>JAKFHU010000614.1:0-472330 GCA_023783475.1 Daubentonia madagascariensis
CCTGTGTATGTTCATACACACAAACTTCCACTCACTTGGTTTTTTTTTTTACCAGAAACAAAACAAAACAAACGTTAAACAAAAAAGCGGCCCTAACACAGCTCTTCCCTGCAACATGCTTTTTTCCTTACAGGGCATTCTGGACGTCCTTTCTTGCAGGAAACGGTTTTAAAGGGCTGGAGTGCTCCAGAGTGGCTAGACTTCAATTTAACTACGGACACTTGCATTCTTAAAATCTGTGTCTATAATAAACACACATTCTGAAGATCTGTGTGAACTGCCAAGCCAAGGTCAATGCCACATTTAGAGCTGCCAAATTACACTTCCGGAAGGTGATTAATGCGTTTCTACTCCCTCCACTACAGGGTGGAGGCACGCGGGGCCTGCGCCCCTGGAGGAGGTCTCCGAGTGGTGGGGAGCCTGTAATCGGCCTCCACTGGCCGACCCCTCTAATCAGCGCCACACACCCGTTCACCCACTGCCGCCAGCTCCCAGCCGGTGTCGGCCATCCCCCCACTGGAGCTGGTGAACCGTTCACGACTGAAACAGGGACAATAACTGCTGACGTGGTCAGCCAGGAACACACGCTCTTCCCTACTCACGGCGCAGCAGCCTCGCTCGCAAGGAACGACTGGGAGAACCGAGCTGCGCTTGCGCCTCGCTCCACTGACCCACGGCTTCAAAGCTGGGGGAGGGAGGGACAGCATTTGTACTGATACTGGGACACGCTGTGCAATAATATTAACGGAGAAACAAGGTGCCCAAGTGAATATCCCAGGATCATACACCAGAAAAGGGCTGACAGAAGGCCCCGAAATGCAAACAGTAGTCACCACTGGTGGCAAAATGAGGGGTGATCTGCACGTTATTCTCCAGCCTTTTCTGTATTTTAAAATGTCCTATGATATAACGACCAGGTATTACTTTTATAACCAGCAACAGCTTTATTTAAAACAGACGATCGTGGTGGCGAGATGGGGGCTGGGTCCCCACTGTACTAAGGCGCCCAAGCCCCAGGCCAGGACAGAGCGCTCATCACAAGGTTCCCTCAACAGTCAACACTTAAAAAAAAAAAGAGAGAGAGAGAGAATACATACTACACGAGGGCACGTCACACAGCTCCACGCGTACGTTTTTATTCTGCGTAAAGCACCAGGGGCCCTCCATCTGGCCTCCAGGGTTCCGGCAGTAGGCATGACCCCCTCCGAGCTCAGGGAAGTCCACGCTGGACAGGTGGTGGCTGTGGGGGTGCTGCAGGGCCCACGGCTGGCACTGGTGCCCCGACTTGGTGGTGCTTGCGGTGCCTCTGTAATCCGCACCCGATCCGTTGTAGCACTGATGGTCTGAGAGAGGAAGACACATTAGGAAAACCGCTGGGGGTACAGAGCTCACCCTTCTTCAACTATTTCAGAAAGGAACAACAAAACCACTTTGCCTACATGTGTCCAAACTGGAATTTCTGAAAGACCAAAGGATTTTACCTAACTTCCAAGAAAAGCAGCATTAAAAGAAGTAGTGACTTAATAAAGTCCCAAGCCTACAAGTTAAATGGAAGGTGCATCAGGGAGGAAAACCTGTCAGAAGTTATTCTACAGCCCTGAAACCACCTCTGGGACTGGCCAGGAACCCACACCCCACCACCCACCAAAATGAAGGTGTCAGCCCCAACCTCAGGATCACTTGCTCTAGGAGCAAAACTGAACTGCGCAGGCAGGAAGGGTAGATTCCCCGGCCTGGCCCCTCAACCTCAGAGGCCACCTTGCTCAGCAACGTGAGGACAACGCCAGCACTCCACCTCCATGGAGGAGCACAGAGCTGGGTGTGCACTTGTTGAACATTTATGTAGCATCTACTGTGTGCCGGGCACTGTTCTATAATAAGACTTTTCTAAATATTTAATCTTCATTCCAACTCCACGAGCTCAGTACTATTAGTATCCCCATGGAATATGAGGAAACAGGAGTTTAATCAGCTTTCCCAGAGTCACAGCCAGGGTTAGGATGCACACAGTGGGCCCAAAGACCAGGCCCAGGCTGTCCTGGTAAGGAGCCCTGCCCACTCCTGGAACCCCCAGACTAGCCAGGGAAGCTACATATAGCCCTGGAGCCTCAGAGGAAGGTGGCCTCTTCCCCTGGTCTCACCCCTCATGGAGGGCAGAAACCCTGACATATTCAGTGATGTGAGACAACGGTTTTCCTTGGAGAATTCAGCAGAATGACCTGTCCTGTGCCTTCCACCCGCACACAGGGTGATCCACCCTGCCAGGGCTCACCATGTGGGGGCACTGAGCCTCCAGAGAGCAGGAGCCACTCTGCTCCAGCAGGAGGGGTGGTAGGGAGTCTGCTCTTCTGTCTTCTGTAGACCCCAGACCGGGTACACCCAGGTCTCAGGCTTAGAAGAATTGAGTGGCCCCCACTCCCACGTCCATGTTGCAGGGACTTATAGAAAGGTGCCTGGAAAGGCGGAGGGACCTTCCATGTTTCCTTGCCCAGTAACGCCTGATAGTTACAGGTCCTTCTCCAGCTCTCACCAGGCTAGACAGGGATCATCTCCTGTGTCTCAAACACATCCAGGGCTAAGGGTCCTACAGGTTTCTGGGGACTGTGCTCCTGGATGTCTGGGGCAGGAGATGAGAGTCTGCATTTTCCCAGAGCGCCTGAGGTGCCTGCTGCCCATCAGGCAGGTTTGGGAGCTGGCCCTGCGACCTCTCATGCTCCCAACAGCACTAGGTGCCTGCTGCCCTCAGGCAGGTTGGGAGCCGGCCTGCGTCCTCTCATGCTCCCAACAGCACCAGGTGCCTGCTGCCCATCAGGCAGGTTTGGGAGCCGGCCCTGCGTCCTCTCATGCTCCCAACCGCCTTTTACGGCAGGAAGTAACATCACTCCCACTTGACAGAAGTGAGATCTCAGGCTCAAGGAGGTGGAGGGACTTAACTTGAGCCTGAAAGATAAACACCCGCCCAGCCCAAGTGGGGGCCTGGGGCTGAACGACCCCAGAGCCCCTGCTCTGAAGCCCCCCGTGACTGCCCCGTTGGACGGAGGCCTGGGCTACGGGTGCCCGGCTGCTAGCAGGGGCTCCCTGGGCTTGACCAGCGGCCCCACAAACACGTGGACGCGCGCGTGCGCTCTCCCTCTCTCCCGCTGCCGGCGGGGACTCACAGCGGCCCAGCCTCTCCACCGGGATGCCGATGCGCATGCAGTTGGCCGCGTCGGGGCTCTCGGGCATGGGCAGCGCCTCACACTTGGGCAGCTGCAGCCGCATGAGGATGAGCGGGTTGGAACGCGCGATGGTGTACTCCTGGCGGCACAGGTCGCTCTCCAGCACCTCGCACTCGTCGCGGCACAGCTCCCGCGGTTTGGGCGCCCGGGAGCGCGCGTCGCACAGCGGGAACACGAAGTGGCAGAAGGACGGGATGGCGAACTGCGAGCACTGGTCCGACAGGTGCGTGGAGGTGCCGATCATGGTGAAGGCCGCTGCGGAGGCCGTGAGACCGGCGTTAGCGGTGGGCCTGCCGCGCGCCCCCGGCACCCCGCCCCAGCCCCGGAACCGCCACCCATGCCCCGACCCTGGCGCCCCCAGCCCCGCCCCCAACCCTGAGCCCCGCACACCCTGCCCCATGCCCACCCTCCACGCGGCCCTGGGGAGGCTCCCGCGGGAGCAGGCCCGGGTGCCCATCATCTGCTCCGATTTGCAGCAGACACAGAAAGTGCCCGGTCTCAGGTGGTCTCAGGGCTTCGCTTACAAACAGAAGCAGAAGAAGGAAAACTAGGCCCAAGATCTCACTCAGCTAGAAGCTTCTTCCAGGACAGGAAGGCTCGAATTTCAGATGCAAAAGCCATTCCCAGGGACCCACCAGGGGTGGAGAGCGCAGGACCGGAGGGCGCACTGGGCCTGGCCTTCCCAGCCCCCAGGTCTGCCTGGAGGAGGGGCCGCTCAGCTCTGGGAAATGCAGCCGGCGGGATGGTGACATGGGGCGGCGGCGAGCGACAGGGGACGGCCAGAGGGTGGGGGACGGCAAGCTGGGGGCAGCCCCGCCTTACGCATCTGGAAGGGTTTTGTGACCAGGGGGAGGGACAAACCGGAGGACCTGGCGTCCGGTGGGGAGCGGCGGGGCGCTACGGGGGGGGGGGGCGTCGGCCGGCCCGTGCCCGCGCCCCCTGTTACCGGGCAAACTGGCTGCGGCCGCTGTGGGACAGCGGAGGAAGGCAGCCCCTCCGCCCACACACCCGCTGCGTCTGCCCTCCCGCCGGGCGCCCGGAAGGGGGAGCTCGGTCCCCAGCACGGGCGCAGCAGGTGGCGCCGCCTGCGTTTATCCCCGAGGCCGCCCTCGCTGCGTCCCCTCGGGGCCCGTTTCGTCCCTGGCAGGGCAACTCGAGGCCGGGCAGCGGGAGGGGAAAGTGCCCGCGCAGCCTGCAGGTGGCGGCGATGTGAACGCCGGGTGCGGCAGGGGTCGGGTAACAGGCGGTGTCAACGGCCGGGAGCGGCTGGCACCGCCCTGCCCGGGTGCCGGACACCACGGTGCCCATCATTGTCCTCAGTACTCCGGGTTCCTTGTGGCCCACAGTAAAATTCAGGAGCAGAGAGCGTGAGAGGTTACGGTACAGGATGTCCCGGATTTGGTGGAGGAACTCAGGTGTGACCCCAGTTCAATCCCATCATTAGGGATTTGGCGATTAGGGGAGGGCTGTCAAAAATGACCTCCGGGCAGGGAAAGACTGCCTGAGAAGCCACCCTGTCATTTCCCCCGGGGCTGCTCGACTGATAGGATGTCAGGGTTGGTCTTAGAGGATGTCTCCTCCTCCCCCCATTCAGAATGTATCACTTGAGGGCTTATTGCGGAAACCACGGTTCTAGGCACCAAGGAGTGTGACAGCTCAAGTCCTGGTGTTCGTCCACACCCTGTCCACACCTGCCCTCCAAACAGAACGTCACAACCAACGCAGTCTTTACTATTCTTGTTCCCAAACCACAAGTCGGTCAGTAGAGAGCAACTTCAAATTTATTGTTCTCAAAAAGCCACAAATCTAGAGAATCCTCATTCTAACTTTTCTCTAAAACTGCTATAAAAGGCTGCGTGGATATCTGAGTTGTCTGATCCCTTAAACGACTCCTGAAGAAACCACTGAGGGGCAATCTTGTGCCTGGAATCAGTGTTTGCCAACGAGTGGGGTGTCAAACTGACCTGGGAGTCCACGGCTCACATCTCGAAAGATGGAATAGGTGGACTAGAGGACGTCAGAGTGCACAGTTCCTACCAAGGTCTATGACCAACTTTTTTCTTTGATAAAATACAACTGAAGAGACAACACCGAGTGCACCACTTTTGTGAAGAGTGAGTGAGTGTGTTCCTCATACATGACCCACTTCAGTTCTGTGAAGTACATGTATGTAAACTAAGGCATGAGGTGAAGTACACTTTTTACTGCATGTTGGGGAAAAAACGTTTGAGAAATTCTGCTTTAAATGACATAAAAGGCTTTTGTGGTGAGAGGTACTAACATTTTCAAAACTGTCTCCCACTGGACCAGGATGGCACCTCCAAGTTCCTCTGTGTCTCACATCTGCCCTTCCACTTCCACTGGATCCCTGTCCCTGTCCCCAGGAGGCTCTGTGCCAGCACGAGCCATGCAGGCCCTTCTGTGACTGTGACCTCAGACCCTCTGGTCTTAGGGTGACCTGACCTGAGAAGGGCATGTCGATGACACCAGGTGCATTTCTACCTTGGGTCCTCATTCTTGCTCCTTTCCTGGGGCAGTGCTCTGCACCGTCTTCTGTCCCCAGACTCTCCCAGGAGCCCTGGCATCGGACATCATCATCGAGTCTAATGGTGGCCATTGTTAAGAGCTATTATGTAGAGAATCCAGTTAAACTGAGGTGTCGGGCACCTGCCATCTGCACAAGATTTTTCTTGACCTTTATGGGGTCAGGAGAGAAGACATGTATGTGTCTGTGAGTTAAGTCCTAAAGAGGCTGAGGACCAGCAGCTTCATGTCCTAAAGGACCTGCCACATTTCTCAGACCCTGAACCATGTACCTGAAGACCTGGCTTTTTTCTCTGCATTCACGGCAGCGTCCCCACCACCCATGACCAGCAACCCTCCTTCCCAAACAGCTGCAATCAGGCCCATGTACCTTTGGACCAAACACAGCTCAGAGAAGGTACAAGAGGAAATGCAGAATGAGAAGTCAAGGAAGCAGAGTGAGTGTGCAGGCACAAGGGCTGCCTGTGCCACTGTGGCCAGCCCAGGACAGGAGGTCCTGGCAATGCAATGAGGATGGTGCTTTGGAGACCTAGATGGTTTGGCCAAATTAAAGGATACAGAAGTATATTCTAAGCAACTTGCACTTGCTAATTTAAACACAAGCTGGAAACATTTTAGGGCAAATGTTAGCAACTACAACTGCTTCTAAAGAAGAACTTTGATTTTCTATTGCAAGCGAGATGGAATAGGGACCCGCTGTCTGTGCCACTGACTGATGAAACACACAGTGACTGCTGTGTGCGTGGTGACAGGTAGCTGTACACATACTTACTGTCCGGTGAGAAGTGAGAAGGGTACATGGCTCCTACCCGTGATTCGGTTTTCCATCTCCCCCTGCATCTGGAGTGAGTCCACATAAATGGTGCAGTTCCCAGTGAAGCGTGCACAGGTGATTCCCCGGTAAGGCTGGGAGAACCTGTCCTCATGGTAGTCGTCCCTGGAGAAAACACACAAAGTCTCTAAGTGCACTGGGAGGTGCCAAATATTGCCCAGTGATTTTTTTTTTAATCCATCATTTTACAATCTAGCAATTTTGTTACTTGGTATTTATCCAAATGAGTCAATAACATAAGTACACACAAAAACCTGCACATAAATGTTTATAGCAGCTTTATTCATAATTGTAACCAAGATGTCCTTCAGGTAAATGTATAAACAAACTGTGCTACATCCAGACACTGGAATATTATTCAGTGCTGAAAAGAAATGAGCTATCAAGCCATGAAAAGACATGGAGGAACCTGAAATGAATATTACTAGGTGAAATGAGCCAATCTAAAAAGGCCACAGACTGTGTGATTCCAACTATACAACATTCTGGAAAAGGCAGAACTGTGAAGACAGTAAAAAGACCAGTGAGTGCCAGGGGTGTTGGGGGTATGGAGA
Organism: Daubentonia madagascariensis; assembly: GCA_023783475.1. Lineage (NCBI taxonomy): Eukaryota > Metazoa > Chordata > Mammalia > Primates > Daubentoniidae > Daubentonia > Daubentonia madagascariensis. The sequence goes on from JAKFHU010000614.1 coordinate 7,149, forward strand.
GATGACTACAAGGAGCACAAAGGATTTTTAGGGCAGCAAAACTGCTGTGAGAGTGCACATGTGTCACTATACATTGGCCAAAACCAATAGAAGGTAAAACATAAAGAGTGAACCCTCACATAAACTACCAACTTTAGTTAATGATAATGTACAATATTGGCTCATGCATTGTAATGCATGTGCCACAGTGATGCAAGATGTTATTATAATAATAGGGAAACTATGGGAGGGAAGGCTGGAGGAGGGTACATGGGAACCCTCTGGACTTTCTGTTCAATTTTTCTATAAACCTAACACTGCTCTAAAAAATAAAGTCTATTAATTAAAAAATATTCAGCATGTTTAGGGAAGTATGGAACAGGGGAGAAGTAACTAGGCGTGAAGATGGTTATCAAGGTGAAGCACAGACATGGGTGGGTACGGGTTTATGTACACACATGGGACGTCAAACATTAAACATGTTTCATTTTACCCTTGAACCACATCAGAGACATTATGGCACAGCCCCGCACAAATGTCCCTTGTTTGCAAACAAGGCTTTTATGAAAATGATGATAATCCAGAAGGTGTGTTCTACTATTAAATCACAGGGGAAATCTTTGGAGAGGAAAAAAGTGATATACAAATGTCTCCTCTACTATATTCAAAGGCAACAATAGGGACTCCAAAAAGCCTGGCCCTCCAAGAATTCGCAGGAGGGTGGGCATGCTTATCACACACAGAGACGTGACCTGGCCCCGCTGTGTCACAGCACAGACAGCATGCAGCAGGCAGGAGGTCAGAAGAGGGACATGGCAAGCAGGCTGCTCCCCTCCTGCCACGGTCCAACCATCCTGGTCCCCGCAGAGACAGCCTGCACCGAAGGGAAGGGGACACAATCCTCCCTTGAGCCCCCAGCTTGGAGTTTGTGCTAAATCCTTTTCTGCAGAACCTGTTACTCTGGCTTCAGCCCACGAAATCCATCCTTGTCAGTACAATGGTACATTTTCAAGTGGCATTCAGGATCTTCCCACGAGTCACCAGGGAGCTACAAGCAGACACGGCAGGAACTGCTGCTGCTGGGGGCTGGGAGGGTGTGGGGCTCCCAGGACAAGGTCTCATAAATACCTCAGGCCTACAATTTAGTGGCTTGTTTTCTAACACATCTGGAACCTACCCCGTAAGCCTGAGAACACGAGTCTTTCCACCCTACATGGATTTAGACCATCCTCAAATGAAATCTGGGTTGTGTTCAGTTTAACCAAATAGACCTAAAATCCCTATCTGAGCTCTCACGAAGGCCAAGGCTAAACGCTTGCAACAGCAAAGACCTTCTCAAGCCCCTGAAGAAAAGCTTCTTCTCAAAGAAAAGAACCTGCAGCCATAAATAATCCAAATAAGGAGATTTTGGTGTCAACAGGAGCAGGGTGCCCTTCTCCCCAGCTCACTGGCCATTATGTCTCTGGGTCAGGGGTTGCTCACGTGCAGTTTGAATACAGGCAAACACACGTGTTAACGGTGCCGCCCACCCCTCTTTCACTCTCTTTGAGCTGGAGTTAACTGCTGATTGGACACTGGCCAAACACACCGACAGAAATGAAAGTCACCTCTGCCTGAGTGTGTGCAGGACACGCCCCATCTGTAGTAGGGTTCAGGGTGCTAGCCCACTCTGCCAGAAAAATCATTAAGACATGCCGGTGAGATTAACATCAGCTCCGCCTAGGGTATGAGATTCAGTTCAGTCCCTTGGGGTGAGCCCATAACAGTGAGCGAATTCTCTTCTACCCTGCAAGAGTCAAGGAAGACAAAGCCTGGGCCCCTGGCTACAGGCTTCTCTCCAGCCGCTGGTCGGGTGCCCATAGGAAGAAGAGAGCAACGGAGGTGTAGGTAGGATGGCAAGAGGGTGCTGAGAAGGGGCTCAGGCCACCACACCTCATCCACACATTACTCCAGGCCTCCAGTCTGGATAGAGAATGTCAAAACAACCAACAGAAGTGGTTGGAAAATGACACCCTATAGGCTTTTGAATTTTGAGAAAACAAGTGGGAATTACTTTCTTTTTTCAAACAGAATTATGTTTTATCTTGATCTGGCTTAGTTTGGGACCTCTGACAAATAACAGAGCTGGAGAAAGTCTGTAAAATGGGTCACTTGGAGACCAAGGAAAGGGTTAAGACAGAATCTGGCATCTATAAACTCCTTCAGCAACATCAGTAAAATAGACATGCTTGCCAAGGGCAGAGCAAGCTCAAACGATTTCAGAAAACCCCCCTAATGTTGCCCCTAACCCAGCAACGACACTAGAAGAAAGAAACTCTAACAGAAGTATGTCAAGGAGAAATATAACCATGAATGGGTAAGAAAAAAGGAAAGGAAGCTGCGGGGGAAACATGAGGAAAGGAACATCGGGTGATAGAAAGAGCCTCCACAAAGGCGGAAGGTGGTGGCGGAGCCACCTTCCCCAAGTGGAAGTGCTGGAAGAAGCAAGCTTGCAAGAAACCTAGATGAAAATGGATAGCAATAATGAGCAGGCTTAAAATAATAAGCTTTTGAGTTGAAAAGTAATCGATGTCAAAATTCAAATGTAGTTACGTATTATGTAGGAAGTTAACATTTTTCTTCCAAACAAGTTTTTTGTTAAAAAGTAGTGAACCATTCTCACAGATAAGCTTTTTAGCATAGATGAGTTGCATGTAATAAGTGGACTTGCTCTGAGTTGTGAAGGCGAGAGAATCAATCTGCACTTACCAGGAGGCAAGAGCAAAGACAAAGAGCAAACAGCAATAACAAAGTGAAAGCTAAGACCCATACAGTAAGGTGATTTGAAACATATTTAATACGCTGCTATGACATAAATCAACACGCTTCAACAAAATAACAAAATCTACGACAAAACCACAATGTCCAGTATACAATAAAAAATTACCAGACGTGCAAAGAAACAGGGAAACACAACCCATGCTCAAGAGAAACAAACCCAAAGATGATTCAGATGTTAGACTCAGCAGACCAGGACTTTAAGTAACTATAAGGTTGTAAACAAAACACAGAAGAAAGTATAATGAAGATGTGGGGTATTTCAAGAGAGATGGAAACTGTAAAAGAAGAACTGAATGAGAAGCCTAGAACTGAAACATACAGTGTCTACAATAAAATATCCATTGGGGGTATAGTCACAAGCCACACAGTGATGTTTCTGTCACCAATAGACTACACATACGATGGTGACTCCGTAAGATTGTTACAGAGCTGAAAAATTCTTCCTATTGCCTAGTGACACTGTAGCTGTCATAACATGGTAGCACAGTTACTTAATTTTTAACAAATTTAGTGTAGCCTAAGTATACAGTGTTTATAAAGTATGTAGCAGTGCACAGTAATGTAGCCTAGAAGCAATAGGCTGTACCATACAGCTAAGTGTGTAGTAGGCTGTACCACCAGGGTTTGTGTAAGTACACTCTGTGACATTTACACAATGACAGAGTCGTCTAATGATGCATTTCTCAGAACATATCCGCATCATTATGTGACGCATGACTTCATTTACAAGAGATTGGATAAAACAAAAGAAAAAAACTTATGAACTTGAAGACAGGTCAATAGGGAAATTTCCAAGCTGAAGCACAGAGACAAAAAGATTTACAAGAAGCAAACAGAGCCTCAGTGACCTCTTAGAAAGTAACTTATGTGCAATCAAGATCACAGGAGGAGTCAGGAAAAATGTTTAAAGAAATTATGGCCAAAACATTTCCAAATTTGATTAAAAAAACGGTAACACACTGGTCAAGGCATGTCAGTGAAGCCCAAACAAGATAAATACAAAGGAAGTCACACCTGTACATATCACAGTCAACCTGCTAAAAATCTAAGACAAACAGAAAAGGGGAAACATGAGAGATAACAGGCAACCAGTCATCAAAAACAAGCACAACAGAAGACAAGGGAATGATGCTTTAATTTCTCTGCTAGAAGAGAAAATGAACTGTCAACCCCAAATTCCATACCCAGCAAAAATGCCTTTTAAATAAAAAGGTCTATTAATCAAGAAGACATAAACATGAATGTACTTAGTATCAGAGCTTTAAAATACACGAACAAAAGCTGACAGAACTAGAGGACAAAATAGAAAAATCCACAATTACAGTGGGAAATTTTAATACCCATCCCCTAGCATTCAGTGGCACTAGACAAAAACAATAGAGAAGCAGAAGAGTGCCTGGACATTAACCACCACCCTGACCTAGTAGACATCTGCAGAACAATATACCCAACATGAACAGAACACACAACCTTTCAGTGCACATGGAATGTTCACCCTGACAGACCACACGCCTGGCCAAAACCATAAATCTCTGACCACAGGAAATTAAATTAGAAATCCGTAACAAAAAATATTTAAAAACTCCTCAAGTATTTGGAAATTAAATACCATACTTCTGAATAACTTTTAGGCCCAAGAAGAAAATGCAAGGAAAATTAAATGGCATTTGAAATTGAACATGAAAACACAAAATGTGAATACCAAAAGCATAGGGCACTGAAAATTTGTGGAATGCAGCTAAAAGTTGAAATTAGAGAAGAATTTATAGCTTTAAATGCTTAAATTAGATAATGTTTACACCTTAAGAAGTTAGAAAAATAAGGGCAAATTAAATCAGAAGTAATTAAAACACTATAGAGCAGAAACCAATAAACTCAAAAAAGCCCCCCAAAACCAAAAATCAAAGCTAAAAATTGGTTCGGCAAAAAGTTAATGTAATTGCTAACACCCAGAAAAACTGATTAAGAATGGTAGAAAACACACATTACCAAATATCACATATGCACAAGGGGACATCACCAAAGACCCCACAGATGTTAAAAGATAATAAGAAATTACTATGAACGAATATGTGAACACAGATCCAACGACTTAGAAAAAATTACAAATTTTTTGAAAAACACAAGACACCAAAATTAGCACAAATAGAAATAAAATCTCAGAATAGCCTTAAATCTCTTAAAGAACTTGAAGTTATAATCAAAAACCTTCCCACAATTAAAACTCCAACCCAAATAATAGAAACTGGTGAATTCTGTCAAACATTTAAGAAAGAAATGGAAGCAATTTTACACAGACTCTTACAGGAAATAAAGGAGTAAAGGACACTCTCTAATTCATTTTGTGAGGCCAGCAAAACTCTGACACGAATGTGTAACCAGGACATCACAAGAACGTCACACACCAACATGCCTCATGATCAAGGGGCAACATCCTCCTCAAAACATTAGCAAGCTAAATCCAGCAAAATAAACACAGAAAATATAAAAGAAAATGCATAGTGGACAAACTGGGGTTAATTGAATGCCACTGCACTCTACACTTGAAAATGGTTAAAATACTAATACTTAGGAATAAACTTAACAAAAGCTATACAAGACCTCCACACTTGGAACTTCAAAACACTGCACAGAGAAAGAAAAAAAAACTGAATAAATGGAAATAGATACCATATTCATAGATTGGAACACTCAATAGTGTTAAGATGACAAATCTCCCAAAGTGGAATACCACCCCATCAAAATGCTGGCAGGATTTCTTCATAAATTACTTTTAATTACAAAAGGAAAAATAATGATATAATGGGAAAATGAGTCTTAACTGAGTGAGTAAAATTAGCATCCCCGGTAAGGGGCAAACTGACATCATTGTACCTCCAGATGTGATACAATAAGGAGAAAACTTATGTACTATTTGAGTCAAAAATGCAAAACTGGAATCTAATCAAGAATTTAGAGACATTCTATACAACTGCTCTGCATTTATCAAAAATTTCAATGTCACAAAAGGACAAGGAGCTGCTCCAGATTAAAGGAGACTGAACCACCATTATTAGAATCCTGTACCAGGAAGAAAAATCTAAAGAATATTCCTGGGACAATTAAAGAAATTGGAATATGAATGGCAGTTCAAGGACATATATCCTGAATTTGAAGCTGCTGTTATTTAAGAAAGTATCCTTGATCTTAGGCAATACACATGGAGTACCAAGGGACAAAGAGATGTAATGAAGCAATCTAATCTCAAGTGGTTAAGAAATAATAATTAAAAATATGTATAGAGGGAATGCTAAGCCAAATATGGCAAAATGATAAAAATTAATAAACATGCATAAAGAGCATATAAGATTACTTTTTGCTATTCTTGTAACTTTTCTGTAAGTTTGAAATTAGTTCAAAATCAGAAGTTTGAAAAACTCTCAGTGGGCACATTTGTAGAAATTGACAAACTGATTCTAGAATTTATATGCAAATGCAAAGGTACTAGAATAATCAAAACAATTGTGAGAAAGAAGAACAAGGATGGAGACTTACACCACCTAATTGTAAGATTTACTATAATGCTGCAATTATCAAGACAGTGTGGCACTGGGATGTGAGGATATGTCAATTGAACGTGATAGAGAATGCCAAAACGGCCCTCATGTGTGGTCAAATGCTCTTAACAAAGGCAGCTGAAGGGGGACAGAACATCTAAAAGATGGTGCTGGAACAACTGAATATTTGTATGGAAAAAAATTGAGCTTAGGCTCAAAACTCACACTAGACACAAAAATTGCTTTTGAGATGAATCATATACCAAATCATAAAAGCTAAAATTATAACACTTACAGAAGAAAACAGAAGAATGTCTTCGTAACACTGAAGTAGGCAAGGATTTCTTAGACATGACACACAAAAGAAAAAAATGGTAAGACTTATCGATATTGAACTTTTTTGCTCATCAAAAGACAGCATTAAGAAAATAGAAAGGCAAACTACAGACTGGAAGAAAATATTTAATGTATTTGACAAAGGAATTATATACAGAATATATTTTTAAAACTCCCATAACTCAATAGTAAGACAAACAATATAGTAAATTTGGACCTAACAAAAGTGTGGCCTAAAAAGATGGTCCCCTTTTTAGTGATCAAGGAAATTTAAATTAAACCACCATGAATCATCATGGCACAACCATAATAATGGCTACGACTAAAATGACTGACAACGTCCAATGCTGGTGAGATGTGGAGTAACTGGAACTCTCATACATTGCTGGTAGCAGGATCACATGATAAGACCCTTTGGGGAACAGTTTCGCACTTTCTTAATACAATTAAATATACACTTACCACGTGACCTAGCAATTCCACTCCTAGGATTTATTCTAGAGAAATGAAAACATGTTCACAAAAATATTTAAACACAAATGTTCGCAGTAGCTTTATTTATTATTGTCCAAAAATGTCCATCAACAAGTGAACAGATAAACATTGTAGTATATTCATACAACAGAATATTTCTCATCAATATAAAGGAATGAACTGGACATGCAACCACAGGATGAATCTTTCAGATACTACATTTAATGAAAGAAGCCAGAAGTAAGAGTCTGTTAACAGAATGTCAGCAGCACAAGGCAGGAATTTTTAGTTTTTGTCTGTTGCATTCATTGCTGAGCGACATCTTGAACAGGACCTGGCACACAGCTCGTTCTCCATAGAAATGTGTTAAGTGAATGAATGATTTCCTTGAAAATGAGACACTATACTTTATATTTATTCTCTCTACTTCCGAAATGAAATATTCCTAACATCTGACTGTACTGATGTCATAGAGTATAGATGTGGTAAAAATGTCTACTTCGTCCAAATTGAACCCACCCACCACCAACGCCCATGTCATAAAAATCCAAGTCACAGAAGCTTTTAGAAATACTGGCTTTTGCCATGGCCACCCCTGAGGCCAGGATCACGTAAGGTAGCCAGAGGCGAAGAAAACAGTGGCTCTGACGTACCAGTTCACTGGAAAGTAAATCTCATTCTCTTCTATTGTCTTCAGATAGCAGGTCCCTCCCAGGGAAACCAAACACTTTCGCCCTTGGAAGGTTGGTGTTTCCTTGGGCAACTCTGGAGGTCGGTGTATAAAGAGCTGCCACCATGCATGATATGGCATGAGAGCTAATACGTGGGATCTGCGGGCTTAAGCGAAAACAAAAAGACCAAGTGGCGACGTCAAATGTGTTAGTATACATCAAGTGTTCACATTATCATTGCTACCATGCAAATATTTCACCTTGTGTCACTATGAGGTCTGAATTAAGGAGATGTATGTCTGTATTCTCTACTTATCTAACTGATGATTGTCTGTTTAGTCACTTATTGCTCGTATTACATAATCCTAAAATGAATTCAGTTTCTATCCTTTATTCAAGTTTTATACTATGAGATTTAAGGAGAGTTACATTTTCCAGAAAATAGAACCTAACATGACAAGATATCACTGAGAAAAAAAAAATTCGGTTGGATTTTCCCCTCCTTCAAGCTCTGTTTGAATTGAGTTGAACTTAATTAGATTGGTGGTCTAATGGCTTTAACATCAAATGTTAAATGTCAGCCTTTTGCCTGAGTGAATTTACTTATCCATAAGGCAGTGTGCCTTATCCTGAAGTCATTTTTAATTACTGGCTTGTCAGTTGGCAGTTTCATTTTCTCATAGTGCTATTTTCCTGTAATCAGAATAAAGTTTGAACTAGACTTACGACAATTCCCCTCAAAATAGCAAAGGAAAGAGTTTGAAGTGGAAGCTGGCCGAGTTCCACTAAGACGCACTAAGTGTGAGGTGTCTATGAGTCCTCAAACGGAGAGGCTCGTACGGTGTCTGGAGATGGGAGATGAGTCAGACTTGGACACGGAGAGTCCCGGGTCATGAGTGTCTGCACAGAGAAGGGCTGCAGTCTGGGATTTACCTGATGTTTGTTATGTAAGAAATACTATGTAAGAAGATAGGAGGGACATGGCCCCAAGGAAGGTGATGTCCCTCAGGCCAATAATCAATATAACTTTTAATTATCCCAAAGAACAACATGCTTTCTTCAAGCAGTCATGTGAGTGAAGCACATGTGTGCACACACTACGGGCCACGGGGCTGGTCCAAGACAGCAACACAGGAAAGACGGGGGCTCTGATACTCTGGCATCAGGGAGCGCCCTGCCCCCCTGCCACCCCAGCAGGCAGTACCTGTGCATGGGCCTATGATCCTGAATATGAGAAAACAAAACCCACACATGACATGTCAGACAGGTAGCCTAGCACCAATCCTCTGGGCATTCCCAGCACTGCTGGCAGAGTAAGCTGTAAAACCCTGGCCTTTGAAACTCTATCTGTGGAGAAACTGCCTCTGCATCAAGCTTTTGTTCTCCATGTACACACCCTCCTCACCCCCAGCTTAACGTGAATGGAAGGAAAAACAATGTTTTGATGACAGTAAATCCCTTAACCTCTGAGGATATCCACCCCCGACCTCCCTCAAACACACGAGCTGAGGTCTGACACACTGCAGTGCTCACGTGTGTGGAGCACAGGCCAGAGGGTGAGAGACAGCCGCAACCACCTGTGTTCATGGTTAAGAACTGGTGGCGGTATGATTATTCACTGCCTTAACCCTCCATTTACACACACAGGATACACCTCTTGACCAACGATGAATGTGAACTGCTGTGCATTTTCTAGGGAAGTGGTCCAAGAGTCACTGACTAGCATAAACTAGCCATTCCAGTAACAAACACAGGGAACTTATGGATTGATGTTTTAAGCTCACTGATGCTCCTTTCTTCTGCCTTCATTTTGGTTAACTTCCAGCGACGTCATAAATACATCCTTATACAGGGGGTGGGGAAAGGGTCACTGTACTGGAACACAATCATAGTCGATGAGGGAAAAGAAACGGCCACAGAAAGATAACTGCCAATGAGCTGGTGCCGCAGAGCGTCATAGTGTGAAAAAGTCAACCCCTAGAAAGCACAATGGTCATTACCAGAGGCTCAGGGATGGGGGGTTGGGGGACATGTTGGACAAAGGATACAAAATTTCAGGTAGAAGGAAGAACACCATCAAGAGATCTATTGTACAACATGGTGACTATAGTTAACAATATATTATTAGTATAAACTTGAAAATTGCTGAAAGAATAGATTTTAAGTGTTTTCACCACAAAAAAATGATGAGTATGAGAGGTGATGCATATGTTAATTAGCTTGATTTAGCCAATCCACAATGTATACATATATCAACACATCATGATCTATGCCATAAATATACACAATTTTTATTTGTCAATTTAAAAATAATTACTTCAAGAAGAGTCATCTGCCAACGTGAAGTCAGCAGATCAATCAGCAGCACATGAAAAGAGTAATTCACTCTGACTGAGTGGGTCTCAGTGTGGACTGTGAAGTTATTCCACAATAGGAACTCTGGTATGTAACAGAATGTTAATTTGTGAAAGGATAAAAACTACAGTCAACTTTGTGTCTGAAAAAGTGACTGCAAAACTGCAGGCTCTACATTATTAGTGATGATAAACATGTAAACTACCAGCAGGACGGGGACAGAAGAATGCATGCTTCCGCATGGTGCTGGAAGTCCTGGGAAGTGCAGTAAGACAAGAAAACAAAAGGTAAGAATAGAAAAAAGTAAACTACACTCTTATTTGTAGAAGACATTATTTTCCCCATAGAAAAAAATCCAAACAATGTTGCAGAAGAAATAATGAAATGAAGAAGTTCAACAAAGTTGTTGGGTACAAGATCAGTATCCAAAATTCAATGTCTTTCTCAACCACCATCAACACACAATTTGAAAATAAAATTTGGAAATTAAGATAAAATTATCATTAGTAGAATCAATGAGCTACCTAGAAATATATATAAGAAAAGATGTGCCAGATCTTCGTGGAGAAAATTATAAAACTTTATTGAAAGGGGCATAAAAATTTAAATAAAGATATATCAAACCACAAACTAAAAACAGCCTCAGTTCTCTCATAATCAATCAAACTTCTATACAATTCCAATAAAAATACAAACATAAAATTCACGTGTAAGAGTAAAGGCAAATAACAGTCAAGATAATTTAGAAAAAATGGTACAGTAATAAGGTAAGTGTATGAGTCAGCTCAGGCGGCCATAACAAATACCATAGACTGGGTGGCTTAAACAACAGAAATGTATTTTCTCACACTCTGGAGGCTGGAAGTCCAAGATTAAGGTGCTGGCCAATTTGGTTCCTTGTGGGGTTCTCTTCCTGCCTTACAGGTAGGTGGCCACCTTTTCCCTGAGTCCTCACACAGTGGTGGTGGGGGCAGGGGGAGAGAGAGATCTTTGATGTCTCTTTCTCTTTTATAAGGACACCAGTTCTATTGGATCAGGGCTCCATCCTTATGACCTCATTTAACCTTAATCACCTCTGTAGAGGCCATATCTCCAATACAGTCACATTGGGTTAGGGCTTCAACATATGAATTTTGGGGGGACACAATTCAATCCGTAGGTGAGGATTCCCTACATATGGCAAGATATATTATAAAACTATACTGTTAGACACTGTGGTATTAGTCCAGGAACAGAAGATATTGGCACAAAATAGAGAGCCTACAAGCAGACCCACATGTATAGAAATTCACATAGGACAGAAGTGATATTCAATTTAATGATTACAGGTGGGGACATTCATTAGATGGTACCAAGGCACTAGGCCATCTATACAGAAAAATATTACAGTAGAATACTAGCTTATACCAGCATAAAAAAATCAATTCTAGATGGAGTAAAAACTATGTAGAGGAGCATATCTAGAAATTATTTTAAAGCTCCTGCAAAGCACTAACAAAAAGACGAATACCCTAACAGAAAAACAGACAAAGTAAAGTCTGTTTTGGTTGCTTGCAGTAGTTATTTTCTAAGACGTCACCACAAACACTGAACTAGTGAATATCGTTGAGCCATCACTCCTAGGGGAAATACAGAGTTAGTTTTCTGTGAGCCTCTGGTCACAACATTTGCTTCAACCAATGAATATGTAACCTTGTTTAATGTGCATTTTTGTTTAAAGACGCCTTATTTATATATTATTGATTCATTAACATCGAACTCACAGCCAACAGCACCATAACTCATGCCTGAACAAAGCGTTTCTAACACACGTTTTCTCCACATGGCACGTTACAGCCTTCTTGCACTTAGGAACACTAGACAGCACTTCAGCACTACACCTGGGAGCCATTTAAAATATGGAAATCAAGAAAAAGCACAAAAATATGAAAAACATGACACTTAATAAACCACAGAAAGGACACTTGTTTACGGTATGAGGACTAAACCCAGAAGGCAGAGTGCTGACTTGTTCAACCTCAGCTGGGAATGTGTATGTCAGGTGACTCAAAGTTTTCACCACTGTGCATGTCTGGGAATGACCATGAAAACACTAAAAGTGTTGATTTTGGGATCACAAATAAACTTTAGTAAATAAGTGAATTTGCAAATATGGAATAATGAAGATAGGCTGTAAATGAACAGGCAGTTCAATGACTATTAAGCCAACCTCACTATTTAATGGTGAAATCTAATGTAAAATTATTATAAATTATCATTTGACACCCAAGACTATGGCAAAATTTTAAGTTCTAATAATACCATGTGCTAGAAAACACGGGGAAATAACTCACATGTTGCTGACGAGACTATGAAATCCTCAGCCACTATAGTGGCCATTCCTAGGAGAGGTGGGAGGTGCTCACCTGCAGTTCCACCCCCTGATCTCTGTCCTGAGAGGACGCTTACCCACAGGGACCAGGAGACATGGGACGGACATCCTCTAAGATGGTCTGTAGCAGCAGAAAGAACCAACTTTCACTCAGCAGGCGATGCATTATTGAAGTGCCACTGACTCGCAGAATGAATACTGTATATTAGTTAAAATGAACTTTATCTACATGTATTAACATGGGCTTTCAGATTGGAAAATCCTCCTCACCAACCTCCAAAAAAAAAATCTAGTTATATACTATTTACATAAGACAGAACACAGAAAGGTTAAAATTAAGTGGTTCAGGAATAGTAAAAAAGATCCCTAGAAAATGCAAATTTAAAAAAAAAAGGTCTATAATTGTTAGGCAAAACTGAATTCAAGGCAAAATGCATTAAAAGGAACTGTAAAAGAAACAACAATGAAAAAGCTATATAGCCTCAAATCTATAGGTATTTAAGGGCATACACACAAAACATAAAAAATAGAAAACTGATAGAAATTGGCTAATCCAAGAATGAGTATGGATGACTTTTACAAATTTTCGTATCTGTTACCCATGTGGACAAAAAATATATATATTGACACTTTTAATAACACACTTAACATACTTGATCTCATATATGAATCAAGAAATGAGTGGTCACCATCAGAGCACACTTATTTTTTGAAACAACAGCAAATAGTCACAAAATTGACCATATCTAATTGGCCACAAGGAAAATCCCAACAAATTATCAAGAGTAAAATATAAACACCCCAAATCCACTGATAATAGTGCAACAAAAATTAGAAAACAATGACAAATAAGAAAAGCCTAAATGCCTGGGGGGATAGAGAGAGATTGAGTCAAAATGGTATTCAGAGGAAACTTCATAGTCTTAAATACATTTATTGGAAAATTTAAAAATGACTAATAAAAATTACTTTTTCAAGAAGCCAGAATGATATTAAAAGATCACTTGAATCACTACACATACACCAAAATAACTACACTTGGAAAGACTGACCACATCAAATGTGAGCAAACATGGAGAGGAACCAGAACTCTCCTACGCTGCAGGTGGAAGTGCAAAGTGCTACAAAGACTTTAGAAGAAGGTCTAGGAACTTGTAAAATTAAGCACACTCATAACCAACAACCCAGCAGTTCCATTCCTAGATAACACTAACAGAAATGAAAATATACATGCACAAAAAACTTGCATGAAAATATCCACAGCAGCTTTATTTGTAATAGTCAAAGCTGGCACGTGCTTAGGTGTCCGTCAACAGGGGAATGGATAATCCAACTGCTGTGTTCACACAGTGGGAAACTATCCAGCAACAACCTACTGACACATACATAACACAGGTGAATCTCAAAAGCAGTGTGCTTGGTGAAGGAAGCCAGGCTTAAGTGGCTACCTGCTGTAGGATTTCATTTCTATAAAGTTTTAGAGCAGCCAACACTAGTCCATGATAGGAAAAAATCTGAATGGTGGATGCCTGGGGGGGAGGAGAGTTGACTGGGAAGATGCATGACTGAACTTTCTAGAGTGATGGATGTTCTGTGCCTTGCAGAGATTTATGCATTTGCTGGCCCTTATTAGTGGTATACTTAAGATGTGTGCATTTCATGGTATGTGAATTTTAACATGAAAAGAAGAAACAAGAACAGTAAACAGATATTGATATCTTATTAATGATATCCATGCTGAAGTATTTCAGGATAAGTGTACAAATATCTGCACTTTACTGTGAAATGAATAAAAAATAAGATGGGCTGGTGGATGGATAGAAAATGTAAATGTTAGCATCTGGCTAGTGGGTATATGGATGTTCACTGTAAAATTCTTTCTGCTTTTTTGTATGTTTGAAATTTTGCATGATAAAATGTTAGGAAAAAAACCCTTAAAACACAAAGAAAGTGGTTCTTGATAGTTAAATTCAATTTAGATCTTAATTCTCATAAAATTTGCCTAAAAGTTCATTGTAATTACAATCAAAATACCATCAGAATTTTTCAAGGACATTGGGGCCTTCTTTACTAAGACACAACATGAAAAACCCACAAATTATTAATAGATAACTGAAAATTTTAATTTTCATATGACAAAGAAGACATAAGTAATTATTAAAAATCATTAAGAAACAAACAAGGTAAAGGGAAAATGGGCAAAGGCTATGAAGCAGCAATTGACTAGAGGAAACATGAGTGCCAAAAATGCATACCAGCATGCTCAGCCTCACTAGTAATGAAGAAATGGGGAAGAAAGCAGATTATTTATTCATTTTTCCATCCTTCAGAATGGCAAAAATGAACAGGTTTGGAAACCATCTTATGGAAGATAAGGAGAGATGGTCCTCTGATGCCATGGCAGGGAAGGAGCCGTGGCAGTGCGGATTATAAAAGGCAAAGCCCGTGTCCCTGTGGGCTTACACCTCGGAATCTGTCCTGGAGAAACGCTCAGGCACAGGTCTCAGGACAGGGCAGGGAGACCGTGGCAGCACTGTTGGGTGGGATACGCCTGGCTGCACATGGGAGCACAACGGAAATTCCTGTCACTGCAGGAAGAGTCACCTGCTCCATGCACGAGACCAGAGAGAGGGAAAAAGAATATCAAAGACATTTAAAATACACTGACATGGAAAGATCTCCAAGAATACTGCTAATCAAACATGTCAAGTATAATATCATTTATGTAAAAAAGTAAATAAAAGTGAGATGTATCTCTCTAGGTACGTCCATGTACTGAATGCCGAGAAAGGCCCTGGCAGCGCACCCTCAGGGCGAGGGGAGTGAGGCCGGGCGGAGGCCTGCAGGGACGGGAGGTCAGGCAGAACTCTGACTGTCTGCAGCTGCCCAGTTACTTACATGAATGTGGAGACTTAATCCATGGTTTAAAATGAGAAGAAAGTGAAATATTTTGTATGAATATTTAATTACATATTTACCATTTGTTATATAGATATATGAATGAGTTAAATATTATTTATATAATAAATTATAGTTCTATAATTATATAAATTCTCTACATATTTTATGACATATAGTTATATCATATATTTACGTAAATTATATATAAACAAATAATAGTAGTATATATTTATAAAATATATAAAATAAGAAAAATAATAATTCAACTTTTGAAATGACTTATACATTTTTCAGAGCCTCGTAAATGAGCCCTTGATGCAATTCCTTCTTTCTTCTCTCTGTGCACGGGTGACTACTAAGGAGAAGTGCTCCAGCACTACTGCCTAGCACAGAATTTTCTCAAAGATCTGCCTTCTGCAAGTGGGCCACTGATGTGCGCTCAGACAGGCCACCGCCCTGCCCACCCTCCCATGCAGCCCTGCAGCACATCCTCTGGGTAGATGATGGTCATGAGGCACCAGGAAAGTGGGGATCAGCCAGTACTGCACAGTTAACCAACTGCAGAGAGTCCACACTACTGTTCAGACACTTGAAAGTGAAGCACTCACTCTCAATATGTCTGTGGGGAAAATGAAGGGGACTCTGACAGTCACTACTCATCTCAAACAATGAAACAAGTAATTCTCCATGGACACAAGGGCAGAGGAGAATCTCCTAAGATAGCTGGGGCAGCAGGGGAACGACAGGAACGACCTTGTGCTGGGAAACAAGAGGCCCAAGTTCAAAGCCAGAAGCTGCTGGCAGCTCACTAAGGTGCCAGCCATGAGCCTGGTGAGACCTCAGTCTCCTCACCTGGAAGGTGGGTCTGAGACCCCTCACTGGTCAGAGGTGGCCCGAGGCTCATGGGCACACCATTTACTGCCTGCAGACCAGTGGCCCTGGGATTTCACAGTGAGAACTATCTCCCTGTCTCCAACTGCCCTCGTGAGCCGGGGTCCTCCTGCTGGCCCTGGTGATCTGGTCTACACTCCTTTCAGTTGCCCTGTGTAAGGTCATGATCACTGAAATAAATTAACAATTTTTGTTTTTATGACATTTTTTCTTTACACTAAACATGGAAAATGTAAACGTTTCCCAACTCAAAACAAGCACTCTGCCATCCTTGTGTGAAGCCCAGCCGACTTCTAGCAAAGACATGAGCTGGCAGGATTTAAAACCTGGATTCTTATATAATGGAAGCCCTCAGAGCATCAGAAAATGGTTGGGGGAAAACAGATACTTACTGAAAGTTATGATTTGGGCTGTGCGTTGGACCTACAAAGATGAAACAGAAAGACAAGTTATTAATACTTCATGATTTAGAATACAAATTTTTTCAAGTCAAGCCAATGGCACACAGGGCTGAAGCCTGTGGGCTCACTGGTGGCCAGCTGTCCGCGGCCGGGCTCCGCTCCTGCCCACCAGCACGGCCAGCAATGCTGGAAACCACAGGAAAGGGAGGGACACTTTGCTTTTGCAGATACTTCTGGAGATATTTTGGAGTTTCTGCTGTGCTCTCTCTCTTCTCGTCTAAGCTTCAAACACAACGTGTTTTTCTACTTGTGATAGAATGATGTGGGCGTCAGGGACAGGGCTGGGACCCTCTCACAGCTGGGACGAAGGGACACATCCCTTCCTGTCATGTCATTCCCTCCCCCTGTGTGACGAGCACCAAGTTCAGAATGGTCTTGGTGCTCTGCTCCAAGGGGAGTCCAAGGAGCCAGGCTGCAGTGGGCAATGGGCACACGAAGCTTCACAGCACCATGGCAGCAGCTGTGATGAGCAGGCAGGGTCCACGCCACCCACAGGCAGCCCCCGGCCCTGGTGCCTGCCACCCTGCAGCTTGGCCAGCCTCACACACACCAGACCTCTTGGAACATGGCCTTCCCACGAGGCGTCTTAGCCCACTGAGTGTGTTTGGGATTACTTTCTGTGCTCCAGGTTTACAGACCACTCCATCTTCATCAGTTTTCTTTTATTCATAGTAAATGGGGAGCAGGTTAAGCCGGGATCTTGGGCACAATGGGAAAGGCCTTGGGGAATGGTTTTATGGATTTCCTCTCATGTTGACTTGTGTGTGTTCAGTTTCAAATGGCAAACTGACCTCTGGCTTCGTGGCTATGATCGTTCCTACCTGCTAACCCACACACCTTGGCCATCCCAACTCACCCAGCCGCACGAACAGGACTCCGGTGGCAGTGATGGTCTTAACCCCGTTGGTGGCCACGCACTGGTAGTAGCCCGTGTCTGTTGTGTCCAGGTCTTGGATTCTCAGTCGAGATCCGTATTCTGTCTTCCGGATGATGATCCGCCGCGGCTCCTGCATGACCGGGGCATCGTTCTTCAGCCACCGCACGTTGGGGGGAGGGTTTCCCGCCACCTTGCAGTGCAGAATTGCTGTCTGGCCTTGGACGATGGTGATATTGTTTACGGGCTCCAGAAAATTCAGAAAGTAACCTGCCAAGGAGAGCAAGGGAGGGGTCTCAAAAGAGCAAACTTCAGTGAGGGCTGGAAGGGAAGGTTGCCTGGGGGCTCCGTTACAAACTCCTCTGAGGGAAGGCTTCGATTTTCTCTCACATACATACATATAGTCAGTTCTTGTTATTTGCGGTAAATATGTTCTAGGATGTTGTAGCAAACACGGAATTAGTGAGTAGGGAACCATTGTTCCCAGGGGAAATACAGGGTCAGATTCCTGTAAGCCTCTGGTCACACATTTTCATCAACCAGTCAATACATAACCTTGGTCTATGCGTTTCCGCTTAAAGACACCGTATTTAGTATGGATTGTTGATTCATTCACACTGAACTCATGGCCAACAGCCTTGTAACTCATGCCTGAACAAAGCTTCTCTAACACACGGCTTTTCTCCGTAAGGCACACCACAGCCTTCTTGCACTCAGGACACCAGACAGCAAGTCAGCATTATGCTTGGGGCCATTTTAAATAGCAAAATCACCAATAAAAAACACAAATATGTGAGAAATATGGCACTGAACAGACCAAGAAAAGGACACATGTTCATAGTATGACAGTTGAAACTAGGAAGCAGGGCGTTGCCTTATTCAACCTCAGCTGGGAACGTGTGTGTGAGTGACTCCATTTTTTACTGCCTTGGGCATGTTTTTGAAAGACCATAAAAGCACAAGTATTGATTTGGGGGTTACAAATAGATTTTAGCCATTAGGTGAACTTGCAAATATGAAATCTGAAAATAATGAGGATCAATTGTACTTCTCTTTCCAGACACTAACTCTAAGCAGGACCAGTCAGGATGATGTAAATTCATGCTCAGAAAGTCTCTTCCCCTCCTCCCATACCATTAAGCACAAAGCCACAGGAAGAAAAAATTTTTTTAAAAAAGTATGACAAAGCATGGACATCCCAAAGTCAAGCCGGTCACTAGCCTGTAAATAGAACAGAAGTTATGCTGTTCAGGGGTGCTGAAGGCTTTGTCCTGCTGTGCCCAGGCCAGGGACAGACTGGAGTAGCCCAGGGCTCACGTGCATGAGGGAACACAGGGTCTTAGAGGACCCTGAGCAGTAGGTGCTGCTCCCAAGAAGGGAGGTGGAAACACTGCCCTGGTTTGTGGGGAGCCACAGGGAACAAGAGAAGTAAAACAGACAGAGGAGGAGATGTGTGTGCATATATGTATGCATGTGTGTGTGTGCATGTGTGTGTGCACACGCAGTGTGTGGTGTGGTCGGGGCCAGAGGACTACTCTCTCGCAAGACAAACATGCAAACTAAAATGCCATTACACATAAGGAAAACTAACATTAGACATGACAACCACCAGGAGATGAACTTATATCAGATAAAACTAAAATAAGAGAGCAATCTGAAGATGACTTTAAATTAGATAGATTCGTGTTCTGAATCTTCGGGCTTGTTTTCTGGTTGGCTCTGATCCTTTCTTTTTAAATGAAGTTGAAAGATGGAGTGTATCTGTTGCTACTGATTCAACTGGAAAATTACAAGATTCCTCGTGGACCCTAGCGGTGTGAGTGTTGTAGGGTGGCTTCTGGTTCCCAGATGCTGGGCAGTTGGAGGTGGCTGGGGAGGGGAGCCAGGCCGTGGATTTCCAGGTGAAGGGACAGTCTTCACTCACAGGGACAGTGGACAGCTTCCAGTCTGCAGAGCAGTCACTGATTAGCAGAGATTGCTACCGGTGACTATTGTTAACAGCATCACTAGGTTCTGCACTGATTCTCTCCTAGCCAACCCCTTCTCAATGCACTGGATTAAGTTGTAGAAGATAATTCTTACGGATAACACAAAGCTAGAAAGTAACTTAAATGCCGATGACAACCCCTTGAAAAGATGGGCTGAATCAAGCAGGATGGAATTTTGGACGTACAGTCTTCATTCACTCAACCACACAGAGCAACACGGGGAGACCTGCATTCCTGAAGCTCCTGTCTCCCAAGCCCCACGCCTTTCTACCTTTGCAGAACACAAGATCTATTCTGATTTGACAATGTGAAGTGGTGACTTTGATATAATCTGGGCTGCCCATCCCAACACATCATTTCTCTGTGTTCTGGTCAAACTAGGCTCAGACTAAGACTGAGAAGATATTCCTAAATGGCCAGTAGCTATACCTGGGGAGGTACTGACACAAAGGCACACCAAGGGCCTGCCCAGATGGGCACGGACCAGGGCAGGACTTCCTGGGCGGCTCCACATCCCGCCCCTGGCCTTGACACAGCCACCTTCACACCGTACTGAAGCTCAGCAGGACCAGAACCACATGTCAGTAGCTAGGTAACTTGCTAAATTCACAGCTCTCCCCCTAAGTAAGTGAGTAAAACTGAGCCTTCAGGAAGAAATCAGGAAGACAAATAGAGAATAATTTATACCCACAGTATCAGCCTTCCTGAATCTTCTCTATCTTTCCTCCCTTCTCCCCCCCTGGTGGGGCAGTCCCTGCTCTCCCTAAGACACACCAAGCTGGTTCTTTGTTCAGCTGGCCAGGAACTCTCCTTGGTGTTCTTTGCTATTTCTCAAGGGTGAAGTGTGCCAAAAATGTCACCTCCACAGAAGGCATTCTCTGGCTGCCCACCTAAAACAAGGTGTTCATTTCCACTAATCTACTGGCCTGTTGCTATGGCTACATCACATTTGTTAAATGATGATGATTGAAGTACGTTTTGACATCAAGAATAGCAATGATTACTTTTTGGGGCAATTTTCTCAATTTTGTGACTTTTTTTTCTAGATTTTAAAATTATCCCAATAAATTCCATTTCAAAAATAGTACTTTGGCTGGGTGTAGTGGTTCATGTCTGTAATTCTAGCATACTGGGAGGCCGAGGCAGGAGGATCACTTGAGGCCAGGAGTTCAAGACCAACCTGAGCAAGAGGAAGGCCCTGTCTCTACAAAAAATAAAAAAATTAACTGGGCATAGTATGTGCTTCTGTAGTCCCAGCTACTTGGGAGGCTGAGGCAGGAGGATCTCTTGGGCCCAGGAGTTTGAGGTTGCAGTGAGCTATGACGACACTACTGGGCTCTAGCCTGGGTGATGGAGCAAGAGAGACCCTGTCTCAATTTAAAAAAAAAAAAAAAAAAAAAAAAAAAATATATATATATATATATATATATATGTAAAATAATTAATTAATTAAAAAATAGTGATAGAGAAAGACCGGCATTTGTAGATGATTTGCATACAACTGCCCTCTTGACAATGTTAAGACAGCATGATCTATGCATCTATATCAGACCTTCTTAACTATTCAGAAAAGCTTTATAATTTTCTTCATATAGATCTTCACATCTATTTTTAGATATATTTCTAGCTATTCTCTTAATTTCCTTACTATTGTAAATTGGTTTTATTTCTATTATTTCTATCTAAATGGTTTAGGTTTTATAGGAAAACTACTAGATAGCAATCTTCTATATATTGTACTAATTTCCTACGGTTTCTGCAACAAATCACCACAAACTTAGTGGTGTAAAACAACACAAATTTGTTATCTTACAGTTGTGGGGTCAGAAATCCTAACATCAATGCGTGGGCAGCACTGCCTTCCTTCTGGAGGCCCTGGCTAAGATCTGTCCCTTGCCGTTCCCAGCTTCTAGGGGCCACCCTCACTCCTTGGCAGTGGCCCCAGGCTTGCATCACTCTAACCTGTTTCTGTCATCATAGGTCCTACCAATGAATCTAGCCCTCTGGCCTCCATTTCCTGAGGACGTCTGTGGTTACACTGGGCCCACCTGGATAAGCCAGGGTCATCTTACCACCTCAAATCCTCAATCCAATCACATCTGCAAAGTCCCTGTGCCATGCAAGGTAACATATTTCATGGATTAAGTAACATGTTCCAGGGATTAGAACATGGACAACTTTGGACAGGGGGTGTTTTTCTGTCTACCATATATATTTTTCTTTTATCTTGCCACTTTACTGAGCTATCTTATTAGTTATAACAGTTTCTGAGTTGATTGTCCATGCAGATATCATCTTCAAATAACATTAATATAGCCTTTTTGCTTCCAAATTCAAACCTCCCCTATTTCCTTTTGCCTAATTATTTTGTTCAATATTGTTTTTGACTTATAGTTTTAAATGCTGAAATGCTACAAACATGCAGAAAAATATAGATATTAATATAATAGATACCCATTCACAAAACATCAAGATTTGACATTAACATTTTATCATGTTTGACTTAGGACACTATTACAACATAAGCCATTCTAGAATGCAACTAAAGCCTACTCTGGCATTGTTTCTTCCTCTCTAGAGAACTAGTATGCATCATTCCAATGCATATTTGTATTATTTTATATTTTCAGAAATTTTCCCTGAAAGAATGAACATCTTTGCTGATTGATTTTTTTAATTCAAAGTCAAAGTCACCTATGTTGATGTGGTCCATTTATTTTAATTACTGTGTAATAGTCCACTTTTCAAACAAACCACAATTTCTTTATCCATTTCCCAATCGAGGGACAGTAAGTTGTTTCCACATTTTGGCTAGGACAGTGTCTAATGACCACCTGCATACAAGTCTTGTCCTGCACATACAGAAGAGTATCTCAAAAGTGTCCACCTGGATGTGGAAGTGATAAGTCAGAGGGTCTTAAAATCTTTAATTTATCCAAGTCTCAAAAGTGCTTGAAACAATTTGAACTCCACTAACAATGTTTGAGTTAAAGTGTTTGCCCACAACTGAGCCAACATTTGGTGTTTGGGGGCTTTAAAACGTTTGCCAATACGATGAACAGGCCCATGCTATTATTCTGTTGGCATCTTAAGAATTCCTCATGAGCGCCAGCACCGTTCAGAATGTTTCCTGGCCATTGGGGCTCCCCTTCTGTAACTGTCTGTTCCTCTCTCTATTCTGTTGCTCTTTTTCTAACTTCTACAGTAAATTAGTTTTCCATCCTTTTCCTTTTCTAATGTATGCATTAATGCGAAATTTTTCTTCAACTTCTTTAGCCATCCAATAAATTGTAACTAATCTTATGATCTTTTTCTCCTAGCTATTAGTTATTATAAGTGTGCTTTAGTCAGACCGTTGTCACAGAACACATGGTCTGTGTGATGACAATTCCTTGATGCCACTGAGATTTGCAGCCTAGCACAGTCAATTCCTGTAGATGGTCCACATTTGCTTGGTAAGAATATGTTTTCTCTAGCTTCTCAGTGCAAGGTTTATACATGCCCATTAGATCAAGTTTGTCTATTTTGTTGTAAAAATTTTTAATATGATTATCTACTAGTTTCAATGGGATGTGCATTCATTAAATCTGCATTTGTCAAATAGCTATTAGTAATTCTATCAAGTTGTATTTATATATTGGAAATTATATAGCTGAGTGCATTCAACTTCAGGTTTATTACATTGTTTGGTCCTTGTATCACTATGTAATGCTTGTGTCTAAAAGACCATTTTGTCTGATATTATTATGCTATCTCAGGGTACTTTTGGTTAATATAACCCTACTCTTACCTTTTTAACATCTTTATCATTTTTATGATTCTGTATTAGACATAAGTCTGCATATAATTTTACTTATCAATTTATGAGTGTAGGTATTAATCTATGAGTTTTTTAACTGGTGAGTTTTAGTTTTAATGTTTTCATTTTGCCTTTTAGTTCTCCTTTCCTACTTTCTACTGGATTTTTTAATTTTCCATTTTCCCTCTTTGCTTATTTGAAAGTTATGCTGAGGTGGCTAGCTTCACTACCTTTTTATAGGTACACCTAATTTGACAAAGTCTCCCAAATACAGGAACCTTTAAATGCTACGAACTACAATCAGTGACATACACGCACACCCCCCGTGTACAGACACAGACACACAGATTTTGACTTGCTTCTTTCTTAGTGCTTAGTCACACTGTTTTTAAGTCTCCAGTAGCCACTGTTCTTGTTGACTTCTTACCAGCAGGGTTTATTCAGATCTGCCAACCTGGTTACCAAGTTCCTTCCTCACCACCACTTCCTACGTCTCACGCCTTCCTCCTACGTCCAGCTGAGCTCGACCCGAATCACACTCACTCTTTGGGTAAAGGACTGAGGTTGTAAACACCCTTAGTCCTGTTACAAACATGTCTGAAACTTCCACACTTGAATCATATTTAGCCGGGTATAGAATTGTAGACATTACTGTCTTCTGGCTGTTGTGGTAACTGCTGAAAGTCCTGCAGTCTTGCTCCTTTGCAGGTAATCTGAATTTCCCCTTCTGAGGCTATTCTTAACATTTTCCCTTTGCCTTTGCCATTCTGAAGCATGTAAATTCACTCTCAACCCATCCCTCAGGTCTCAGTGCCCTCCTCCTGTCTGAAGAGCCATGCCTTCCATCAATTCTGTAAAATTCTCTGTCAATGTTTTCTGAAATATTGTCTCTCTCCCTTCCCTTTACTTCTCCTTTGAAATCTCCTTCTAGATATATGCTGATCTTCCTCCTCTGATGATGACTCTGTGCTCTTTACCTATTTTTTATATTCCCTATCCTTTTTTATCTTTAGCCACATGCCGTCTACTCTGTTACCTATGCATCGAGTTTCATGGGCTATATTTCTCATTCCCAGAAGTCCATGTGGTTCCTTTTCACGCCCACCACGGCCCTCTCTTCTGTGCAGTTTCCGTTTCCTCTTTTATCTCTAGTCCTCTGGCTTCACTATTGACTGGCTGGACACTCATCCTGCACCTATCTGAGCCCGCTTTGCCATTTGCACCGTAAGCCTTTGCTATGGGCATTGCAAGGCTCTTTCTTCTGTGGGGATCCCTTGAGGACTGGGTTCCTTTGACAAGCAGTGCCAGGTTTTATGTTAGTTTTTTGGCTTGGGATTTCCCAAAACAGTCTGGTAATGTAAACCTGGTTTCCAGAGATGCAGGTCCAAGTTTATTTTTCATGGAAAAGCCTTCTGTGTTCCCCACCTGGAGCCAGGGTTGAGGCAAGCTCTCGTCTTGCTTCCCTGGGCAGACAAGTAGAAATGAGTTCATCCCTCTTCCCCAGGACACAGCTTGTAGGGCTCTTAGCTTTGTGGGGAGGCTTGTCTACAGTGCCTTAGTTCTGTGGGACTCCCCATGGGTTCCCACCTAGCTGGGTGTCGAAACCCAAGGCTCTTGATAAAACTGGGCCCAGCAGAAAGAATAGTTTCCATAACAGATCATATTTCACAGGCCTTACATGAGAGTACAAGAAATGTAAATTCCTTTATTTCCCTAAAACCAAACTTGCTTTTCATCCTAACTCCTTATTTCTCCCGACTGAAGGAAACTTAATACATCCAATTACAAGTGAAATTAGTAACTTTAATGTATTTATTTTGTTCAATCTCAGTCAGGATTTTCCTTCTCCTGTGTATTCTCTGTAGTGTAGCATTTGTGTCCTGGAGGCTGTTCTGTCATCGAAGCCCTGAAGGATTCGCTGTTTCTACAGCTGCCCTGTTGCCACAGGGTCCACGGCTTCCTGGTGCTGTCTCTGCTCTGGAGCCCACTGACATGTCCACATCTGTGCCAGGCCAGGGGGTGACACCACTTTCCACTGTTGGTGAGCCCATGTCATAAGTGCACGTCACCTTCAGAACCCGAGGACCTGGGAAAAGGGCTGTTCCCCAAGGCTGCACGCCTCAACTGGCCTCTGCAGTGGCAGCCTAGGCTGCCAGTTGTAATTCTTTCCCCTTTATTCCTGGCTCCTGGGCATTTCTCCATCTCTCTTGCAAGTTCATATAAGCATTTACAACTTTTACTAATATTTTATTGAGTACTTGTATGTGATTTATGCGGGAGGGCTGCCAAATTAGTTTGGTCCACTATTTTCACCATTATCAATTCTCTAGAGGTCAAATACGAAAGCTAGAAAGAAAGCTCTCTGGAGATTAAGCACAATATACCCTTCTCCCTTGGTGTTTAATTTATAGTCAGCCATTTAACCTCTCTTGGCTTCATTTCCCTTATGTACAAAATATGGGATTCGTACTAAGCATTTTCTAAGCTCTCCTCTAGCTCACAAAAACATTCCTTTAGAGCTGCCTCCAAACCTCTCCAGACACAATTTAACAGGCCGAGAGAAGCCAGCCACGTCCCACTGAGGATGTGGCTAACGTGGATCCAGGCAGCACTCCACAGCATTACAGAGAACAGAAGTCTTACCCTTTAGTTGATCCAAAAGAGTTCTCTTTCCCCACAGCAGTGCAACTTTAACAACTGATGCTGAGGGGTTCAACTCCCCAATGCCCAGGCCAGCTCTCTGTGTGCCCCTACACTCTGCACTGTGGAGCTGAGCCCAAGCATTAAAACACACTCAAAGGCAGAGTAACAGGAGAACACGGTCACCAGGGAACACCACCACCCTGCCTCACAACCATAGTCCGATCAGCCATTAGTGATTTTTACATCCCAACCGACCATCTAAATATTCACCAACTTGGTCAGATTACTGAGGTGTTTAAGAAACTGCTTCTTTCCCAGGCCACGCTGGTGGGCCTGCACAGGACACAGAAAGCCTCATGTACAAGGGGGCACGAGGGCACAGGGCTTTGATTAGTGGGAAACAAAACAGACATGTTTCCTGGAAGGGCAGGAGGAAAGGAGATCGAGAGCTGTAGGAAGGACATAAAGCCGTTCCAAAGGAAAATATTTGCAGGTCAATGAATCAGTTGGGGGCAGCAAATAGTGAGCCGTCCTGCCCAGGCTTTCCGGTGGTCTATACAGACCCAGCTGCGGAAAACAGGGCAACACCAGAATGGATGGGAGTCAGAGAAAATTAGGGGAATGGGGCAAATGAGAAGCAAAGGCACCTGACAGATGAAGGAAAGTACGTGACAGTGTTTGCGCCTTTGGAGAGACGGTGTCGTGGGGTGAACTGTGTCCCCCAAGCAGACATGCTGCAGTGCTAACCCCCAGAACCTGTGATGTGACTTTATTTGGAAACAGGGTCATTGCCGATGAAATCAAGTTAAGACGAGGCATACTTGACAGAGTGAGCCCCAATCAAATGACTGGCATCCTTATAAGAACAGGGAAACTGAGACACAGACACACAGAGGGAAGGCGGCCATGTGAAGAAGGAGGTAGAGTCTGGAGGGATGAAGCAGACAGAGGCACAGGACAGGCTGTCCTTAGAGCCTTCAGAAGGAACTGCCCCTGCCCACACCTTCACCCTGGACTTCCACTCTCCCAAACTGAAAGAATACATTTCTGGTGTTTTAAGGTACCCAGACTGTAGACTTTGTCATGACAGCCCTAGTGAAAACTACTGCAGAGGGGTAGAGGGATTGAAGAAGAAAGGAAGAAGGCTGTAGAAGGAAGCAGACAGCCTGACAAACTAAGACCTACACACCGGGTGAGACCCACACCTGCACAAGGGGACAGGACATGGGCGTGTGCACAACCCCCAGGGACAGACACAGAGACAAACAGACGTGCACAGCCCATTACAGTATGGTCTCAAACCCAGTGAGCTAAGGGAGAATTACTGCTGTCTTTGTCACCTGCAGTAGGAAGAACAGCAATAGCCATCGACAATACCAGCCGGACCAGAGGGAGAGGGCAGGCCTTGTGGTGACTCCACCCTGCTTAAGTGCAGGTTGTCAGACACTACCCCTGGGAGAAAAGAAGGGGCTGAGGACTCTAGGGAAGAAAGAGAAACAGAAGGGAAGACGAGGAGGCAGAAACCAGGCTCACTGATGGCAGGAAGCCACTATGGGTCCCTGAGTGCCTCGAGGCGGTCTCAAATGCCCAGCCCAAACTCTGCCCTGAACAACTGACTGTGCCAGCTTTGAAATCTCTTATTTGTGAGTTGGAGTTTTCTCCCAACAATATTCAGTCTGTGCAGACCCAGACAGCCTGATGGGCACTGCAGATCGAGAGGCAAAAGCAGGATAAAGGTCCCCATGTGGTCCCCACACGGACCAAGGGTGCTCCATGCATGGCCTTCACCTGCAAGAGTGGTGCAAGGCTCAGAACCCGGAAACCCTATGTTTTTTCTGTTCAAAGGATGTTAGAAAACATTTTGGGGGAAGGTCTGCTTGGGGTTGTGTGGCTGTGGGCATCCTGGGGGCAGACAGACCTGGCTGGGGCTACAAGCTGCTGACCTGGATCTTGCAAATGGCCCAGCCAAGAGGCCTCCCTTCCATGCTGGGCGGGCTGAGCACCCTGGGCTAGAGGGCCGCTCTGTTCCCTCAGTACCCAAGGACTTCTGCTCTTTGCCCAGACATAAAATGCACCCCTGCAATCCCCGGACAGGGGTGGGTGTGGATGGATGTGGACACTGACTCAGCCAAGCCCACGATGCCCCTGGGAAATGAGTTCTGAGCCCCATGGCCTATAGACCCAACCAAGCTCCTGGTGTTTGCATTGCTTCCAAAAATGGGTTGGGGGTCCTGAGAGGCTCCCCTAAGACCTGTTAGCCCCACATGCTTTGGGCCGAGGAGAGGCTCCAAGACAGCCTCTCTACTTGAAGGTGCTGGCTTCACAGACTGGGGCTCTCAGTGGCGTGTCTACCCACACACACGGGAGGGGGTGTTTCACTGCACCTCTGGGAGCAGGGCACCACCAGAAAGTTCTGACAGCTCCGTCTTAGAGACCATCTCCACAAGGCCTGGCCAAGGCCAGCATGGCCGACACCCCTGGGCTGAGATGTCCCAAGGTGAGCTCAGAGCCCATGCTGTGTCCTCTGTGGCTGCCTGACCCTCTGCCTCCCCACACCCTTCAGAAGGTCAGCACCTTCAGAGCTGCCCTGGAGAGTCCCCAAGTACACGGTGCATGTGGGACACCAGCCCCCATTCCTACCCTTGGCTACACAACAGCCGAAGCTGCCAGTCTGAAACCCGCAGGGCTGGGTGTCACAGGCTCACTGCTCCCGCACGCAAGGAGCAGGTGCTCTGCATGGGATGCCCTCGGGTGGTGCCTCTGCCCTGCCTGGCCTTCCTCTTCCATGTCCCCTCCTGCCTGGAGCAGCCCGAGCTGTGGGGCCTTTGCCAGTGGCTGCCCCCATGTCCTTGCACTGCTGGGGCTCAGCCTTCCAGACCACCCCACCTGCTACAGCCACCACTGCTCACCTCCATCCTGGCTCCACCTCTTTCCAGAACCTTCGAGATCTGAGGTCATCCTACTGTTCACTTGCTTGCCTCTGCCTACTTAGAGGGGATACTTGGTGAGCCCGAGAGAGGCAGAGATTGCACTGCCCCATACTGAGATGTTTCCAGGGACTTCAAGGGCCCAGCATGTGGTGGGCGGGCTTCAATAAGCACTTGCTGAATAAACAAACACTTGGTTCAAGGCCACATCCTCCCAGAAACCTCCCATGCCCATCCGGGTACCCCCCTGGATGTCTGGGCCACCCCTAATTCCCTACGCATTTCTGCAGCACTGTACTCTTCACATTATTTTTCTTAATTTCTCTATGTGTCTAGACTCTGCCCTTTCTCCCTTTGCAGGGAGATTATTAAGGAGTAACGGAACAGTTCACCACAGGGTGTCCCCAAATGGTGGCTCTGACTGCACCACGTTCCCCTGCTCAAGTCCCCCTTGTGGGTATGTGGTAAACCTCGGCCCCACCCCTGTGTTTATTCTTTAGGTTGACAAAATGAAAAGAACTCTGGGGACAGGTTACATCCACCTGGCAGGAGGGAGACATTCCTCAGTGTGGTCAGCACCGGGGCCCACCCTTGACTCACCTGATACGGGCTGGATGCCTGTGACACTCTGCTCTGGGCACTTGGAACACACCCTGCTCTAGGGAGGCCTCCTCAACCCCATTCAAAGGGGACAACAAGCACAGGGACAACAATGCCTCCTGCAGCCCAGCGTGGGTGAGCGTCTGCCATGCACTACTACCTCCCTGTGTGCTCAGAACTAACGTCCTTCCTGCCTCTGCTGGAGATTAGGAAGTTAGACCGTGACAAGTCTCCATGACTGGCCAGGAGAACCTCAGCAGGGAGATTCACACTGTGCATCCTGACACTGAGCGTAAGTTCTCAGTCACAGAATTCACAGTCTTAACACCATGTCTGCAGTTAAGATCCTATTTTCATTTTCTATCTTATTAGGAATGGAGACCCTCATTCTATGTTAAACCTAAGAAACCAACACACTCGCGCACACCATGAGTTCCAGAATAAACCAGAGACACATGCAGCATATTTGCTAATCAACCCACAAGACCTACATGAATTGGGAAACCAACACTTAGTAAACAGAGCATAACAGGCATGGTCTCCATGTCAACATAGTGAACTCTGCTGACTGCTTTGTTTTCTCTTTCCAAGGAAATGTTAGTACGGCACCACAGCCTGGCATGTCACAAATAGCAGAGGACAGCCTAGTAAAGCAGGCCCTGGTTTCACCACCCTGTTATTTAGAACCCATTCGAGATCCCCTATAATTGCAGCATCTCCTCACATGGGCAGAGTCAGGATATTCTCCTTCTGGCTGCACCATGGATGAGAAGCAGCTCTTCTTCTAAGACAGGAGACACACACAGCTCACAAGTCTATTTTGGCAGGGCCAGAACACAGGAGGCCAGCAGCCGGGCAGGCCCACACCACCCTGGCTTTCAGAAATTATCCACTTCCCACAAACATCCCAAACTACTGATTTTAAAAAGCATAAGATGTATTACATGTATATTTAAAACACAACCTTAGAACAAAAGAGCAAATGGTTTCTAGGTCAAATGCCAGCTTTTGTTAAGTAACTTGACAGCAGTAATTATTAAATATATGTGTATATATATGTATGTATACTGCATGTCTAATGTAACAAGGAATACAAAGCTCCTGTTAAACATCCACTCGCACGTTAATCTGGTGCTATAACCAAGTAGAAAAGTTGCCTTTAGTCCTAATAATGATAGTACTTTGGCATATGGAAATTGGAGGATAACTTTTTAATCTGAAAATCACAAAATCCTTAGTGTTCATTTTCTCTTCCATAAGGGCTTTTTGCTCTTGAATTTCTCTCTCTCTCAATGCCAACTACCAAATATATACCATGTGCTAAATACTGGCACAGTGCATCTGAACCCATGATTCCAGAACCTGTTTTGCTGAGGCCAAAGTAAAGTTGCAACATCACTGAAGGACTGGCCCTTGGCCAATTTCCCCTGACAGTGAATTTGCAGATGTGTGTGCATCATAAATGGTGATTGGACTAAAGAAATAGCTAATATAGTACAGTCAGCTAATATTACTTTATATATCTAATTTAACCCAAATGTGGCCAAGCAGTGACACTCCCAGAAGCTCTTTGAGCACAAAAGTGCAGGAATGATGAGTGTGGTACTGCCAGGCCAACTCCTCCCCACACTGATGGGAGTAGAAAGGATGGGTGGAGTGAGGCCCCTTTGTGCATGAGCCATAACTCGAGAGAAAGTAGAATCACACTACAGAACCAGAGAATTAGGTGGCAAGGGAAAGATGGGGGCCTAGGGCCACCCTGAGACTCCTTGGGGTGGGGGGCAGTTTACTTTGGATCCTGTCCTCCTAGGGTGCTGATGGAGTGACCAAAAATCATGATTGTGATGTTAGCAAATGGCAGCAGAATCAGTTACTGCTTCTGGGTGCTTGCGGTGAGCTAAGCAAGCCCTTTCATCCCTCCTACAGCTGGGGGTGCTCCCAGCTGGACAGACTGCGCAGAGCAGTCCCACACCCAAGGCCCAGGCCCTAGGGGGAGGGTGGAGCCACCGCTCATCCAGACCTGCCTACTTGCAAGCCCAGCTCAGAACTCCACACTACACCACATCTCATGCCACTGCCAAGACACACGGCCCGGCATTCTGTGGCTCTTTGCTTCCTATTTGCATTGCCCTTTTGTAGCTGTGCACGTGTACACACACACACACACACACACTTGACATGATACCTTCAGCAATCCGTGTTTCTGTGCCTTGAAGAGGCCCAAGGCAAACTTCCAAACTCTGATTAAAATTTTTTTTGGCGCTGGGAACACACAGAACACACACGGTTTTTAACCCAATCACTTGTGGGTTAACAACAAAAAAAAGTCAGGAGGCAATCAAATCACAAATAAACAAAAAGCACATTAGAAAGCATCCTACAGTAAGCTTCAGAAGTTGCTTCAATACCAAAAGCGGAAGTAAAAGAATCCCACCTTAAGGCACTGATTAAACTTATAAATGTTGGGAACTTGTGGCTGGATGGAAATAAAAATTTCTGTTAAATTTTCGTGGATGGTCATTTCTTCACCTGGGTAAGCAAATGCATCTTCCTAAGTGCATCGTGAATCCTGCTGCCGTTTCGCCGGCACGGTGGTTTGTGAGGCTGCACGTGAAGAACAGGCCCACCCGTCCCCCAGCCACGCGTGGCCCGGGCCGTGGGCGCCTCTGTGGAGCCCCCGCCACCCCCACCCCGACCCGGGGGAGAGGCACGCAGCGTCTCTGAAACACCGGCTGCAACACGTTTCCCCACGCGGGCTGGACGCTGCACGCCGGCGTGGCTGTCGCTCCTCCACCCGCTCGCTCCACCTGTGCCGGGGTCGCCCTCCGCAGGCCCTGCCCCGGGAGCCCGGCCGCACCTCCCCGCCCGAGCCGACAACTCGCAGCACAGCACACGAAGAGCCGCGCGAGGTAGCCCAGGGCAGCCGCTCCCCACGCTCAGATGAAGCCAGTGCCACCGAGGAGCTGAGCCCTTAATTGTATTTATTGTAACTGACTTAGATTTCCGGCCACGCGTGGCTGCCCTGTGGCGACGCTGACTCAGACTCTGACTCTGCTGCCGCCGCGGCCCGCGCCCGCATGCATGCCTCAGCGCCAACGCGCCCCCTCCTCTTCTAGCCTCTCTTCCTCCGGCCACTCAGCACACCTCAAATCGTTACAGTGGCGTGGCAGTTCCCTCAGGATGCCGACCACCCCAGACCCCAGGCCCCGCGAGGCAGGGCGCACACTCTCCACCCACCACCACGTCCCGGGACCGCGTGCAGAGCCGCCACGGCGCGGCCAGAAGGATCTGTGGACCATCCGCCCTGTGGGTTAAGTCAGGCTTTGGAAAAACTAGTTGAGAATCTAACCATCAAAAAGGATCTTTCCGCCGGGCGCGGTGGCTCACGCCGGCAATCCTAGCACTCTGGGAGGCCGAGATGGGAGGATCTGAGGTCAAGAATTGGATACCAGCCTGAGCAACAGTGAGACCCGTCTCTACAAAAAATAGAAAAATTAGTCGGGCGTAGTGGCTCACTTTTGTAGTCCCAGCTACTCAGGAGGCTGAGGCAGAAGGATTGCTTGAGCCCAGGAGTTGGAGGTTGCAGTGAGCTATGATGATGCCACTGTACTCTAGCCTGGGCGACAATGAGACTTTGTCTCAAAAAAAAACCAAAAAACACTCTATCTTTCCTCCCAAGGAAATGTGGTCCCGAGGCCCAGAGCACTGAACAAGCTCACAGAGCACAGGCCTTTTTCTGCCTTTGCACAGCATGAACACCAGCTGACTCTCACCTGGAGGACAGTGGACCGGCAGGGCCTGACAGGGCATCCCTCTCCTGGTAAAACACCCCCCTCACACACAGCTGGGGTCTGCCAGGAGGGCCAGGGTCACCATACAAGGGCTGCAAGACAGTCACATGTGTTTACTACATTTAACATCCTACGGAAGGCAATATCCTCTCAAAGAAGCCTCCAAACCCCAGGCAGCAACACATAGGGGCTCCTCAGCGTGCAGGGGCAGGGTGGGGGGTGGCTCACGTTGGTTAGGAAACTCTTGTGGCTCTCAGAGCTGTTCTAGAGATTGAACAGAAATAAAGTAGCCGTTCTGATAGTTGATTGTTACAGACTGTGTTCCCCCAAAATCCATATATTGAAGCCCTAACCCCCTATGTGATGGTATTGATAGGTGGGGCTTTGGAAGGTATTAGGATTAGATAAGGTCATGAGGGTGAGGCCTCATGGTGGGATCAACGTCCTTATAAAAGAGGAATCAGACAGAATTCTCTCTCTCCACCACTTGAGGACACAGTGAGAAGGCAGCTGTCCACAAGCCAAGAAGAGAGTCTTCACCAGAACCCAACCATGCTGGCACCTTGATCTTGGACATCCAGCCTCCAGAACTGTGAAAAGAAATGTCTGTTGTTTCAGCCACCCAGTCCATGGTATTTTGTTACAGCAGCCTGGGCTAACTGAGACAATCTCTGAATATAAGGTGACAGTGTATGAATTAGAAAAGGCATCACTTCCTCAAATAATGGGTCTGCATCTGAGGGAAACTTGTTCTATCCACTCTGCAAATCTAGGATGCCTACGAAGTGTGACAAGTGAGCATGGCTCTGACAGCAAACCTCGGGGAAAGGCTGAAGCGACAAGGCAGAAAGAACCACTCCTGGGGGGGCGATGAGGAGGAAGGCCGCCTGCCCACCTGAGATGCACACGTACCTCTGGAATGTTACATCCAGAGACATAAACCTAGGAGACAGTCGCTTGCCAGCAGGCTGCTTAGTGGCCAACAACAGTCCGCTCCTAAGGCTCTTCTCAGGCCCCCTGGGCACCCCAAAGCCCCTTCCTCCCCTGCCATGCTGCCATCTGCCCACCCACGCTCTCCCCTCCCACCTGCATCCCAGCCAGCCCTCTTGAGTCAGAACACACAGAATTGAGGTGGCAGTCCAGCACACCAACCACCACGGGGCAGCACAGGGCCAGAGGGACCCCCACCCCCATTAATTCAGGCCCAACCCTGAGTAGAAAGGGCAGCTCAATGGGGAGCCCTCCCCATGACATTCTGAAAACACTTATAGAGCACCTGCACCCCAGCTCACCTTTTAGAGTTGGAATCGGGCTGTCCTGTCCATCAAGTTGTCCCAAAGGGTCATTCAGATCTGGAACCTCCACTTCACCTGAGAAAAAGAAACCAGCACACATTACACAAGTTTGCACTTCAGGAGCCTTTAATCCGCTTCTTATGCAACAACAATGATATTCTAGTAAAACTGCCCACTGTTTATAGAAAATACAGAGGGATAAGACATCATGATAGCTTTGAGAGGGCTTTTATAGTATCAGGTTTGATATAACAGTAAAAGTAATTCTTAAGCTTATCCCAAGAACAGCAAATGCAAATGCTCTGCAGCATGAACAAGTGAAGGAAACAACTGAATGAAGCCCTGGGCTTCATCCAGGGAGGGAGGGAGACGGAAAGAGAAAAAGAGACAAAGAAAGAAATTAAACCACTGGTTGGCAAAATAAAACACTTCTGTAGCCAGATTCAGCAGGCTGCCCTCCAGATTGAGGGCACCTGGTAATTAGGTAATAAATTCAGAATTGGAGACCTTCTTAAGCAAGTCATTCCTCTCCCTGCCCCCAGACCCATTGGCAGCAGCCAAGGTCCTGTCCCACAAATGTAAAGGACATGAACGGGCACCGTGGCTTTTCTCTTCTGGTCCAAATGTACCCTGGCAAGCCATGCTTTTGTGCCGTCTTTCATAAGATGTCCCTGACGGACCATTCAGAGGTCATGTCTTTATTCTTTAAATCTCCCCACAAACCATTCACAAACCATTCTTCATCTTCCCCAGAAAACATAAACAGCTTGGGGACAGTAGGTGCTGCCCCCTGGGGGAGGGCCAGTGGTCCCCTCATTAAAACCTAGACAGAAGTACCAATGCGACAGAACACAGGCAGGCGTAAGCTATGCAAGGCAGTCAATGGATTTTTGCTAAAGAAGACTTCAGCTTGGATTTGAAATTTTGAATTGGCATGTTACACATACCATCACTCAGCACTGTTTAAATGGAGAGAGACCACATGAAATCAAACACACTTGCACTATGTATACACATTGAAAACAGACATAAAAGTTATTAACTGCTTAGAAATTGACAAATGGTGTGAAACAGTCAAATAAATATATAGCCTAAAGAAAAATAAGCTCCACTAGCCCAATTCCACTGTGGAAAAGATTCTGAGCTCTTCCCTGTCCGCTTCCAACTCAGAAGCAGAGGCATTTTCACATGTGGAAATTTCACTTCCTCTTCAAGTCAGATATGGTTAATAAGTTCAGCATGTCCAATTGCCAAGATCCGTAGAATCAACACTTTAAGTTTCAACAAAATTAGGCTCTGTTATTGCTTGCTAACTGAGAAATAGGGACACCATTTATATTTTGAAATTTAAAAATGTCATCTTCCTACACTATATAAAATTTAGGCTGAGAACGATTGTCCTCATTCAAGATGCTGCAGCATCCTAAAATTTATAAGCAGAACGTGATAAGGAAGTATGTGAACTTGAGGGAGTGAGACAAGTGGGAACAGGGCCTAATGATTTCAGCAGTTCCCAGTACGGTTTTTCCTGGCCCTGAAGAGGACTAAGAATAACCCCCCCACCCCCCCACCCCAAATAAAACAAACGAACAACAACAAAAACTGTCACACACACACATCAAAATGTTACTATTAGTTATCTGGAATTATAGGAAATTAAAATTTCTTCTTTTATTTCATTTTAAAATGTCTCTCCAGTGAACAATCATCAATTTTTTTAATGGTGTGAGAGATATAATTCACACACCATAAAATTCACCATTTTAAAGCAAAAAATTTAGTGGTTTTTAGTATATCCTCAAGGTTGTACAACCATCACCACCATGAAATTCCAGAACATTTCATAACCCTCCAAAAAAAACCTTGTTCCCATTAGCAGTCACCCCCCCATCCCACCTCCTCCAGGCCCTGGTAACCATGAACCTGCTTTCTGTCTGTATGGATTTACCTATTCTGGACATTTTATATAAATGGAATCATACAAAATGTAGCCTCTCAAACAAGCATTAATTTTATGATTAGATTTTTTAAAATTCTTGCCCTGTCCCAGGCAAAAAGAAAAAAAGAAGACTAGATAGAAGTGTGCTGTCCTCTATAATTAAGAAACGAGGACACTGAGTGGCTCGGTTAGCACTGGTCAGACCTCTGCCCAGACTCGGGGAGGCTTTGGCACCACAAGCAGAACAGGATGTGGGGAACATGCAATAGACCCCAGAGATGACTGAGGGATGAAAGGGAGAGAACCACCCAAAGATGCCAAAGCCACTGGGCTTGTTCTTCCAAAGACAGGACAGCTTAGGAGCAGACAGGCTCATGTGGAGGAGAGACCTGTGCACATCCACACTGCTGTGGCAGAAGGGTCCAGGGGGTGATGGCTCAAGACATGGAGGATCAAGGAAGGATTTCATCACCACCAGTTTGGGACTACCATAACGGATGTCGCACTAGGTTCTCATACCGACCATATGCTTCTGCACATAACAGGCAGCCACTGTTCCTGGCTGAACAAATGACTCTGTGTCACCTTGTAACACCACAACCTGCCTCAATGATTATTGCCGCCCCAGTTCAGCTGCTGACTGATCACGGTCCATGCGCCCAGTAATATCTCCTAGGCCCCCGTCCTGAGTTGCTCTTTATATGAAGGCCCATTTGGCTTCCACCTGGTGTGGGAACCCTCGCACCCTGGCCCATGTCCTTGTGAGTTGGCTGGCTGTAGCTGGAGGGGCCATAGAAAGGCCATGCAGCCCTCTGTGCCACCAAAGAGATTCTGAGAGGAGACTTGCCTGTCCCGACTCTTCCGGACTTAATTTTCTCCGAAAAATGAGGACAGTACTGTAGGCAACTAGCATGTCCTTCATTTTGGTAAAATGCTAGTAGTAACTGTGCCCCATATGTCCATCAAGAATGTCATCCGTTTTTGTCCTT
Organism: Daubentonia madagascariensis; assembly: GCA_023783475.1. Taxonomy (NCBI): domain Eukaryota; kingdom Metazoa; phylum Chordata; class Mammalia; order Primates; family Daubentoniidae; genus Daubentonia; species Daubentonia madagascariensis. Next base: position 44,789 of record JAKFHU010000614.1, read on the forward strand.
TACCCCGGCGTGTCCGCCAAACTCGGGTCCGTCTGCGCGGCTCTTTCTCCTCAGCTCCGGGGGGCCCGGGTGACTGCCACCGCCTCTGTCACCCTGTACCCTTCAGGTATGGGGAGGCCGGCAGGAGGACGCTGGGACACTGCGCAAGCTGAGAAATGGCACAGACACCTTATCATAAGTTCTTCGCGTTAAGGTTTCACTTTGGAAACTTTACAGGGTGATGTGTCCTCAGCCACTCTCCAGTCTTTTTCTGGTCCTGAATTGCAGAACAGTCTGGGGATGACCCCAGATGACCACAGCAGCCATATGTCTTGGGGTATCTGAATATTCTGGGGGAACAACACTTTGGCTATATATATTGCCCATGCACTGCCCGTGTCAGAGCTACAATTGTGATCATCCCTCAGACTGTGCTCCCCGCATCCATTCAGTGGGAGTTTTCCCATCCCCTCTGCCCACCTCCCGCCTGCCCGCCCCCTGATGAATGTTGTTGCCCTGTGTGATGTAAGTGTTGATCAGTTAGTACCAATTTGATAGTGCCTTTCTCCATTTTTAAATCAAGTTATTTAGTTTTTGTTGTTGAGTTTCAGGAACTGTTAATACATTTTGGATACTACTATCAAATATATAATTTGTAAATATTTTCTCCTATTTTATTGGTGCCATTTCACTCCACTAAATGTTTCCTTTGGTGTGCAGAAAATTTGAAATTTGCTGTAGTACCATTTTTCTGTTTTCTTTGTTGCTTATGTGTCTTTTTACCACTTTTTAATTTTTAATTATTATGGATGCATAGTAGTTGTACATCTTTATAGGGTACATGTGATGTTTTGATACAGGCATACAATGTGAACTAATCAAATCTGGGTAATTGGGGTGCCCAACACCTCAGGCATTTATGTTGCTTATGCATTTGATGTCATATCCAATAAGCCAGTGCTAAGACCAATGTCATGATCTTTTTTGTATATTCTCAATTTTGTTAGTTATATTTCTTATGTTTAATTACTTATCCCATTTAAAATATTTATTGTATATGGTGCAGAGGAAGGATCCAACTTTATTTTTTCCATGTAAATATCCAATTGTTCAACATGATTTATTTAGGAGACTCTTTTTTTCTCCATTGTGTGGTCACAACAACCTTGTGAAAGATCATTTGATCATATGTACAAGGGTTTTTTCCTGGGCTTTCTATTCTTTTCCATCATCTATTCATATGTCTTCGTGCCAGTATGACATTGTTTTTATTTGTGTATCTTTTCAATTTGTCTTGATATCATAAAGGGCAATGCCTCTTTGTTGTTCTTTTTTAAGGGTATTTGGCTAGTCATAATTTCTAAACAAATTTTAGAATTTTTTAATATTTCTCAAAGAAAAGGCTGAATTGGGATTTTGATAGAGATTACACTGAATTTGTACATTACTGTGGGCAGTGTTCATATCTTAATATTAAATCACCTGACCCTTGTGCAAGAATATGTTCAAGAGTGTATTTAATTTTCAGGTAGTTTTGCATTTCTAGTTTCATTCCATTTTGGCTAGAAAATATACATTGTATGATTTCAGTCTCCTTAAATTTTATAAGACTTGCAATGTGTCCTAACAGAATGTACCATGTTCAGTTGAGAATATTGTGCACTTTACTGCTTTTGACTGGAGAGTTCTGTATATGTCTGTTCAATCTAATTAGTCTATAGTATTGTTCAAGTTTTTGGTTTTCTTATGATTTTCTATCTCATTTTTCTATTTATTATTAAAATTGAAGTCTTAAATTCTACAATTATTGTGTTGCTATCTATTTCTTGCTTTTTGTTCTGTCAATATTTGCTTGATATTCTCAGGAGCCTTGATGTTGTAGTCTATATACATATACACATGTACATATATATGTTTGCTTATATTTATAACTGTTACATGTGTCTGCTAAATGGACCCATTTTACCATTATAAACCATCAGTTTTTGTGAAAGTTTTTAATTCAGAGTGTATTTATCTAATATAATTATGGCCACCTCACCCCAATATAGTTATTATTTGCATGGAATATATGTTTTTCATCTTGTTACTTTCAGTCTATTTTAATCTTTAGAGCTAAAGTGGCTTTCTTAGAGACAGCATATTGCAAGATCTTCTTTGTTCTTAGTCCATGGAGCTATTTTATTTCTTTTCATTAAAGAGTTTGATCTACTTATATTTAAATTACTTCCTGAAAGAAGGGAAGTTACTATTACTATTCTGTTTATTTTTTCTGTGTTTCTTGTGTTGTCCCACATTTCCTCCAAATGCCTTCATTTTTGTTTTACTGACTTTGTAGTAACCTGTCTTAGCTGCTTTCACATTTCCTTTTGCATATCTTTTATAGGTGTTTTCTTTGTGATCACCTTGAAAAATGGAGAGTACATAAGACATCTTAAAGTTATAACAATATATTTTAATCACATAACAACTTTACTTTAATTCAATATGAGAATTACATAATTACATCCCCACATTGTTATTAAAGTCACAAATGATAAATTTTTATATTGTGTATCTATTAAAAGATTTATGCAAAAAAAAAAAGAATGTCATCCATGTGACAGGCACAGCTGCCCTAACTTTTCTCCACTGGGCATGCACAATTTCCCCTGTAGAAACACAAAGTGAGGAGGTAAAGCTACTGGGAAACTTGACTCTTTGGTAGCATCAGTAGGGGAGTGGTGATTTATAAGCTCCTTATTAGTTTTTTTTCATGCTTCAAGAGAGGAAAACATTTGATATGAAAGAAATATTTAAGTGCTGGTTATAATGAAATGACACATTAAATGTATAGTTTTATCTGTGTCAAAAAACCACACTGCAGTCTGGAAGCAAAGACTAAATGTGATGTGGCATCTTGGATGGGTCCTCAAACAGAAAAGGGATATTAGGTAAAAACCAGGGCAATATGAATGGTGTGGACTTTAGTCAAGAATAACGTGCCAATACTGTGTGACGGATGCACCACACCAGTGGGGAAACCAAGTATGGAGGGTATGGGAATTCCGTGTCCTGTTGTGCCAACTTTTCTGTAAATCTGAAACCATTCTGAAGTTAAAAGTTTATTGAAAAACAATTACATATTCCATCACATTGTTTAATACTTTAAAACCAAGGCTCATAGGTAAAGAAGAGGCCGTAGGAAACGTTCCCAAAACCTTACATTCTTAATGGTGCAATCATTGGAAATGGCCCCAAAGCCAAGCATGAACACTAACCATATGAACAGAATCTGACACAGATTCATTGCATTTAATATGTTACTCAATGATTCCTACAGCATGCCATTGAATAGTTATGAATTTAGACACTTTGGAGAATGTGGGGTTTTTTAGCTGACTCCTACATTAATTACCATTGGCATGGTGATACCAGCCCTAAAGCAAGAACTTACAGCACATTCTTAGGAGCACTTTAAGAATGTTCTGTATATTTGGGGCTGAACCAGTTAGCATCTGGCAAATGACCAAAGGGAAAGGATTCACTGTTGATACTGGTGATGCTCGTTAGCTGTCAGTTTCACACTCTGGCCTGCAATAACTAGACATACAGATTCTGAATAATTAGAAATGGTCCAACAGTCAAACACAACTCTTCTGCAAACCTTCTCTCAACATCAACCTCTGATGTGACATCCCAATTTATGGCATCAATAAGATAAGATATATCTCCAAGGTAGCAAGTGGGTCTATTCTCATTCCCAGGCACTTCCTTTAGTATCACAATACTTTCTCTCTCATTAATAGCAAAGACACTATTAAGCAAGAATTTATTAATGAAGTTCAACCTATGCCCTTGGATGAGCCATGGTGCTATTTTGGTTTTGATTTATGTTTCTTTTGAACATGTTTTGCTATTCAGACTTTTCTTTTTTTCTTTTGAAATAGTTTTTGCTTTCACCCAGATAGTGGGCACTGCACCCATTAGGTGAGAATTCCCTCATTCGCCCCTCCCCTCCTCCCCCCTCCCCCCTCCCACCTGCTTGATTTCCAATGAATGTTATTTCCATATGTGCACATAAGTGTTGATCGATTAGTACCAATTTAATGGTGAGTACATGTGGTGTTTGTTTTTCCATTCTTATGATACTTCACTTGGAAGAATGGTCCCTGGTTCCATCCAGGTTAATACAAGAGGTATTAGTTCACCATGTTTTTTATGGCTGAGTAGTACTCCATGCTATACATATACCACATTTTATTAATCCACTCATGTATTGATGGGCACACTTGGGTTGTTTCCATATCTTTGCAATTGTGAATTGTGCTGCTATAAACATTCGAGTGCAGGTGTCTACTTATGGAATGTCTTTTTTTCCTTTGGGCAAATACCCAGTACTGAGATTGCTGGATCAAATAGTAGGGCTACCTTTAGTTCTTTGAGGTATCTCCATACTACTTTCCATAGAGGTTGTACTAGTCTGCATTCCCACCAATAGTGTATGAGTGTTCCTATCTCTCCGCATCCACACCAGCATTTGTTGTTTTGGGACTTTCTGATAAAAGCCATTCTCACTGGAGTTAAGTGATATCTCATTGTGGTTTTGATTTGCATTTCCCTGATGATTAGAGATGTTGCACATTTTTTCACATGATTCTTGGCCATTAGTCTATCTTCTTTTGAAAGTTTCTGTTCATGTCTTTTGCCCAATTTTTTTGTTTGGTTTTTTTCTTGCTGATTTTCCTACATTCTGTATAGATTCTGGTTATCAGCCCTTTATCAGATGTATAGCATGCAAAAATTTTCTCCCATTCTGTAGGTTGTCTGTTCACTCTGATGATTGTTTCCTTGGCTGTGCAGAACCTTTTAAATTTGATCAGGTCCCATTTATTCATTTTTGTTGTTGCTGTGATTGCTTTTGGGGTCTTCTTCATAAATTCTTTGCCTAGGCCAATGTCTATAAGAGTTTTTCTAATATTTTCTTCTAGAATTCTTATAGTTTCATGCCTTAGGTTTAAGCCTGTTCTCCATTGTGAGTTAATTTTTGTGAGAGGTGAGAGGTGCAGATCCTATTTCAGTCTTCTACATGTGGCTATCCAATTTTCCCAGCACCATTATTGAATAGGGATTCTTTCCCCCAGTGTATGTTTTTGTCTGCTTTGTCAAAGATCAGATGGCAATAAGAGGCAGCACCATAATAGCTGAGGACTTCAACACCCCTCTGACAGAACAGGACAGATCCTCCAAACAGAAAATAAACAAAGAAACAATGGACTTAAACAGAACTCTAGAACAAATGGGCCTAACAGATGTTTATAGAATATTCTACCCCCAAACCACCAAATGTACATTGTTCTCATCAGCTAATGGAAAATTCTCTAAGATTGATCACATCCTAGGCCACAAAACATGTCTCAACAAATTAAAAAAAAATAGAAATTATACCATGCATCTTCTCAGACCACAGTAGAATAAAATTAGAAATCAACTCCAACAGAAACGCTCACCGTTACACAAAGTCATGGAAACTAAACAACCTACTGCTGAATGACAGGTGGGTCAAGGAGGAAATTAAGATGTAAATCAAAAGATTCTTTGAAATAAATTATAAAGGGGACACAAGTTATCAAAATTTGTGTAATACAGCTAAAGGGGTCCTGAGGGGAAAATTCATAACCATAAATACCTACATCCAAAAGACAGAAAGATTGCAAATCAACAATCTAATGAATTGTCTCAAGGAACTGGCAAAGGATAAGCAAACCAATCCCTCCCAAACCCAGCAGAAGAAAAGAAATAACCAAGATCAGAGCAGAACTAAATGAAATTGATAACAAAAGAACTATACAGAATATTAATGAAACAAAAAGTTGGTTCTTTGAAAAGATGCACAAAATTGACAGGCCTCTCATTAGATTAACCAGAAGCAGAAAGGAAAGGACTCTAATAAACTCAATCAGGAACGAAAAAGGAGAAATTACAACTGAAACCATGGAAAAACAAAATATCATCTCTGAATACTATAAGTATCTCTATGCACATAAACTTGAAAATGTGGAAGAAACAGACAAATTCTTAGGAACACACAGCCTCCCTAGGCTCAATCAGGAAGAAATAGAATTCCTGAACAGACCAATACAAAGTACTGAAATTGAATCAGCAATAAAAAATATTCCAACAAAAAAAAGTCCCAGACCAGATGGTTTCACACCCGAATTTTACCAGACCTACAAAGAACTGGTACCTATCCTGCAGAAATTATTCCATAACATCAAGAAGGAAGGAATCCTCGCCAACATGTTTTACAATGCCAGTTATCACCTTGATACCAAAGCCAGGAAAGGACTCAACAAAAAAAGAACACAACAGACCAATATCCCTTATGAATGTAGATGCAAAAATTCTCAATAAAATCCTAGCAAACCAAATTCAGTTGCACATCAAAAAAACAATCCATCATGACCAAGTGGGCTTCATCCCAGAGATGCAAGGATGGTTCAACATACGCAAATCTCTAAATATAATTCATCACATAAATAGAAGTAAAAACAAAAACCATATGATTCTCTCAATAGACGCAGAAGAAGCATTTGACCAAATTCAGCACCCTTTTATGATAAGAACACTTCACAAAATAGGCATAGAGGGGACTTAACCTCAAAATTATAAAAGCCATATATGACAAACCCATAGCCATCATCATACTGAATGGGGAAAAATTAAAAGCATTCCCGCTTAGAACTGGAACCAGACAAGGTTGCCCATTCTCACCACTCCTATTCAACATAGTGCTGGAAGTCCTAGCCAGAGCAATCAGACAAAAGAAGGAAACCAAAGGTATCCAAATAGGGTCAAAAGAGGTCAAACTATCGCTCTTTGCTGATGATATGATCTTATATCTAGAAAACCCCAAATATTATTCCAAGAGACTCCTGGAATTGATAAACAAATTCAGAAAAGTCTCAGGTTACAAAATCAATGTATACAAATCAGTAGCATTCATATACACCAACAGTCAAGCTGAGAAGCAAATCAAAGACTCAATACCTTTCACAATAGCAACAAAGAAAATAAAATACCTAGGAATATATTTAACTAAGAAGGTGAAAGACCTCTACAGAGAGAACTATGAAACACTGAGGAAGGAAATTGCAGAGGATATGAACAGATGGAAAGACATATCATGCTCATGGATAGGCAGAATCAACATTGTTAAAATGTCAATACTACCAAAAGTGATGTATAGATTCAATGCAATCCCTATTAAAACACCAACATCATTTTTCGCAGATCTAGAAAAAATAATTGTATGCTTTGTATGGAACCAGAGAAGACCTTGTGTAGCCAAAGCAACCTTAGGCAAAAAGAACAAATTGAGAAGCATCAATTTACCAGGCTTCAAGCCATACAAGGCTATAGTAACTAAAACAGCATGGTACTGGCACAAGAACAGAGACATAGACCAATGGATCAGAACAGAGAACCCAGATATTCAGACTTTTCATCCATTAATCTTTTCACCTGTTGATCTGAATCAGTATGCTTATTGTGATGTAATTAGATGAAGTCTTTGGAATAGTCAAATAACTTCAGAGCAGTCTCCTTTTAATTAGTGAGGGTATTTTATTCACCAAAGCCTGGCATTCTTGGATTTGGCTGTCCTCATGAAAAGGTATAATTTCCAAGATGTGAGAAAGAACAGAAGTACCTACTTAATTCAGCAACTGTCAAATCAAAAACATCCCTGATGCTGGAAAGGTAAGAGTTAAGGGGGAAAAGTTAATAAGTGGAAAGGAGCAGAGTATAAAATCCTAAAAAGGTGAGTCCCATTAGTCTGGGAACTGGGTCAGGAAAAGTATGCCAATAGTAAAGAGCTTCGAGAATGTTTCGGAGAATGCTCTCATTAAAATGCTATGCCCTGTGTTTTAATTGCAGCTAGAAACCCACACAGCATTCAAGGTAAGCTGCCAGTACCTAATTGGCAGTAGTCTTAACAGTTTGTAATTTTTTTTTTATTCTCATTAATTCTAACTTGGAGTTGAGTAAATATGAGCCTCTGGTTCTATATTCCTTAAAGGCAGGGTTAATTTTGTTTTGGAAATATGAAGTCAAATCCAACAACTTGAAAATGGAGTAACCATTTCACCAATTTCATCTTTGCTTTGATTCCAGCAAACATATTAAACCCCCAAATGCACCAACCCAACTCCCTCCTATATTGCCTTCATAAAGCTTCTTCCACCTTCTCCCTCAGACATCCCCCAGAGCTCCCAACAAAAGCCCACTGTCAGGGGCCCAGTGGATATTTGGCTCGAGGGGGAGAGAGACTGCTCAGGCAGCTGAATTGGGGCCTTTCATGGACCTTCTCTCTGTCCCCACATCTACAGCCTCTGGCAGCTGTGGGCCTGGCAAGGCTGGGGGACCAGGGTACCCTCACCCCCAACAGATGCAGCCAGGAAGGTGAGATCCTACCCCTTCATTGTGACAGCAAGCTCTGAGGCCTGATTTCTCTAAAGTGGCTGCTTGTCTCAGCACCAAAACCAGCAAAAAGAAAAGAGCAAACAGAATGCTAGGCAACTACCTCAGGTTTATTGTATCTTTTCATTTGGTTTCACAGAAGCATCTTTTGAATATCACTTATTCCCATGCATACAAAGGGTCACTTTTTCACTTTGAATCTCTGGAAGGTTTTTAACTAAAGGGTGGGGGGAAGGGGAAGATATTAAAAAACAACCAAACAAAAAACAAACCCTAAATAGAAGAGAATTAAACTACACTGTTCCTTGGCATGAAGGAAGTTTCCTTCTACTTACTTAAGGCCTTAAGTTAAGGCCTCAGTTACATGTGTTGCCCCCCTGGAACACAGGCCTGGTGAGGGTATTCAGAGTTGAGTAGAGAAATCTCAGGGCAAAGTGAATGAAACCCAGCAGGAACAGGCTTTGACGATTTGGAGCAGTTTCCATCAATTAGGAATCGATGTCCTGGTCTATGTAGCCAGAGGTTGCTCTCATCCCCAGAGGGGGTTCAAAAGCAGAAGATTCTTTGGCAGCCATCACTTCAGAGTCCATGGAAGCAAACTGTGGTAACTAACATCTGATAAAGTCAAAGGTGGTAACAGTGATTTTTTTTTTTTTTTTAAGGAGGCTCTGTGTTTCTTTCCTGGGGCTGCCATTACAAAGTGCCACAGACTGAGCAGCTTGAACAACAGAAATGTTTTGTCTCACGGTTCTGGAGGCTGGAAGTCTGAGACAAAGGTGTGTGCAGGGTGGGTTCCTTCCAAGGGCTGTGAGGGAGAATCTGCTGCAGGCCTCTCTACTGGGTTTGTAGATGACTGTTTCCTCCCTGTGTCTTCATGTCATCTTCCCTCTACGCCTATTTGTCTCTGTGTCCAAACTTCCCCTTCTTAAAGGACACCAGTCATACTGAATTACAGCCCACGCCAAGGACCTCGTTTTAACCTAATTACCTGTGCAAAGACCCTATCTCCAAATAAGGTCACATTCTCAGATGTGGGGGACAGGACTCCAACATACCTATTGGGACATCATTCGAACCATAACACGTAGTATTGTCTGTCTCCAAAACTTAATGCTGATTTGAAGATGACTTACAGGATGGCCAGGCTCAGACTGACAGTGAGTGCCTCCTTGAGAAAGAATAGCTAGGCTCTCGGACTAAACACATAAGCCCTAAGGATCAGACTGCCCAGGCAGCAGAAGGAACCGTCAACAACCTGCTAGTGACTCTAGCATGCTCAAACTCCTCCCTTCTGATGCCGACTTCCTACTTAAGACGTCCCCACACCCTCTGTAGACAATGGCTGAGACGCGGCTGTCCTCCAAACTCTGTCCCTCCCAGGCTTCCAGCCAGCCCTGGCACCTCCCCAGGTCCCAGTCTTGTGCCCACATGAGCCCTTCGGTTCCTCTCTCTCCGGCTAGCATTCCTTTTTCTCATCATATTTACACCAACACCACTCCACACCTCCTGGACACAGCATGTCAGCCTGGAGGGCCTCCCACAGGCTGTCTAACCAGCCATGTCATACCATCCATGCAGCCCCTCACTGGACTGCCCACACAGGGGTCTTCTCCTGCCTCGGTCCCCCTTGCGAGTCTCTCCTCTCCTGTCCTCTGAATGGAAAGCTCTCCCTCTCTTTCCATCCCTGACCCTTTGATGGTTAACTTTAAATGACACCAAAATACCCACAATTCCCAAATTACCTTTCCAGGCCACACCTCGTGCCTGAAAGCCAGACAGAAATCCAGCTGCCTGCTCACGCCTCCACTCGACGTGTCCACGCAGGATCTCAGCTCTGTCCACAAAGCTGTGCCCTGCAGGCCGCCCAGCTTCTTCACAGCTGACTCCACCCTGCTGCTGGCTACGGAGCTACCTCTGACTCCCTTCCTCTCAAATCCCACATCTAATCACCCCCTCCCTGGCTAGCATGCTTGCCCCAACTGCCCCCAGATCTCTGCTTGGATGGATGGGCCTCCCTGCACAACCTGCCTCGCCACCTCCCGGCTGCTCTCCATGCAGCAACTAAAGGAAACTTCTAAGGGGCTTCAAACACCGTCACCTATGACACTGTGGATGAAGCTCAAAAGTGTAAGGTGGGGTGGAGGAAGCCAGACACAAGGAGCATGCACGTAATTGCACTTACACCAAGTTCAAAGACAGGCAGAGTCGAGGGGACGGCGGTCAGAAGGCTGGTTACCTCCGCTGCATGCTGGGGGGGAGCATGGGAAAGCTGAGAGGTTGTGGGGCAGCTGCTGGTGAGATGGGCGTGAATACTGTTAAACTCCATCAAGCTATACACTGGGAATTGATGTACTTTTCTATAGGTAAATTACGCTTACACACAAGCTTACCAAATTTTGTAAACTCTGTCTCATATAACACTACTTCCCTGACCAAGACCCTTCCTGACCCTATTCAAAATACCAAAGCATGCAGTCCTAACCTAACACCCTAAACCGCTTCTCTGTGTTATCTTTCCCCTCGATGCTTTCCCAGAGACTACTGATCTACCTATTTTTCTGTCTCCCTGCATGGGAGCAGGAGGTTCTGTGTGTTCACTATTCAATCCCCGACAACTGGAACACAGCTTGTAGTTATTCACTGGGTGGATGAATGAATGAATATGCTCCTATACTCAGTACTCCCCAGCACCTTCCCACCTGCCCAGAGTAGAAAGAAGTCAGAGCCCTTTGCTGGCCCCTCCACACATGCGTGCGCATGCGTGCACACACACACACACACACACACACACACACACACACACACACACGGAGCAGCTCCTGAGTGGGCCTCCAGTCCTCATCCCTCACTCCCTCAGTTCCAATTCCAGCCCCCTCCCCCTCTGGAGTTTGCATTTATTCTTCCCTCTGCCTGGAAAATGTTTCCCCAGACTTGCATACGGCTGACCCCCTCACTCCTTTCAGGCCTCTGCTCCAGTGTGAGCTTGTAAGCGAGGCCTCCCCTGGACACCCTAATTTAAGGCACCTTAGCCTCGCTCTCTTCCTTGCTGTGTTTCTCTTCAGAGCACCGTGTGTGTGTTGTATGAGTGTGTACACACCTATTCACTCTGTCTTTGCCTCAGAAGAACCTAAACTCCCTAAACTCCATGATGGCAGAATCTGGGTTATGGTTGTGTGTCCCACTCCTGGAACTGGGCCCAGAATGCACTAGGTACTCAATAAACATCTGATGAATAAAAAAACACTGGTGGTAGCTGGGTACTATCATGATCATTTTTTCGGAAAAGTATCTGAGTCTTGGCTCATAGTTTGAAGTCTAGAGCCAGGACTTACACCTGCTTCAGGCGTGGGGTGGTGCCTACTATTCCAGAGCCACCTGGTCTATGTGGTGCCACCTCCTTTTCCCAGAGGCAGATGATGGTGTCATGGTTCAGAGGCCCTGAGTCACAACTCTGCAGCCCTTAGGACCTACCACAGGGCATGGGAGCCTGCACCTCCTTATCCCCCAGGACTGCTACAGGGTGCAAGCTCCTGTTCCTCCAATCCCGTAAAGAGCACTAACCGGGCCCACTGCCATGGGACCTGAAATTCCCCAAATTCCCCAGGAGCTCTGGCAGGCCCAAGGTTCCCAGTCTCTCTGACAACATCCCCTTTTAAATGTGCATATACATCTTAACAACCTCAGATGAATGAAAAGAAACTTTTACAACTTTACAATTCTCCCACATACTCAACCATAAAAAGAGCCAACGATGCACCCCACACACAGCAGACCCATCTCCAATACATATTGCTAAGTGGAGGAAGCCGAACTCAAAAGGCAACATACCGGAGACTCCACTTCCAAGACAGTGGAGTGAGGGCAGGGGTGAACTCGTTCTCCCTCTACACCAACAAAATGTGGACAAAACCACTAAAGTCAGTCATTTCACAACTCTGGGAATTAACAAGAGCCACAGAATGAAGTGAAAAACTATCCATGAGACCCTGCTGAACCTCAGTAAGACAATACGTCTGTGATGGTGTGACCTGGGCCACTTCCACTGCCCTCCCTCTCTAGCCCAGGGGCGAGGCAACCAAAGCCACCAACCTTGCAGACAGCCAAAAGATCTGACGCTCTTGGAGCTCTGTGAAAAGTACCATCCCATAGCATAGTCAATATTCTGTCTGGACTTGCAGCACTCTGGGAAATCTCTAGATTTGAGGCAGAGCTAAACTGGGGGAGGAGGGGGTGGGGAAGGTGGCAGGTGGCAGTTACCCCTGAGGCATTCCCCAAACAACAACAAACTGCTGGCAACTCCTCAGCTGGCTAATGCTGTGACAACATTTGTAGTAAAGATGAGCCTGGCCCAGAATTTAAAAGGAAATCCTGAAGAATTAGAGGACCTAGGACACTTCAAAAGCTCTTACAGATTCCTAGGGATGGAAGAGTCTGTGTGCATGCACAAGGCTATGCACGTGCCCAGGAAAGACCTGGGGAAGAAGAAGGCTCCAGTCATTCCTTACTGGGTGATTGTGAGGCCCTGTGCAATCAGGAAGTGAAAGCTAAGTCCATCTTGTAAACTCCCTAAAGTTGGACAGCATGCTGTCTCACACAGATCCATTCCACGAAAGGTATGAGACATACAGGCAAGGCATGTGAGAAAATCTTCTGGTCAATGACTAGCTAACCATACAATTACACTGACTTAGATGTGACCCCCAAAATCCAGACTTAAAATTAAAAAGAACTTTAAAAAAATAGATAACTCAGTGCTCATACATTACAGGAAATACAGAAACCAGAGAACAAGTAAAGGAAAGCTGCTAAACAAATTAACAGTAACAAGAAAAGCACCACTAACCACCAAAATAAAAGCAAAAGCAAAAACAAAAACACAGCAGCAACAGCAAACTTTGAAGGGTATATGGATTTGCTACCCAAATTGTTACAATATTATTATCTAAAATGTCCAGTTTTTAACAAAAAAATTACAAAACTGCAAGGAAACAGGAAAGTATGCCACATGTACAGGAAGGGAAAAAAAGCAGCCAACAGAAAATGTCCCTGAGGTGGCCAAGATTTTGAACTTAATAGACAAAGACTTTATTAGCACCACACACTAACCAACTGAGCTAACCAGCCACATAATAGACAAAGACTTTAAATAAGATATTATAAATATGTTTAAAGAACTAAAGAAAAGAATATCTAAAGAGTTTTTTAAAATTAGATCCGATTTCCCCAAATAGAGAATAGCAAATAAAGTGATTAAAAGAACCAAACAGAAATTCTACAGTTGAAAGTGCAATAACTAGAATTCACCAGATGGGCTCAACAACAAACTTGAGCTAGCAGAAGAAAGAATTAGTAAACTGAAAGATAGGTCAATACAGAATACCCAATCTGAGAAGAAGAAAGGAAAAAGAATAAAGAAAAATGAACAGGGCCTAAGAGACCTGTGGGACACTATCAAGAACACCAATACAAACATAATGGGAGTCCAGTAGGAGAAGAGAAAAAGGCAGAAAAAAATACAACAAGAAAAACTAAAACTAAAAACTCACCAAATTTGATAAAAGCATTAATTTACACATTTAAGAAACTCAAAGAACTCCAAGTAGGATAAACTCTAAGATATCCACAACTAGGCACACCAGAAACACACTATTGAAAGACAGACTGAATCTTGAAGGCAACGTGAGAAGTGATTCATCTTGTACAAGGAATCCTTAGTAAGATTCAGAGCCGGCTTCTCATCAGAACCCAGTGCGGCAGCACGCTCAAAGCACTGAAAGAAAAAGATTACCAACCAAGAATTCTATACCCGGCTAAACTCTTCTTCAGGAATGAAGGACAATCTAAAAATGTTGATTTCACAGAAGTAGAAGGTAAAACAGTGAGGAGAGGAGGGGGAAGGAGGGAACTGGGAGAGGTTGGTACAGTTGACCTGTTACAGTTGGACAGGAAGAGTAGGGTTTGGTGTTCTATTACATAGTAGGGTGACTACAGCAAATAACAATGTAGTGTATGTTTCAAACTAGCTAGAAGAGAAGATTTTGAATGTTGTCACACAGAGAGATGATAAATGTTTAAAATGATGGACATGGTAATTGCACCAATTTGATCATTATACAATGTATACATGCAATGAAATATCACACTGTACCCCATAAATATGTGCAATTATGTGTCAGTTATAAATAAAATATTAAATTAAAAAAATTAAAAGATCTGTCATTAGTAGACTTCCCTATAAAAAATAGTAAAGAATGTCATTCAAGATGAAATAAAACAACATTGCACAGGAATTTAATTCACATGAAGAAAGAAATAAAAGAGTACCAGTAAAGGTAACTACATAGGTACTATGAAAGACAGTATAAACCATTTTTTGGTAATGTTTTTCTTATTTGTTTTAAAAGACCACTGCATTAAACCCTAATTATAAAACTGTTGATGGACTTATAACACACAAAGACATAATGTACATGATACTAATAGTTCAAAAGAAAGGGAAGGGAAGCAAGATATATCAGAGGAAAATTTTTGTATACTACTAAAATTAAGTTAGTATTAATCCAAACTAGATTTTTAAAAATTTAATTTAAAATTAAGATGTAACCACAAAGAAAATAACATATGTACACATATACACTAACAACAAGGAACTACCTAATGCAAAAAAAGCAGAAAGAGAGAAATACAAAAGACCTAAGACATGTAGAAAACAAGTGCAAAATGGTAGAAGTAAAACCTACCATATTGGTAAGAAAATTAAATGTAAATGAGTAAAAAAGGCAAATTACAACACGAAGATTGGCAGAATGGATTTTAAAAAACATTTAAACATATGCTGCCTATAAGCAATACACTTCAGGTTCAAAAACACAAATAGGTTGAAAAGGTATGTCATGAAAACCACCACCATGAGAAAGTCTGAGTGACTACACAAGTATTGGACAAAATAAACTACAGTCATGTGCTGCATAATGATAGATCACATATACAATGGTGGTCCCATAAGATTATAATGGAACTGAAAAATTCCTACTGCCTAGTGACATCAGAGCTGGCATGATACTGTCCTGCAACACATCACTGACATGTTTGCGGTGAGGTGGTGTAATAAAACCTACCATGCTACCAGTTGTATGAAAGTACAGCACATACAATTATGTACACTGCGTAATACCTGATAATAAATGACTACATTACTAGTTTATGTATTTACTATACTTTTTAATCACCATTTCAGAGTGTGCTCCTTCTTACAACAGAAGTTAACTGTGAACAGCTTTAGCCAGAGCCGAAACGCCCGTAGGAGCGGGCAGGGGACAGTGCACGACTCTTTCCAGCCTTGGTCTCAGTGAACTGTCCCACAGGTAAAGTACTTCTTTTCCTGATCAGGTCGTCACACTCTTCCTTGCCGCCGTGTCCGCGGTCGCCTGGGAAGTCGAGGCCTCGAGCTGGGGCAGCGGAGTCCAGGCTGCGGCTGCGGCAGGGCCACGTCTCTTGCTGCCACCCTGGCCCTCGGCCGCGCCTCGCGGGGAGCTGCCACGCCTCGTGGATCTCTTCTCAAAACCCTGGTCTCTATGGGGGAAGGGGCGTCTCCCCCAGCGCCCGTCCCTTCTCCCAAGGGACTCGTCACCGGGCCTGAGCCTTCACTGGGGACCCTGCATGGTTCGCTATCCCACGGGCCGCGCCCGGCCTGGAGAGCAAACCCCGGCGCCCCGGAATGGCTGAGCCGGAGCAGGAGCGCCCGCCTCCGGGGCGCTCCCAGCCTTCACCTGCCCTTGCCTGTCGCCTGTGGAGAGCAGACGGTGACTCCCTGGGGCCGGCCAGACGCCAGCAGCTAAACGACGGGGAGAGGAACGGGGGCGCCAGTGTGCGTTAGTCTTCACTGCTCTGGAGCGTTGACAGCCACTCAAACATGCCGCCGGTACGGACTTCTCTCTCCAAGTCAGTGGCTTGCACCCCTAGCCCCGAGAGCGTGGGAATGTCAGTCGGCGTCGGCCTGTGGGAGTCACTTCGTTTAGAAGTTAGTTAGAGAATATTCTCACACACTTATACTATGGGTGAACGGGGGCGGGGGAAGGGCCTTAAAAAAATAAAAAGAACCTAAGCAATTAAAAAAAAAACAAACCCAGCCTCAGGCAAGCCCTTCAGGAGGTGTTCCAGAAGCAGGCATTGTCATCATAGGACATGACAGCTCCATACATGTCACTGCCCCTGAAGACCTTCCAGTGGGACAAGATGTAGAGGTGAAAACAGTCATACTGATAATCCTGACCCTGTGTAGGCCTAGACTAGTGTGTGTGTTTGTGTCTTCGTTTTTAACAAAAAAGTTTAAAAATTTTTTTTAAATTATTAAAAATAGAAAAAGCTTATGAAATAAAGATATAAAGAAATTATTTTTGTACAGCTGTACTTGTATTTGCGTTCTAAGCCAAATGTTAAAAACAATACAGTCAGAAAGTTTAAAAAATAAAGTTTATAAAGTAAAAAGTTTACAATAAACTAAAGTTAATTTATTATTGAAGAAAGAAAAAGTATTTTTATAAACTTAGTGTAGCCCAAGTGTACAGTGTTTATAAAGTCTACAGTAGTGTAATGTCCAAGGCCTTCACATTTACTCACTGACTCACAAGAGCAACTCCCAACCCTGCAAACTCCATTCATGGTAAGTGCCCTACACCCTTTTTTATTTTTTATACTGTATTTTTACTGTACCTTTTCTAAGTTTAGATAAGTTTAGATACACAAATACTTACCAATGTGTTAAAACTGCCTACAGTATTCAATACAGTAATATGCTATACAGGTTTATAGCCTATAAACCTATAAAGCTACTATACCATACAGCCTAGGTGTGTAGTAGGCTGAACAATCTAGATTTGTGTAAGTACCCTCTGATGCTCACACAATGACAAAATCGTTTTTCAGAATGTATCCCATCTTAAGAGAGGCAAAAATCATTATTAGAAACAAAGGAGGACATTTAAAATTATCTTATAATAAGATGGTCAACCTATCAATCCACTATAAATGTATATGAACTTAACAACAGAGCCCCACAATACATCGAACAAAAGCTTACAGAAATAAAGGGAGAAATAGATAATTCAACAGTAATTGGAGATGTCAACATCACACTTTCAATAACAGATAGAGGAACTAGACAGAATTCAGTAAGGAAATAGAAGACTTTAACAACATTATAAATCAACTAGATGTAACACTAATAGAACACTCCACCCCAACAGCAGAATATACATTCTTCTTAAGCACATATAGAACATTCTCCAGGATGCTAGGCCTTAAAATATGCCTCAATAAATTTAAAAATATTAAAAATCATAAAGTATGTTCTCTAACCACAATGGAATGAAATTAGAAATCATGAACAAAAGAAAATTTGGGAAATTCACAAATATATGGGAATTAAACAAAACATTCCAAATGACCAAGACACAGAAGAAATGACAAAGGAGATTAGAAAATACTTTGGGATGAATAAAAATGAAACACAACATAAAACTTACGGGATACAGCTAAAGCAGTGCTTAGAGGAAAATGCGTAGCTTTAAATTTTTAGTCTGCTTTAAAAAGAAAGATCTCAAATCAATCACCTAACTTTACACTTTAAGGAATTAGAAAAAGAAGAGCAAACAAAACCTAAAGCTAGCAGAAGGAAGGAAATAACAAAGATTAGGGGAGATAAATAAAATAGAAAAGAGAAAAACAATAGAGAAAAATCAATGAAACAAAAAAGTTGGTTCTTTGAATTGACAAACCTTTAGCAAGACTGACCAAGAAAAAAATAAAGGAGACTCAAATTATTAATATTAGGAATGAAGGAAGGGACATTACTACAACCTTACAGAAATAAAAAGGACAAGAGAACACTATGAACAACTGTGTCCCAACAAATTAGATAACCTCGAGGAAATAGACAAATTCCTACAGGAATGAAAACTACTAAAACTGGCTCAGGAAGAAACAGAAAATCTAAATAGATCTAAAATAAGAGGTTGAATTAATAATCAAAAAACTTTCCAGAAAAAAAAGCACAGGGCTAAGAGGCTTCACTGCCGAATTCTACCAAATGTTTAAAGTATTAACATCAGTCCTTTATAGATTCTTCCTAAAAATAGAAGAGGGGATACTTTCCAACTCATTCTGTGAGGTCAATATTACCCTGATACCAAAACCGGACAAAGACATAAGAAAACAGAACTACACACCAACATCTCTTATGAATATAGACATGAAGGTCCTCAACAAAATACAAGCAGACAGCATATCTTCTTTGGAGTAATGTCTATTCCCACCAGCACATGGACAGATCAATAGGATGGAATTTGAGAATACAGAAATGACGCACATATGTATGAAAACGAAAATTATAAACAAGTCAGTTTTTCAACTAAATGGTAAAATGAAAGATGAATCCATAAATGGTTGGGACAGGATAGTTATTTGGGGAAAAAGCTGAAATCCTATTTCACTTTTCATGAAAAAGTAAATTCCAAATGATCAAAGACTTAAGCATATAATATGAAACCATGAATGAAGCACTCACTCATTAATGAGAAAAAGACCAACAAGCCAATGCAGAGAGCCATAGGACACAAAGCGTTTACATAAAAATAAATTGCAATGGCTAATAAATATGAAAAGACCCAAAACTACAGTGCTAATTCAATAAAAATAAACTGAAATCAGAGATCAGTGTTCCTATCTCCAGCCTTGCCTGCAGTGTGGAACATGCCTCAAAATCTCTGCTGCACCATATGGCCATCTGCCAAAACCAACCGTGGGCCTGTGTACAATACCACAGCCAGGAATTTATCTTCCTGGTAGTCTGGAGGTACAACTATAAGGATGCTTGTTCCAGCCCTGACTGTCACAGCAAAAGATAGGAGAATACCCAAATACCAATAAAGCCCAAATTGGTTAATAAATTATGGTACAGACATACAATGGTTAAATGTAATAGATAACAACGGATATAATACATAAGCAATAATGACAGCAATAATCACAAGTTTTCAGCACTTAACCTGTGCTATGCACTGCTAAAACCATGTTTCCTGAATTACCTTGTTTAACCCCCAAAATGAGGCTGTAAGTTTCTATTGTCACCCCAGTCACTGCTCAATTAACTGGTACACTTCACTGGGCTTGTAACCTGAAGTAAATCTGTGTATGAGATGCAGAAAGGTGGCAAAGAGACTCATGTGTAAGCAAAGCAAGGTGAGAACCAAAGGTACGTAGTGTGTCCCTTCTGAGTCACACATGGACACACACACCTTGACTGGTCACTGGGAGTTCCGGAAGAAATGGATCCATGTGGAGGCATCAGAGAGGGAAACAGTGAGCTTCTGTCTAAATTGTTTTAGCACATTGAGACACTTCCTTCTCAATTAAAAAAACACCTAGTTTAATTTTTTTTAATAAAAAAGTAAAACATTCATCTTCAAAATTCTGTGATTGAGATTTTATAGTTTTCTAAAAATTTTAAAATACAAATAAGTTATAAAACTTTAAAATATCTATTGCATTAAATGAGATGTAGCTGCATTTAGATTTCCCTGCCTCTCACCCTCCACCGATGCACTTCCAACAACTTGAGGACAGAGTTTTTATGTTCTATTTCCTGGATATTGTCCACCCACCATCTTTAAACATTGGGACATAACATGATATCTTATTTCTACATTACAATGAGCAAGAATTTTGAAAAGACAACATAAACATTTGTATTTTATGGTGACAGTATTTTAGCATTAACGTTGACTATACTAAAACAATTTAAACTACCACTCGTGGTTATCATGAAAATGCACATAACTGCCAACTATGAATTTTCTTCTATAAACTAATGTCTTTGTCACTTCTAAGCTTCCCCTTTTAAAGAAAAAGAATTTATTGAAAGAATTAAGTTGGTGGTATCACCAAATACTACTTATTTTCCCTTGCCCCTATAAAAAAGGACATTTTTCAATACATTGTTTTCCTTGAGACTCATAAACTCATAAATCATTGTTGTTTCCAAGCCTTTCCTTAAGGCCTTTTTATTTTCACTACCCAAAGTCCTAAACTAATCAATCATGGCATTGTGTCATGGGTAATTATCATGAGTGGATGTGCCTCCTCTGTTTCTCTGAGCTGCAGGTGGGCTCTCAGAGCTCAGTATTTTAAAGCACTTTTGCCTTAACAATCAAATGGCACCTGGGAATCTGTTATTGAAAAAATACGCATGAATGTACACACAGGTGGGGCCGCCCAGGAAACCAGAGCAAAACCCAAGTGTCTGGGGACCTGTGATAATGTGACCGCAGGCTGGCTGGGCATGTGTGTGGGGGTGACACCCTGGGCTCAGTGGGTGGGGCTGACCTCACTCCCTGGGAGGCTGTGATGAGAAACTTCTTGAATTGTGCTTCACACTCTTTACACAGAAGTCCATAAATTCTCACTCTTTCTCCCCATCTCTCCCCCTTTTCCTAATTTTTCCTCCCTAACCACTCATTTGAGAGATGCCCCTGCTGCCAGCAGTGCCCCTGGTGCACTGTGAACTCCGCTCAGCAGGGCCACGGCACCTTCCTCGGCGTATCCCCACAGCTGTTTCACCCCGCCTGGGCCCCAGGTGTGCATGACTGGGGTCACCAAACACAGAGAGGCCACTGAGCAGTGAGGGGGACAACACAGGGCAGCACCAACTCTTCAGGGCCTGCTTTCCTTTCTTGTGATGTTTGGCCATTTTTGTATGTTTCTTTATTACGTGTCAGCTTCTTAGAGAATAACACCATTGCAGACGTGGCTATCGTCATCAGTGCACTTGCAAAGTGCCTGTGGCCAGCCCCTCTCCTGGGCAACAGTGGGAACAGTGTGGTTGTTGGCTGGAGAGGGCCTTGAGATGCCCAGAAACGCTGACCATTTGAGGACTCACGTGGCCACACCCAGAAAGGGGACAACATCTTTGTGGCCTCCCTTTCTCTGTGGTCTCTCCTTTGAGGGTTGCTGAGCTCCTGGTAACAAAAATGCAAACACAAAACAGAAGGCCAGCTAGACAGATCAGTTGGTTTAATACTGAGTTACTAGACCACAGTAAAGTTCACAGCCATGTTTCCAAAGAGACTCATTATGTATGCAAACACACTGCTCCTCCACACGCACTGGCTCAGAGACAGCAAGGAGCCCTTAATGGGCTACAGTCCTATTTAAAATATTTACCAAAATAGATGCCAAGTCTAACACCACGTAAAAGTCGATGGGGAGAAAGGCCTAGAAAACTTTCATCTTGGAGGGTGAAGTTTTGCAGAAATTAGTATTTCAGACCAAGGCAGCAATGAAGGGCCTCCTGGAACTCTGCTTTCTGCGGGCTTGGCAGACGCCTACAGAAAGAGCTGGATCTTACCCCCGCCCCTACTTACATTTTTCCTCCCACCGCCATTTTTATATGTAAAGGATTCAAAGCATGGAAGAGCTTAATTAGTCACTTCTCTATAATTAACCGCCTTAGCCCAAACTCCCTTGTCTTGTCACGTATTTGCAACTTACTGCTCTTTCCCCAACCTGGGATATAAGCAGTGGACTCCAACTGCTTGTTTGGGTCTTCGCTTTTCTTGGAAAGCCCCCATGTACATGTAAAAGTTAATAAGGAACACTTGTATGCTTTTCTCTTGTTAATCTGTCTCATGTCAGTTTAATTCTTAGGCCCAGCTGGAAACCGTAGGAGGAAAGAGGGGGAATTTTCCCTGCCCTACCCTAGAAACTGCTGTATTTCTCAAGTTAGGAACACAGAAAGATCCCATAGAGGAGGCTAAGGAGTCATGGGGTTTTCCGTGCAGCTTTGCTCCTCTGGAAGGAGTCCCCTGACCGGATGCTTTGAATGTCAACCGGCCAGAGGTGAGGTTAGCAGGGCAAGGTGAACGGACGTGCCTGGGAAGTCTGCAGACCGCCATGAGCACCAGGATCTTGGCTTTTGGGCAGACAGGCCACGCCCAGCACGTCCTTCAGGTCTGGGTGAGCAGGGATGGGGCTGGTGGCCGAGACCAGGCCCTCTGTCTGGTTGACAAAGCCCATCCTAAATAAACTTCTTCTTAATTGGGGGGATTTCAGGCAAAGTGTGCACATGGCATCCTTGGCCCAACTTGCCCAGTGGTTTACATCACCCAGCAGTGCTGGCGGGCATTTGGGTCTGAGACTCCTGCTTCCCTCTTGCCCAGGGGAAATGGACTGCAGCCAGCCTGGAGCAGCGCCGTGTGCCCAGAAGGCCAAAGTGGAAAGAATGTGAGAGGTTTTGCTAGTTTCCTGACCACCACGGAAGTGGAGGAACCACCACACCATCACTCCAGGAAGAAGGCAAGGGGTCCTGGAGGCCATGCAGGGGCGCCGCTTCAGGAAGAGATGAAAGAACTGACCACAAGATGGACCACGGAACATTTCACCAAAGGCGACATACACATGGCCAACAATCACATGAAAAGATGCTCAACTTCATTGGTCATTAGGGAAATGCAAATCAAAACCATGAGGTATACCTGACACCCACTAGGATGGCTATAATAACAGAAAGTAACAAGTGTTGCCAAGGATGTGGAGAAACTGGAACCCTCGTGCACTGCTGGTGGGAATGCAAAATGGTGCAGCCTCAGTGAACAGTATGGCAATTTCTCAAAAATTAAAAATATAGCCAAGAGGTGGAAGCAGCCCAAGTGTCCATCAACGGATGACTGGATAAACAAAACGTGTTCTATCCACACAACGGAATGTTACTCAGCCTTATAAAGGAAGAAAATTCTGACACATGCTACAACATGGATGAACCTTGAAGACATTATGCAAAGGGAAATAAGCCAGTCACAGAGAGAAAAATACTATTTGAACCCACGTACAGGAAGTATCTAGAGTAATCAAGTCCATAGAAACAGAAAACAGAATGGTGGTTGCCAAGGGCTGGGAGGGGGAAATGGGGAGTTGTTGTCTAATGGGCACAAAGTTGTAGTTATGTAAGATGAAAAGAGTTCTGGAGACTGGTCGAACAACAATGTGAATGTAACAGAACTGTACACTTAGAAATGGTTAAGATGCTGAATTTTTATGCTATATATTTTTTAACACAATTTAATAAAACATGCAAGCTATGAGAACCCCATAGAAAGAAACAACAGGAACCCATATAGAACATTCAAAGCAGAGATGCGTGCCCTTGGGTGACCCACAGCCATACATGGATGTACACGGATGTATATCCCCTCATGACTACATGTAGCCTTGCACACAAAACCATGAGATCTGTACTTTCTAGGGAGCTTCAGTCATGTTCAAGAAGTGTTTTGACTGTGTGAGTTTTGCTTCATGTTAGACTTTAGTATCTCTGGTGTACCTGCAACTCCACAGCATAAAACACTGTATTAGGGAGTTTACTTCAAAGCCATATCCATGTTTTCTGGGATGATCTCTTCCCTGGGTGCAAACACTTGAGATTTTGTTTTTAATTTACTATGACCCTAAAATCACCAGAAACACACTCATTTCTGAAATTCTGACATAAGGAGAGCTCTTTGTGGCTCAGTCCACTCGTCTGAAAATGGGCATGATAGTAATATCACCCACCCATTGAAGCCTCTTGGCACAGTGACAGTGTGACCTGTGGGCACCATCTGTGTTGGAGCCCACTGCCACCATCGCCACTGTCAAGGCCACAGGAATCAGACACTCGACAACTGGGAGGTGGGAAGAGTTCAACACCATCTGCCTCTTCCTCCCTATGTTAGGCGGTTTCAGTGCAGTTACCCTCTCTCCCCTGTGTCCCAGCAACCCTCTGATCTGAAACACTGAGTCAGCTAACACGTCCCTAATATCCAGAAGCTACTGCAGTACAGCCTGTGCCTGTCCCACAGCTGCCGAGTCCACTAGGCTGCCCGGGGCGGGGGGGGCCTCTGCTCAGAAGCTTATTAAACTCCACATCACAGAACTGCCAAGGCCAGGAGGGTCTGAGTGCACGAGGCTTAGCACCCCTGCTGCCAGTCTGCAGGCTTCCCCTCCTTCTCCCAGCCTGGGCTTGGGAAAGGCTGCCCACTTGGGCTCAGGATGTGGCCAGGGTAGCAAGAGTCTAAGTACACGTGTATTTCAGTCCCGGGCTGCCCTCACTGTGTGGCGGTGTTGGACCTCTGCCAGTGTTTGCTCAGGGCTGCTTCCAAAGTTCTCAGGCCACCCCTGTCCTGGATTCACCAACCAGGGCAAACTTTAGGGATGAAGCTACAGCAGTGGATCAAGAGTGGACACAACTTAGCTCTGGAGGTTAAAAGTATCAATTCCTGTATCAGTTGACTTTTGAGTTACTTTTCTTCCATTTTAAAAAACTGGATCATTTAAATGATTCATTCATCCTATCCAGCCCTCTCTGTTACTCGTTTTTCCCCCCAGAAAAATTCCTTTTTCTTTCCTTTGTAGTTTAAAAGCTAAAACCAAGATGCTCCATAGAAATAAGGTGATTGCTCTTAACCCTCCTCCTCCTCACAAAAAGAGTATTTGTTCAAAGAACTTCATGGTAATACTCAAATAGTAAGTTTTTAATGATTACACCCAAATTAAATGGCTCCGGTCTCCCAAAGCCACATGACTGCCCTCGAGCTCCCTGAGGGTGAGGACCCCTAGACCCCTCCCTTTGCCTCAAATGACCACAGTGTGCAGTTGTGTGCAGGCTGCTGCTGGCAGCACCAACCTCGGGCCCCCAGGCACCCACGCTTAGCTGAGAATACTCACATGGTCACATGGTACTTCCACCCACTCCCAGACACTGAGTTAGGGGTGGGGGGGAACAAATTGAGACCCTCATCCGGCATTTTTCCCCCCACACCGGGGCCCAGGTACACAGGTGAGGACCCCCCAAAACACAGCCCCGTGGCGGTCAGCGGCAGAGCCAGGCTACTCCTGGGGTCCCACATTCTCCCAGTGGCCCCTCTCCTTCCATCAGATGCAGCTCCCCTTCCTCTCTCTCTCCTGTCCCTGAAGGGAACTCTCCACTTCTCAACGTGAGCAAGAAGCCCAGAGAAGTTGCTCCTCCTGGCTGAAGAGAAAGATGCTCTTGGCATGAAAACTGGAAATCTAAAATGCAAACACAAGCCACAAGAGTGGCACAGGAAGAAATGCCAACATGGGCACAGCCAAGGAAACTATCACTAGAGTGAACAGACAACCTACAGAATGGGAGAAAATATTTGCATGCTACACATCTGATAAAGGACTGATAACCAGAATCTATACAGAACTTAGGAAAATCAACAAGAAAAAATCAAACCACCCTATTAAAAAATGGGCAAAGGATATGAACAGAAACTTTTCAAAAGAAGACAGAACAATGGCCAGTAAACATATAAAAAATTGCTCAACTTCTCTAATCATCAGGGAAATGCAAATCAAAACCACAATGAGATATCACTTAACTCCAGTGAGATTGGCTCATATCAAAAAATCCCCAAACAACAAATGTTGGCAGGGATGCAGACAGATAGGAACACTCATACACTGCTGGTGGGACTGCAAATTAGTACAACCTCTATGGAAAGTAATATGGAGATACCTCAAAGAGTTAAAAGTAGAATTACCATTTGACCCAGCAATCCCACTACTGGGTATTTACCCAAAGGAAAAAAAGACATTCTATAATAAAGACATCTGCACACGAATGTTTATAGCAGCACAATTCACAATTGCAAAGATGTGGAAACAACCCAGGTGTCCATCAATACACGAGTGGATTAATAAAATGTGGTATATGTATACCATGGAGTATTACTCAGAAATAAAAAACAATGGTGAATTAACACATCTGGTATTATCCTGGTTGGAGCTAGAGCCCATTCTTCGAAGAGAAGTGTCACAGGAATGGGAAAACAAGCACCACTGGTACTCACCATCAAACTGGTACTAACTGATCAACACTTACATCACACAGGGCAATAACATTCATCAGGGGGTGGGCAGGCGGGAGGGGGGTGGAGGGGATGGGAAAACTCTCACTGAATGGATGCGGGGAGCACAGTTTGGGGGATGACCACGATTGTAGCTCTGACACGGGCAGTGCACGGGCAATATATATAGCTGAAGTGTTGTACCCCCATAATATTCTGAAAAAAATAAAAGAAAAAAAAAAAGAAATGCCAACATGGTCTGGGTGAGTCTTCACAGGACAGCAGCAGATATGCATGCACACATCCACACATGTGCTGTTCACACATGAGCATACACCCATGCACACACACACCCCCATGCACACATATGAAAAGGTGCACCTACACACATGTGCACACCTTCCACAAGACCTTGGCAGGAAGCACCCCACCCAACACTGAGGGCTGAATACGGAAAGAGGGACGAGATGATGGAGTCCACTCAGGCTTTCGGCTAGATGGCCTTCCACACCAGTGCTGTTCTCCCCATAAAGGGTAAACGTACAGACGGTCCTCAGGTGACATCCTTCCAGCGATACAACTGACGGAAAACTACAACCTCTAAACACAGCACAGCAGCCCCTATCCCCCACAATAAGTACACTTAGGCAGTTGAGGATTCAGTGTCAACCAAGTGTCAGTTTGGTTTTAATTTGATGTGAAAAATGTACAATTGCATACAATGTACCTTTTCATGAACCAGCTGCCTGGTGTGACTGTTTGAGTGTGGAGGGTTGGAGAAAGGGCCTGGCAGTTGTTTATTAACACAGATGGGGAAAGGGGGTGTCTTAGTCCATTTGGGCCACTCTGACAAAACAACGTAGATTGGGCGGCTTATAAACGGCGATTTATCTCCCACAGTTCTGGAGTCTGGGAAGTCCAAGACCAAGGCACTGACAGCTTCAGTGTCTGGTGAGGGCTGGCTCCCTGGTTCATAGACGGCACCTCCTTGCTGTGTCCTCACATGGTGGAAGGGGTGAGGAGTGTCTCAGGGGTCCCTTTTATAAGGGCACTAATTCCATCATGAGGGCTCCACCCTCCTGACCTCATCACCTCCCAAAGGCCCCACCTCCTAATACCATCACACTGGGGGTTAGGATTTCAACTTATGAATTTTGGGGGGATACAAACATCTAGACCACAGCAGGTGGCAGTTGTGGTCTGGAGAGAGGAAAACTGCAAACTCCACTTTGGGCCTGAAGGGGAGTCATTGGGATCACTGTCAGCTATGACGTGGCGACCCTCTTGCAAACTTATCTGCCAAATGATGCTGTCCACTCTTCTGTAAAAGGCACTGACAGATGAACGCCCCACACCCGCTGAGACCCATGCTTACCCAGGGTTAGCTGCTGTCCCAAACCCACCCATGCCAGCTGTATTTACTACTGTAATTATGTTATTTAGGTTAACTATTGTAAAATGTGATGTCACCTGAGAGCTAACAAGAAGAAAATTTCTTTCTATAAAAACTAAGCTGAGTGCTTTAGGAAGAAAAATAAAAGTGGGTTGCTTAACAAATAGTCAGCTACTTGTGCACATGACAAATGTAAAACACTGGAGTGAGGGGAATGAAAATCTATTAGAATCCTGCATTTTGCAAGTGACTAGGAGTTTGTGCTCCGTTTTAAAGAAATGGGAGCCTGGAAATCGCTGAATATGCGCTCTGAGTGTGGGTGATGTGAGAAGATGATGTGGCCCACTACAATCAGCGAACCTCTCTTCAATTAAAATATTCATAAATCACTGCACGTTGCAAGTTAAAATGTGTGAAGCATTTTATTTCTTCATGTAACCTACTTTTTCAACCGACAGCTCTTGCTATGTCATACACAAGGGCTTCTCCAACTCCATCAGCAGCCATCAAGGCTCTTATTTGTTGACTATTTACCACGTGCCAGGGATATGCTGAGATTTTTATACTATTATCTTCTTTATTCCATTCAATGACCCTATGAAATAGCTGTCATTATACCCATCCTTCAGACAAGTAAACTGAGGCGTACAGGAAGTAAGCAATCTAACCAAATCCACACAACCCATTAAGCCACTGGGTTTCACTGGGTCTTCCTGATCCACAGCTAGTGCCAAAACTGCTACGCTGGGAGCTCAGACCCTAACAGCTGGATCTGTCTACACAGAAGACGCCACAGCCTTCTAGATAAAATTCTTCAGATGGTGAAACCACTAATGAAGAAAGTGTAAAGGGAAATACACATTAAGCCACAGTAATATTTTAAAAGTAATTATCTATAGAGACATTTGAAATTTCCATTTCTTCTGCATCACTGGTTGAGTCCTTTATCCCCAGCTTTAAAAAAAAACCTAAAAAAGCAAAGATACCTGTTGACCTGTTGACTGACGAGAGGTAAAACATGAGAACAGAACCTGGGGTAAGAACTGTACAATGACATATCCAGTTATTTAGGGGAGCAGTGTCAAAGAAATTAAAGAAAACCTGCTCTATAAATGAGGAGATGGCCTTCACCCCGGGTGGCTAAGCCACATTGCTGGACTCCATGGCGGAGGCAGCCGCAGAATTCCGTGACAGCTCTCCCCATCTCAGGGTCCCACGCAGACGGTTGGTCCTCCAGGTCACCAGGCAGCAAGGTGGCCCGAAGGGGCCCGGCTCACCTTACACAAACCCAACCTCACCAGTCACATACAACACAAAAAAAGTACCACAGGCTGATTCGGGTGGATATGTTTCAAGGTTTTAGAAGAAATAGTAACACAGGAGACAGCTTACATTTTTTTCCCTGAAAAGACATGAGAAGTGGTTCTGTAGGTGAACCGTTTTTCAGGACATCTAAATGCCTAACTGGTGGGTCAGTCGTTTAAACATGCCACATGTCTCCCCTTCCCTGTGTCACAAGGAGAAAGAGGATCTCAAGAAACAGCCTGAAAGACCACCTGCCTGGGGCATGGAGCTGATGGCTCCAGGGTCATCAGCATCACACCCAGGGACGTGCCCAGCCACGGGCAGGGGCAGCCAGTGACCATGAGAGCTGCTTCCCAGCCAGGGTGGCACATCAGGGTCACAGGGACTCTCTAACTCCCATGCTGGGCGGCACCCAGACCTATCTAGTCAGACTCTCCTGAGGTACCAGTGTCAATGACTGCCAGGCTCTTGGGGGACCCAATGGGCAGCCAGGGCAGAGCCACTGTGGCAGATCCTCAGGCCTTGCAAGGGCAGTGGCGTCCTACAGGCTGTCCTGTACAGACGGGGCGAGCCCTCTGCCCCATGAACCTAGCCCTGAGTGGGCATCAGAATCACCTGTTAGCCTATGCAAAGAGATCGCAGGGGCATCCACCAGTGTTTCCTGTTCTGGAGGTCTGGGGTGGAGTCCAGGAATGTGCATTTCTAACAAGTTCTGAGGGGAGGCTGATATGACTGCTCCAGGGACCACACCCCAAGAACATTCTCTCTAGGAGATTCTGCCCATAATCATGTAGGATCTGACACTCAAATTCTCCATTCGGAAGCATTGAGAGAAATCACAGTTACTTTAAAACATGTCACGGGCATAACACTTCTACTGGATTTCAGGGCTTTCTGTCATTTAGAAAATGCACATGCCTTAAAGGGAGGAAAGGTTTCCTAGACTCAAATCAAATCCTGTTGCCTCTGTGTTGTGGGTCCCTATAGTCTGCTTCCGTCAGGGGTCCCCAAAATTGTCTACACTGTCCTTCCTCCCTTCCTTCTCTCCTCACCAGGTATTGTTTTGTGCCAACATTCCCTGGGGGAAAAACCCTCATAGATAATTTGCCGATGGAAGTGTCAATGTGAAGTCTATTGTTCTGCTCCAGAGCCAGAACTAGTAGAGGGTCCTTTTATGCTGCCCCCCACCCTCTGTCATCTTGACCCCCACCCCCAAGGAAGCTTTTCTCTGCTTTCTGTTATTTCTGCTTCTTTGCAAACAGCCACATGCATTTTCATAGCCACTCTCCTGGCAAACACAACAATTCTGCCTTACCACCCCTTGATAAGCCACTGACCCTGCCCTCCGCCTCCCCGGAGCAGGGGTTGGGGGCAGCTAGAGAAGGGAGCAGCAGGCCTGCCGCACAGCCCTGTGCAGCTTGCACTAACCAGGTAGGTGCAGGGCCAAAGCCAAATCCTGGTCAGTGGCTGGCGGCACTCACCAGCATCATTCATGTTTATGAATACACTGACATGTGGCAACATCTCCTCATAGGTGTCTGGAGACTGGCGGGCAGCAAGAGCAGGCAAAGGTCACAGGCATCCTCATGACTGCATGCCCAAGGGCACATGTGCCCTCAGGCCGGGCAAGGGTGGTGGGGCTGCCGGCTCCCCTGCTGGGCATCTCAGGGCCACTGCTAACCTCGCCCAGCATGGGAATGACATCACTGCAAACTGCCCTCAAACATTCCTAACCCAGTTCTGAAGCACTCATGTGGGAGGGTTTATGTCCCAAATGTGAGAAGCCGTCAGCAAATGTCTTCTGAGAGGCAAGTTTCAAGCCTGAAGCATTTGCGGGATTGATGGGTGCGGTTTTGCCTCCGGCTCAAGCAGATGTTTTCACGGGTTTTACCTCCTTGTAATACACAAAACTAGTTCCACAGGCAGTGCCTAAACACGCCAACCAAGTAGGACCCTCCTGCTGACAGGCTGCAGGCTGGGGCGGCGCCAGGTCCCCGCCCCTGGGTTCTTGACTTAGCTTTGCCAACACTTAGATAAATTCAACCTCAAACAGGGTATCATCTCAGGGCGGCTGTCCAGTTACTCCCCACGGAGGCTGTGTGCTCAAAAATCAAGGCTGCCACGTGGACCACTGGATGCGGCACCGGAAGCCCTGGGGTCTGTGTCACCAGGTGTGGCCTGGAGAGGAAGGACCACACTGGGCCCACGCTGGCCTCTCTCCCAGCTCTGGGACAGCCAGGGAGCCCACGTCTGTCTGCTATGCAGGTCACCCACATGGAATGCGGCTCTGATTAGGACCTCACTTCACTGTGAGGAGGAAGGACCCAGAGGGGACCAAGAACTCAGATGCACAAGTGGTCAGACAAGACCTAAGCTCCACCTTACAGCCTCCAATGCGCTATGTGGGAACAGAGGAGGGGAGGGCAAAGAGCACCAGCTCCGTCTCCCACCGTGGACAGCGCACAGCCTTCCACATGGACGGTATGAGTCCACTTTCCTGCTTTTTCTAGCCTTCTCCAGTGAGCGTCTGTGATGGGCTGAATTGTGTCCCCTCCAAAATCATATGTCGAAGTCCCAACACCCAGTACCCTGAGAATGTAGCTACATTTGGAGGTAAGTCCTTTAAAGAGGTGAGTAAGGTAAAACGAGGTGATCAGAGTGGGCCCTAACTGGTGTCCTTATAAGAAGAAATGAGAACACAGACACACACAGAGGGACGACCATGTGAGGTCACAGGGGGAAGATGGCTGTCTACAAGCCAAGGACGGAGGCCTCAGGAGAAACCAACCCTGCCCACACCTTGATCTCGGACTTCCAGCCTCCAGAACAGTGGCGCTTTGTTGCGACAGCCTGAGCAGAAGTCACAGGGGGTACAAGAAGGCCACCGCGGTTCAAAGCCATTCCACGAAGAGCAGAGGCAGCGGCAGAAGCACCATGGCCCGCATATCCAGGAGTCCGTGAGGCCCCATCAGCAGCCTGCTATGTGTATGGGCACTGCGCACAGTGTCATCATTGTATGCTTATAACATGCTAGGGCACGCTGGCTGTGCGCAAGAACTGAACAGAGGAGAACACTCACGGATCCTGCTAGCAGCCTCCCTGGGGCCGGGCTGGACTGCATGACGGTGGACTCAGCCCCCACACCTGCCGGCACCAGGCAGTCACCGACGTAGACACGCATGGAAACACTCACGGGGATTCTGCAATCAGTAGGAAGATCCCATCCTCCACGGCAGGAATGTGTATTCCTTCACTCACTCAGCAACTCCTAGGAGCCAACGACACCCTGGGCCCAGTGTGGCAGACAAACGCCCAGCTGGGTGTCCACAAACAGAAGTTTGCCTGCCTGTTGTGCACACCCAGCAGGGAGGACAAGAAGTCACAAAACGGTGCCCACAAAGGCTGATGTACCCAGAGACAGGTGCCATGGGGGCGGGGGGGGCCGGTGGTGTGGAGGCGCCCCTCCACAACCCTGGGAGCAACAGGGCATGCCCGCCGTGCCCTGAACCAGGAAGGGTGAGGATTCCGGAGGGCGAGGGGTCAGCTCTGCAGGTGGGAAAGACCGCGCAGACGCAGAGAGCATGAGGACTGGGTGGGGGCGAAGGAGGAAGGGTGGTGAGTCGCCCACAGCACAGATGGGGGCAACGCGGGGCGGGTGCTGCACCTCACACCCCAAGCTCTGGGGCAGCCTCACCGTGCGCCCTACAGGCTGCTCCAGCCACAGCTGCACTTTGGAAAGTCCAGGAGAAGCAGCCTCAGGGACAACCTGCCATCGCAGCGGTGGGAGAGAGGCGGGATGAGAGGACCTGAGCCCCACGTGGTGCTCAGTCAGAATCCCCGAGTGTCCTCACAAGGAACAGTGAACGGTGAAGGGACGCGTGGGGACTGTGTGCAAGTGGAACTTGAATTACGAAGCACGTTTGCGAGTGGTGTCTCGGGTGTGGTTCTCACCAGCCCGTGAGAGCTCAAAAACATGAGGTCCCTGTGCCCGGCCCAGAGGAGGCCAGGCCTGGTGTGAGCAGGTCCTCCTAAACGCAGCTCTGGGGCCTGCCTTCAAACAGCGCCGGACTCCAGCACATGAGACTGTGACATCAGGACACCCAAAGTTTAAGGAGAAAAAAAGAAAAAGTATAACATGCCAGATGACTTATTTTTCCAGAACCACATTAATGTAAAAGATACTGGTGCTGTTCAAACGTCCACAGACGAGCCACTGCTATCTTGTAACTTTAGCCAAAATGTCTCTCTCTCTACCTTGTTCAGGCCACTCTGGGCACCCTGAGTTCTTTGAGCCACTCTGCAAATGAATCAAACCTGAGGAGGGCACAGTGGGCACCGCCACTCACAGCTGGTGGGGCAGAAGCATGGGCAAAACAACCTGGGGCTTGTGATGGCATTGGAAGGAGGCAGTGTTGGGACGGACCCCTCACCCTGTGGGATCTGACGCTTGCTCCAGGTAGACAGTGTCAGAATTAGATCGGAGGACACCCAGCTGGTGTCTGCTGCAGCGCTGATGGCTTGCTTGATGCGTGGGGAAAACCCACATGCCTGGTGTCA
Source organism: Daubentonia madagascariensis (assembly GCA_023783475.1). Lineage (NCBI taxonomy): Eukaryota > Metazoa > Chordata > Mammalia > Primates > Daubentoniidae > Daubentonia > Daubentonia madagascariensis. The sequence goes on from JAKFHU010000614.1 coordinate 78,386, forward strand.
GAAGCGTGTTGTGAGAGAACAGTGGGAGAAACTGGGTTTGTTTATTCTGTACACTACCCATCCTCTTGTACAATGACAGCGTGAAAGTAAATGAACTCTGATGTCCAGTATGGTGATACATTTTTATGATACAATTAAAATAGCCAAATAGATCCAATAAATAAGTTAAACCAAAAAATCTGAATAAAATACATTTCTGATATAACTTGTATATACATATATGTGTACAGGGCATTTATACGTATACAGGGCATATATACATCTTGCCATCTCCTTGGAACACATTTTCATTCCAAATAATCTGGTGGCCAATGCTCAGTCTGGCGAATATCCTTCCACACTTTTCTCCAGAAGTGTCACAGATTGACAGAGCTCCATCCCATTCTTTGCCATGGCAGTGTGGCATCCAGGGTATGAATACACCAGGACCGGTTCAGGTGTGCCCCTGGATCACTTTGTTTCCTTTTTTTGTTGTTTTGCTGCTACCAACAAGGCTGTACTAGCCACCCTTGCCCCATGTCCTTATGATTTGATAGTTAGCAGCAATAAGGAGCTCGTCTCATGGAGGAGGCTTTCCAGAACAAATACCTGAGACGTTCATGGGGCACTTACCTGTGGGAAATGAGGACAGGTGGTATTGATTCTGGTGTCACTTGTCACTGAGGCACAATGTGCAAAAGTACAACGTGCAGGTTCACATCAGCAGAGCAGTGACAAACCTTAAGAACTCCCGTTCCCTTTGGCCTAAGGGGCCAAGAGGGGCTGCCTAGGACGACAGTGGACACTCTGCCCCTGAGTGCTGGGGAATGGAAGCGAACAGGGGCAGAGCCTCCCCTTCCCGTACCGCCCTCAGGCACGATGGCAGCACTGGTGGTGACTAGCTGTCGGCTCCTCCGCCAGCCACCTGCTAGCTGCCCTCCCCTGTTGGGCAGTGACATGGAAAGGTGACTCTTGGCTGTCCCTCCAGGACACCTGGGCCCAGACAGCAGGGACCACAGGGAGCCCAGGGCTCTGTAAGGACAGCCGTCTCCTGGGTGTGCCTGCAGGTCTTCGTTCAGCCCACTGCAGAAAGTGGCTGCTTCCCTGGTCCGCTCCAGCCCTTCTCCAGCAGGGGTCTCCCAGAGGAAGGGACTATATTAATCACGCCTTTTTATTTTCTATAATTTATGGTGCTTTCACATCTGGAGCTTTGCTGATCCTGGAGAGATAGCCCCAATTCCTAGAGAGAGTAAAGTACCCGCCTGCAAGCGTGCCTTAACATGCAAACCAACCGATGCGAAGCCCCACCCCCCCCACCCCAACTACCTCCTGTATGGAGCTTCACGTCCTGGGCCATGATTCCCCTGCCACAGTCACCCCGGGCCAAGTATTGGACAGCCAGGGGCAGTCCCGACACTTGGAACCCACTGAAATTATTCAAGCTTAGCCCCTCCAAAACCACAACAAAGGCTTTGCCCACGTTCCCCCCGCCCTCTGCCTCCTGACCGGCCTAGTGCTGTCCCCGAGGCCCTGCGTGGCGTGCCTCCTGCTTCTGGGGTCTGTCTGTGAGTATAAAAACGTCCTTCCTCCCAGCAGTCACTTCTGCGTGTGTCTCACTACACCTGATTAAAACAAATCCTGGGTACACTTTAAAACAGGGGCCTTGCTCCACAATTCCTCCAAGCACCTGCCTCCCTCTTACTCAGTCTGGCCCATCTCTGCGTCCCTTTCACTCGACTCTTCATTTGTGCTAAGATCTATACAATCCCTTCAGCTCCGTGTGTGGGTGTGTGTGTGTGTGTGTGTGTGTGTGAGTGAAATCCCTAGATCACATCTCCTGGAAGTGGACATGTAGAAGAAAATGAGCAAACTTAGCAAACAGCTAGTTGAGCTCCCCAATCCTTCTACTGTATTTTCCTGAGTAGGTAATCTTAAAACAAACACGTCCTCAAGCTCACACGCTGGGCTGGGCGTTTAGGGAGGAGGAGACATCAGGGGCTTCAGAAGCTAATCCATGGACTCGCCGTGACTGTGAAAACCAACAGCGAATGTTATTTCCAAACATGAGGCAGGATCAGCACCTCTGAGCATCAGGTGCACACACGTGTGCGGCCTGTCCCTCACACACGTGTGTGGCCCTTCTCGCACACTGGAGCCCTCTCAGACAGGCCTCAGGGTGGAGCTGGGTATGCGTGAGCTGAGCTGTTGGTGGAGAGAAACCCAGTAATCCTTCACACCCGTGGGACTCTCCGCTTTGCCCCTTTCTCCTTGTAAAGAAAAATACTTAATTTTACAGGTCTTCAGATAGTTCCCACTTCGGCCAAAAACTAAAGAGAGGCTTTACTCTACCCTTTCACCAGAGAGAAGCCCAGCCAAAGCCCGTGCTGCCTTACAGAGCTCAACTTCCTGTGCTCTGAAGCCCTGAGCATGAGGTTGGATACCTGGAGTGAGTGTTTGTGGTTCTTTTTCACGTGTACATCTGTCTGCTCACTGTTGAATTCCCCTTAATGACATGCCTTTGTGGTTTGCCCTTAATTATTTTTTCAATACCAGGAAAAGAGTGCCCAACCAACTGCAGTCCTCCATGCAAAGCTAATCACCGTTGCTCACCCCAGCCTTGCCCGCCAGGCGCCCGAGAACGCTAGCCACCTAGGCGACATTTGCTTTTGGCAAAGAAAAATAAATAAATATTCTGGCAGGTGCTGCCCCCTTGAGATTAATTCCCATAGAAAGAAATATAACAAAGTTGGCTTCCTGGCACAATGACAAAATACACATAAACGAAACATCGGCTTTCTACAGCTTACATCACTCACACCCCTGCTCTACAAGGGCCTACAAATTACAGCTGTTGATGTTTTCCTATAGCCTAAACTTTCACTCTGCAGAACTCTTACTTGTCTAAACGTATTTATACTCTCAGTAACGGAGGGCTCATTATTTACACCGGCTGTTTAAACAGTAACCAGATTGTTTGGGGCTGGCGCGTCTGGGTCAGGACGGGTTTGCCGTCTGTGGAACACCACTCAGAACCCACGTGATCCGAGGAGCCATATAAACTGGCAAGGGGGACGCGGCTCGAGAAAGGGCCTTTGTGGACTGCAAATAGGCCTACATTGTGGGGCTGGATTCTGGATCCTGGAGGAATGAAACAGCAACGGGACGTCAAAAAATATCCAACCACAGAAACCCAATTCGCCCCTCCTCTGAGCCCAGAGCAGCCTTCCAGAAGATTCCATCATGCCCCACCCCCTCAGCTACACCGCAAAGCTCAGTATGAAATCAGGGCCCCTCTAGAAAGCTCTGTGAGAGGTCTTTCCGACTCCCCTCACCGAGGGGAGTTTATGGCCTGGGAAAGCGAGGCTTCCACAAGCCAGAGTTCAAACAAGGCCCTTGGACATTGGAAATGAGCAAAATCCACTCAGAAAACTTAAACATGGCAGAAATCAAGAGAGCTGAGGGTCGTGGGGTGCTAGGACTGAATGATCATCCTGAACCGCACTGCATTTTCTCTCCTAAAGGAGAAGAAATTGCAAAATAAGGTGTTCTGCCAAGAAGAAAAGTGTTTGGGGGTAAAAAATCTAAGTGAAAGAAACCTTGGCATATTTCTAATCTTGGAAGGAAAGTGTCTTCCACCTCTAGAGGGCAACAGCCTGGCTGTCGCCTCCCCAGAGAACAGAAACCACCCCTGTCCACCCATTCAATGATGCCGTGTACTCTGGCCTCTGCTTACCCCTGTGCACTCTCTGGGGAGGAAAGCCGAATCTGCCCCCCAGGCCCTGGCGTGACAACGGCATCTTAGAGTCTGGTCACCTCAGTGACTGCCAGTGCCACTGCTAATCCATGACTTCTGAACATAAAAATAAAACATCACCATACGCAATACTACTAAAGCAGACCAGCTGCTAAGTACTGTACTTTGGAAGAAATCCACAAATTTTTTAAAAAGTTAACTTCAGTTCCCCCGAGGTTTACAGACTCCCTCAACAAGTCAAATGGTGAGACATTACCACCATGTGCTCCTAATTTCTTCTCTTTATCTTCTCTGTAAGATAAAGATGACACGGTTCCTGCCTTTCAGGGGTCTGCGAGATGGTGTGAAGGGAACTCCCAGGAAGAGGAGACCTGCTGCCCTGAACTAACACACACCTACAGCGAGGCTGGAGATGAGCACACGGGCTGTGGGATTTAAAACACAAAACAAAGAAAACTGAGCTGGAACCCTGGCTCTGCTGGCTTCCAGGGGGCACCCCTTCCTCACGGCGCATGGCTGACACTTTTGGTGACAAGGCACCAGGCCAAGCATCTGCCACCAGCAAGGGCTCAGAAATGTGCCCTCTCACCACCTGCTCCAAAAACAGGGCACAGAAAAATGGTAACGGTTCTAAGGCAGAATCAGTAAATACAAGCAATTTCATTGTTCCAGGGAATTGTGAGGTCTACTTACTAGATGGCTTTAACAAAAAGTTCAGGGTTATATAGATTATGTATCAAGAAGGAAATCCAATAACATCAACTACCTTTTTCTGTAATAAATGAGACACATTACATTTTTAAATGATCTATGGCTCCCAACATGACGAATTACAGATTCATGGCATGTGTGATATGATTTTTCTCTGATGAGCAGTTATTACAGAGCAGTGCAGCTTCCTCTAAAGAACAAAGAAACCACAGGCATTTTCATTCATAATAAAAGTTATCACAGGGTTTGAAAAATAAATTTTAAAGGCAATTAGAATACATGGGTCAAATATTTAATGTGCTTGAAAAGAACATTAAGTTTTCACAGGTAAAATGAATACAACTAGGCTGAGGCATTAAATCAAGCTCCTCTTGCTTTTGACAGGCATAGGGTGAATTACAGGATTTTCACTAATCCCCAAATAAACAGCGTAAATAACTGTTCTTAGCGCAGAAACTACCTGCTGGCCATGGAGGGGTATTCTTGATGAAGAAGGTGACAGCACCTCAACTGGCAGCCTTTGAGAAACCGGGGGTCTCCAGGTAAATTCCCTGCAAACTGAAACAATTGGATAGGATGCCAAAGAAATCAAAAAAGACCACTTTGCAAAGCAAAGAGCTCCTGAGGACCTTCTTAATTGATTAGGAGGAGATCATGGAATTCCCAGGCAATACCCAGAGAGGTATGTTTCAAAATCCCAACAGCAACACAAAAGCCACCACCACCCATGGGGAAGGGGCTGCCCTGAGATTGGCTTTCCATGGCACAAAAATGAGCCCGGCCCCATGTGACCCTTTGGGCCACTCTCTACTACGCTCAAGGTCACTCTCCAAACCTGTGAGGAAGTTCCCTCTGGGAGAAAACCCTTCTCCAAAGATGGAAAATGGCCCCATTTTCCACCCAGTGGCTCAAGGCAAACACCCTGCACCATCTGCCTCCCTCTTCCCTAATTCCTCATAGCTGGTTGGTCAGTCACCAGTTCCACCCCCAAGACAGGTCCCACCCTGACGGCAGCCACCAGCACCCTTGGTCTGAGTCGCTGCCATAGAACCCTGCTCAGGCCCTGACTTCCATGCTCTGCCACCATAACCCACTTGTTTGCAGGCAGCCAGAGGGGTCCCTTCCAGAGGTACATGGAACACGTTGCTTCCTTGCTTAAAACTCTCCAAATAGCCCCCATCCTACTAGACTAAAGCTCCAGATCCTCACCACCCCCTGCAAAGGGCCTGCCCTCCTCACCTCCCCCCAGAGGAGCCACCCTGACCCTGCGCAGTTCTCAGCCCACCCAGGCTCCTTCCTGCCTCGAGATGTGGACGCTCTGCTTGGTGGGCCTTGCCATGGCAGCCCGCCCTGCCCTGCCCCACCGCCTGGGCCTCCCTACGGAAGCCACCTGTCCTCAGACAGGCCTCTGTGCCTGCACCCAAGACTTCCCCCTCCACCGGCCTCCTCCGCTCTGCCCTCAGGCCCTCACTGCACCCCAAATCCCTCGCTCAGTTGTGCCCTGTTTATGCCCCCCCTCACTAGAATCGCTGGTTCTGTGTATTTCCAGGGAAATGACACGGCAATCCACAGAGGATGTCAAAATGAGATAAAGAAGCAGGGGTGTGGGAGACTGGGGGAAGACCACCATTACCACTTCCTGCTGGCTTCGAGCCTCACTTCAGAAAGAGGAGCCACATCAATGGGACTGGAGAGAAACCGATCACCACCACACAGGTGAAACTGCACTATTTTAAGTTGATGGGATCTTAAATCTCCTAAAAATGTGGCGAAGCATTTGGAAAAGTGTATTTGAACCAACCATCCACACTTTCAAATCAGTTTGAAGCCACCCAGCATTTCTGAGGGGACATGGAGACTGCCCGGGGAGCCCCACTGGCCGTGGCTCTGCCTGCCTCCCGGCATCCGTCCCTCCCACGGGGCCTCGGAGCAGGCAGCGGGCAGGGCCCACAGGTGCCATTTCCAACACAGGTGACACGACCCCAGGGGCTGGGCGCTGGTGAGGCACTTGGTCTCGGCCAACCTCCCTTCTGAAATGGAGTAGGGGAAGAAGGCTGGGACCCAGCGGGGAGGGCAGAACTGGGCAGCCCCCACCCCCACTCCACGCCAGGATAGCGACGAGCCTCCACCAAGCCGGGCAGCAGCCTTCCGTGGTGTCCAGGGCTGGTGGTGGCCCCAGACCGATGATGGACTAGAGCAGCACTGCAGGTGGCCCTAGGTGAGCCTGCAAGAGTCAGGACAAGCTTACTGTGGCCTCAGGGTGTGTGCAACGTGTCTGAGAGAGACTGTCTGCACCACAAGGAACCAGAGAAGGGGTTCAGCTCACTGGGCCAGGCCCTGACAGCTGCCACCCCCTACCTCTGACCCCGGCTCCTGCGGGCTCCAGCTCAGCCACCTGTGTGTGACCACTCCGGGGAAGGCGGCCTCCCTCAGGCCACGCTGGGCCAGGCACTGACACCAAGACCATCCCACCGCAGCCGCCAGCGCCAGGAGCAGCACCCCCCATCTGCCGGGCACCAAGGGGGCCTCCTGGGTCCTGCAGTCCTCGTCCACCTCGTCCACCTCGCCAAGATGAGGCCCCATCTGGTATCCATGGGAACGGAAAGAAAGTCAAGGCTAGGTTTAACAACCATGATTAAGATTTACTTAGGGAGTAAAAGCAAGAAGAAAACAAAGGCCCAGCTAGTTGTTAACGGGAGGGAGAGGGCGGGGAAAGACGAAGAGGGAGGGGAAGGGCCAGTGGGGCTGCTTCAGCGTCTCCAGCCTTTGTTTACAGCTGCTCCAGACAATCTTAAAATTATCAGGTGGGGGGAGGGAGCCTCAACATGCTCTGGTCCTTGATGCAATTCATGAAGCATTTCCTCTCCTCTGGGGCCAGAGCGGTGATCACATGAGCCTTTGCTTTTCCAAACTCCATGTTTGTTTTTGTAGTTTCTGCCAAACTAAATCAATTCAGCTTGTGGCAACTTTAAAGAATCATGACTCGCTCAAACAGTCTCAAAGTTTGACTTCTTTCCAAGAACGTCAACCAACATTTGTATAGGTTGCACATGCCTGGTGATCAAATCCTCTAATTACTCAAATCTGTGTCACAGAACTGCAAATTAGTGACTTCTAAGATGACAGATTTCTATTCTTTGATATTCACAGCTAAATTTCTTTCATTCAAGTAGGGCAGAAACACTAAACTTTTCTTGCAACCCGTGTGCGAGTATCTCTCATAATATCTTTAACTGGAACAAAATGCCACACACCCCCATGGCCAGCTCCCTCGACTCCTCCCACAACCAGCTCCCCTGGCATGGCCGGCCCTCTCCACCGGGCCTCTCACACTGCCTGGACCCCAGGTGCAGGCTGAGACCCTTCAGGTCTCAGGCAATGTCTACAACGGCTGGATCATTCCTAACAGAGCCTTTTGGGGTGGTGGAGAGGAAGCATGTGTTACAAAGGAAGCCCCTATGGCTCTTTAGAAGGAACGGAACCACCACCCAAGCTGGCATAGTTAGCCTAACGCGGTACCCATGAGAAAGCAGAAAGAACAGGGTGGGCTTACAGGGGCTGATCGACTGCCCAGTGGGCCTGGAGGCACAAATACCAACAGAGGACGGGCCCACCCAGAGCCTCCCCTCTGGCCTCTCTCAGTTGCAGAGGAGGCCACTGACTCAGCTCCCCTCCAGCAAGTTCTCACTTCCAGGACAGGGACACTGCTGTGCACCCCTGCACCCCACCCATAAGCAACTCAGTGGAGCCAGGGCTTCCCTGGCCTGCAGGCTCCTGACGCCCCATCCCTTCCCTGTGGGTCACCCATTTGTCCCTGTTCTTGAAGAACGACCCCTCTTCCTCTGTCCCAAGAGGAACACATACCCAGTGGATCCCACAGCTCTGTCCAGCCAGCGCCTGAGGTCACCCGCCTCTCCCTCCCTGTCCCCTCCCGGCCAGCCTGGTAGGTCTGGCTTGGGGAAATGCCCACAGCAGGCAAATGGACTGTGGCCCCAGGCAAGCCCTTGTGGACCACCTCTGCAGCCCCTGCAGCCTCTGGGAGCTGGCGGGGGTGCAATGACATGTCAGCCCAGGGCAAGGATTTACACAGCATCATACAAAACCATGGCAACCTTTTTCCTTTCTACTTAAAAATTAGTACAAATTTTGCATTTTCCATTACATAACCATGCTTGTTTTGGTTTTTAAATATCTCTCCCCACCCCTGCAATTTTGAGCTTAAAAAAACCAGCTTCTGGGAAGGTGGACATGTTTCTCCTGTGGCTCAGGTCTCATCCTCCAGAGGCAAGCAAAGCCACACTCCTCGGCAGGGCACCCAGGGGGAAGTCAGGACTCTCATCTCTGGCCCGCCATGCTGCCACCATGCAGCCGGAGGTGGGGCTCTAGGTGGCCTCTTTGGTGCCCTGTCTGCATCTTCATGTAAGAAGCCGGGGGCGAGGGGGGACCAGATCAGAGGAATGCTGGTGGCCCCTTACAATCACCCAGGAACCCGAGCAAGACCCATGCCAGGGCCCACCCGAGACCAGTGGAGGGAGTATGCAATGCCCTGAACGCATTCATTTGGGGCGTCCTGGAGACCTCACGAAGAGCCAGGCCATCAGCTCCCCAGCCCTCGACAGAAAACACACACAGTGGCTTCTATATGGTCCCCAGATTCACAGTCAGGATCAGCCACAAACAACTACGGGGAGGGCCTGTCACAAGGGTAGCCCCGCCTCCCCTCACCCCTACACCCACGTGGGCATCATGCACCCGGGTGCTTCACAATCTGTGGATGTGCGACGGGCTGAATTGTGTCCCCCAAAAGTCCTATGTTGAAGTCACAACCCTCAGTACCTCAGAATGTGACCCTGTTTGGAAACAGGGTCTTTACAGAGGTGATTAAGTTAAAATGAGGTCCTGTGGGTGGGCACTAATCCCGTGTGACCTCTTCATAAGAAGAGGAGATGAGGACACAGACACACACAGAGGGACGAGCTTGTGAGGACTCGGGGAGAAGTTGGCCATCTGCAAGCCAGGAGAGGCCTCAGGAGAGGCCTGTGACACCTCGATCTCAGACTTCCAGCCTCCAGGGTTAGGACAAGGTAAATTTCTGTTGTTTAAGCCCCCTGGTCTGTGGTACTTTGTTTGGTAAGGCAGCCAGAGCAAATGGATACAGTATGCGACAGGCGCTCACACTGCTTTGTTATTATTGCCCAGTTTCCTCTCTAGCTAAAGAACACTTCCCCCACCATGGAGCCACCATCGGGCATCCCGCACCTCTCCTGACAGTCTCCTTTCGGCCCCTGCTGCCTGCTCTTCTCAGCAGCACCTGCGGGTCAGGACACCCCCACCGTGCTGTACCCCCACGCTGCCCGCGTGCTCCCCAGCCACTCACTGCACTGGTCCTCCCACCCTTGCAAACGTGGGTCGCCCCTGCCTCGGTGCTGACCCTGAGTCCTTTCTGCTCTCGGATTTCAGGCTTTCACTCCAGGACACAAACATCACTTTGGGGAAGATCCTCTCACCTGTTCCTCGGGCAAGAACTCCAACACCAGCATCATCACACAACACGCCTCACGCACGCCATACCATTGCCTCAGCCGTCCCCGGGCGCCAGGACCTGGTGTCCCTGTCGGTCTAGGCTTCCACTTCCTGGGCACATCACATACAATTGGTGCTTAATCCTGCTTAGTGAAAAGTGGACACAAGCAATGAAAAAATGCAAGGAAGACAGCTTAAGAAAAAAAACTCACTACTAAACAAAAACCAAGAAAAAGGCATGGTTCAAATGAAATGGAAAATAGACAGTTGACCAAAATTGGGATGGGGACTCCATGAAAGTGATGGAAACGTAAAGAGGCCCACGTTCCTATATGAATTTGAACTGGAACTATCTAGACAAAGCCATGGTTTTTTAAATGTATTTTTTCCTGGTGCTGGCCACGGAAGGGCCTGGAAGCAGTGGCAGCCCAGTGGCCACGAGCACACCAGCGCTCACTTGGTGGGTCTCTATGTACCACCACCAAGGACCAGAGCTCCCTGGAAACACAGCAGACCCTTGCTCTAAACAGGAGAAGCACAAGGTGAGCTGGAGTACCTCACTGTGCCGGACAGCAAGAAAGAGTCAAAAACAATAAGGGGCAAGTCAGGGAACAGAGGCACCAGCTTACAGGGCTCCCATAGACTAAATCTGAGTTATCAGGAAGAATAAAAGTTACTTTATAATACTCTTAGTTTTAAAAAAAAATCATTAGTCATTAATGATTCTCAAAAATTAGTGGGGATGAGGGGAGACTTTTCAGTAGAAATAACAAAATTAGAAAATCATCATTTTGCAACCTGCCATGTAATAATTGATTCAAGCAAGATTCACTGGATACAAAAAGCACAGAGAGAAGGCTATTTGGGGAACAAGATAAATGCAAAACGTCCAAGTATCACCCCACAGATTTCTCACTCAGAGCAGGTGGGAAAATAGCATGGCTTTTCAGAGGAGCAGGGACAGACACCACTTTAACCGAGTGGTCAGATTTATCATCCCGGACAGTAGGACCACCAGACCCCACATGGGAAGCAGCAGGAATTGCACAGCTTCCCCAGCAAGGGCTCTGGCCACAGAGGTGCAGACAACCAGTCTGAAAGCAAATAAGGACAGAGAAGCCAGTCAAAGATCAGGGGAGGGAACCAGCACACAAATTCAAAATGTGTGATGTCCTAGAAGAAAACTAGCCTGTGCTCTTCAAATAGTCAATGTCCCAGAGATAAAAACCAAGGAAAGGATTGTCTTGCAACCAGATCCCAGACCAGGTCCTGCTGTGGGGAGAAGGAAGATATAAAACACATTCTGGAGAGCAGTGAAGACAGGTAAGTATCAAGTAACCATCAGAGGCTCTCATGCGCCTGCTGTTAATTTTCTTCTGGGTAAGAATGGCATTGCCTTCATGTAGAACAAAGGCGGGATTCTTAGGCGACAGATGCTCACGTATTGGGGGTGGGAGAGTGTCATGAAGTCAACAACTTATTTCCAAACTGTTTAGCAACAAATCCTTATAAAATGTGTATGCAGGGGACAGAGAAAGCAAAAGCAGGAAACACAGCGTAATATTAGCAACTGCTGAATCTGGGTGGAGAGTTTGTGTTTGTTGTACTTTCTCTTTTAGCATTTTTAACATATTTGAAAACTTTTATAATCAAAAGATGGGGGGAATAAAGAGGCCCACATCCAAAGGGTGACAATGAATACGCAGCATTACATTAAGTCAGGCCTCAGGGCAGGTGCCCCCCCCAGCTCCAAACGCAGCAGGCTTCTCAATCTCCTAAATTTCTCTGAAATGCACAGTCCATGCCAGATTTATGAGCAGTTTCTTCTAAGGTCCTCACAGTTTGCTACTATTCTTCCCCGCACGTCCTCAGGCTCAGCCTCGTTCTACCTTCACAAGCAGAGCTCTGAGGAAATAGGTGTTTCACAATGAGCTGTTAGTTCAAAGCAGTGCAACATCAAAATCTATGGGAGAAGAAAATTAAGAATTACATCTACTGAAGACATAATTTGCCAGACTCTCTCTACCTCACACATTTCCAAGTAATTCTCATAACGACCCTTCCAGAGATATTGTTACTGACATTTTATAGACAAAGGAGTGAACTTCGGGCAGGTAAACAAATGCTCATAACTGCAAGGAAGTGATGGAGCCGGGCATTAAATCCTGGTCCCTCAGACAACAAGGCTGTGGGGTCCCCCCACCCTCACTCACTGTGCTTTGAGGGGAAGCTCAAAGGTCCTCTCCACTCTGAGAGTGGCCTTTTGGGACCGAAGCATCAGTATCCCCTGGGGTTCCCGTGCCCAGTGAAGTAGGTGCTAAACTTCTGATGCCTAGGAACGTGTACCAACATGTGCAGAGCATCCCCTCGGCAGGACACAGTACATCCAAGAAGTCTACTTTGTAACAGCAAACACTTTCCCAGGAAGAGAAAGGAACGGGAGAAAGATTTCAAAATCATTCACCAAAAATGAAGTAGGAAACAGGATGATGAAATGCAACCAAATCCCAGTGTTCCAATGCACACCAAAATCATTCATGGCAGGCACATCTGGGAGTGCCCAGGGGCTGGCCCACCCGAGGCAGCTGTCCTCCAGCCCTGGCATGTGACATCCCAGTTTTCTTGATGAGAAACAGGGCATCAGGGGTGGGATACACACAGCTCTCACCAGGCGGGACATGGACGCCAACCCCACCCTCTGGAACTAGCCCATGTGTTTGCAATTAGGGGGCAGCCCACCCTGGTGGGGGTGGGGACCAGCAAGGCCTCTTGCCAGCTGTACTTTTTTTTCTGCCAATACAAGGCCCTCCTTAACCCAGTGAACAGTGCTGCCCATGGGGCACCCCCAGCCCTCTGGCCTCAAGGGAATGAAAGGAAGGGGAGCTCTGGGCTGGGTCATGTTCCCAAGTCAGACAGGCCACTGGGCTGGGATGCTCAATGTTTCTTTGTGGCCGTAAGGATGCCAGTGACAAGTAACATGTGTCTTTCAGACACAGGGGCCAAGGAGAAAAACACACACATCTGTTTCCACCACTGGCAACGAGTCTGATATACAGAAGCCCTTAAAGCGAGGCCCTGGATGCAGAAGAAAGCCCTGGATGGGGAAGGCTGGTGACCCACAATAAAGTAAAAACCATGCTCGGGAACCTCCCCTCACTCAAGAGCAGATACTCTGAGGTGCCAGCAGAGACCCTCCCTGGAAGCGCGAGGCAGGCGCTGGGCCATTCCCCACCTGATCCCAAGCAGAGGGGTCAAACTCGCTGGGCACTTGGCAGGTTCCACTGATGTTTAACTCACCTCTGCTTCCCAGTGGTGAAAAAGTAAATGAAGAGCAAAGTATCTGTGACGCCATCTTGAGATCTTGCACTTGGAAGATCTGGACAGATGCCACTGCCCAAACGATTTTAGAAAGATTGGTACAGGAACATCAGGCCAGAGGCCTGGGCAGGTAGGAGAAGGTACATGGGATGAAACATCCCAACTCCAGTATTTTGGGACGTCCAGAGAAAACAGGGCACCCACCAAGGAATGGGGGCACCAATACAGTGTCATATTTTGACAAGTCACAGGACTTTTGAATCAGACATGAACTGGTGTCACCACGGAGAAAGGATGACTCTTAAATCCAGAAGGGGGTGAACTGTTGCTCATTTTGCTGGAAAATGGTGGGGGAGAACAGGGAAACATGGAGTGTGGAGGGAAGCTTAATTTAGCAAAGCCGCAGAAGAATTCTCAGATTTTCTCCATTTCCACAAATTGCTGTCTTAGGCAAACACTCTGATTTTAACAAGGAAAAGAAAGAGAAGGTCCGTCCTTAGTAAATAAACCAATGGAAAGCTTTATTGCTGATTTGCATCAGCCTTGGTCCAGCAGGTGTTCTGAGGCCCCTCCCTTGCAGCTCTTAGACACGCTAACTGGGTGGCTTTGGCACTCCCGCCCCCGGCTGCTGGTGAAACAACCTCTTTTCATAGAGGGAATGATGTCAGGCTGTACATGTTATATGGTTTTGTGGTCGGCCCAGGCTCCCTGGGTTCAAATCCCAGCTCAGCCACAGCTACCCGAGATGCACTCAAAAAGCATGACCGCCTAGGCTTCAGTTTTGCCATCTGTAAGATGGGGGCCGGGGGGATCCTGTCCCATCCATAGGATTGAACGTATATATACATAGGATACCGCACAACACAGTGAGATTCTACCTATATTCACATTATTTCATTTCTATACTTGTGTATGTCTTCACACACACTCCAGGGCCCCATTTCTTATTTCATGGTATTTTTAACCTTGACATACCTTACATCTTTATTTGCATTATAACCAAACTGTTCCTTTAAAAAATACCCTGAATATATTGTGGTTAAATTACATGATCTGGCCATTGTACCAGGGTAACTTGTTATGCAGAAATCAGTAGTTAATTTTTGAGTTAAATAGATGGCCTTTTGTAAATGTGAATGATCAACAATTATGTGCTTGTGTTCAGTAACATTTTGAGAAAGGGAGACTTTGGGGGGACTTCTTTAACTTTGTTCTGATTATTAAAATGCAAGTCAGCTTTTACAGAAAATTTGGAAAATACTGGAAAGCACAATGAAGGAACAAAAATCACCTGCTATACCTTTACCAGACAAAACCACTATTACAATTTTGGCACATTTCTTTCTAACTTCCCAAACTATTTACATGCTGTACATACTAACACAAACACTTTTTGTTACAAGATTAGAGGCATTTCATAGATTGAACTTATATTATTATTAATATTAATAATATTATATTCCCCCCCAATTATATGCTCTATAAGGAAGGCAATTCTTCTATATAGTCAAATACATCCCATGAATTCAGCATACTGCCTGGTACATAATAAGCACTTAGCATGTCTTAGTTGAATAGATGAACATTATACTGTAAAAATTTTCCTATGTCATTATAGATGAATATTGTATTATGAAGGTTTTGCTATATCAGCAATTATTTTTTGAAAATGTGACTTTCTTAATAATTCTCTATGGAGCTTACCAAATTTACCGAAGCATGCCCCTGTGACTGAACACCTGGATCATTTCTAATTGTCAACCAAACCAAACAAAGCTGTGATAAACATCCTTGTCTGTAAATCTTTATTTCTCTCCCTATTTACTCAGGAAGATTCCTAGAAGTGAAAGTTCTGGGTCCAAGGAGCAGGGGGTGAGCTTAGTACAAACTGCCTGGAATGTTCTCTCAACAGACTGGTCCAATTTACACATCTCTCAGCAGTGTATAAGAATACAGCTTTTTTTCCAACTTGATAGCCAAAAAGTGGTCCATCATTAAGCTTAATTTCTATTTCTGGAAGAACAATTCTGAGGGCCTTTTAAAATTTCCATACCACCCATTAGTATTTTTCTTCTGAAAATGCTCTTGTCTCCTTTGCCTGTTCTTCTATTAGTCTTCCTCATTTTGGGCAGTACCATATTGTTTTAGCTTTTGCAGCTTTTTAGTGTATTTTAAAACACAGTAAAATTCTTTGACCACTTATTGTACTCAAAATTTTATCATTTTCCATTCCTTTATTCTTCCAGGTGAGCTGTAGAATCATTCTGTCCAGCATCCCCCAAAACTCCCACTGGGATGTGGCTTGAGGTTATTTTAAATGTTTGCTACCTTGGAAAGAACAGACATCTTTAAAACATTTAGTCTTCCAGAGCATGAATTATTGAACTCTTCAAAAATGTCCGTGTTATAGCATACTTTCACATTGTTTGGTGGAGTTTTTAGGTTACTTCCACAGCACCTGCACATCTTTGCTGGTGTGGTGGTGTGGCTTTTTGCCATGGAATCTTGCTCCATACATCTTCTGATTATTGGTGACAAATAGGACAGCTTGTCCAATATATTTATTTAAATTTATTAACGAGTTCACAAGTTAATTCTAAAAGTTCTTAGTGTTTTTACTTGGGTTTTAAGGTGCACAGTCTCCTAAAATAACAACTGCGTCTTGCACAATCCAATAGCTCTCCCTTACTCCTTTTTCATGTCGTCCTACACTGGCAAGAACTGCAGAGCAACCTCACGCAAGGCTTTTCTAATTGGCCTTGACATTAATGGGCCTACTTAAGTTGCACCACCTCTGTTTGCTTTGAGTTTGGCATAGATATTAACTGACATTATAAAAAGCTACTCTTCTGTCTATAGTTTCCTATGATTTCTTAAAATCAGAAATGGGCGATTAATTTCTGAAAAGCCATGTGGGTATCTCATCACCTCCCTATTTTAAATGGCTAAATGATTTCAAACATCAGAAGGAAAATGTAAGCTGGGGATGACCCCAAGCCATAGCTTAAATATACATTAACTAGACGTAATGACACCGTCCCACCTCCAAGCAAATTAAACCACACAGGCAGTCGCTTCCATGGAGTGCAGCCAGAGTGAGACAAAAGAGGCAACACTCTCCACGTTCTTAGAAGCACACGGGTACCTTTATCTGTAATTAAACACAGACACCATGCAGAAGGCTTCGAACTCAGGGGTAATCTGTGAATATTCCCACATTACCCGGAAGCAAGTGAAAGAAAGTTTTAAATAATTAGAGCAGGCAGCAGTGACATGAAGACATGCTCATATTCTGGAATGCAGGACAGCTGATACCTTTTTACCGATGTGACCAGGATTCATAGACGGTTCCTTAAGGAAACGTGAAAAATGATAAAGTTGGGCATCATAAAAAAGTGATGCACACCTACAATAAGTATTTTTTAACCTAAAACACATAAATAACCATCATTAATCAATCTACTGGTGTATATAGACCAGCCCTTTCTTTGAGTAAAAATCGACTGATTGCTGTTCACGTTAATTTCTTTCTAAGTCACACACATTATGCCAACTGTTTCCTGGTTTGGTTTTCTTAACAATGGAGAGAAACAGAAATGGAAATGCAGCCTCCCATAGCCCCGAAGCTCAGTGGAGGAGAAAGGGCGCCAGGCATGGGCAAAGAGAGATGCCAAGAGAAGATGCCACAGTGGAACCCTCTCGTAGGAGCCCACCAATACCTCGGGACTTGAAACACAAAAGAGGGTGCACGGGCTCAGTGTGGACTCTCTCCAGACCCTGCAGCAGCCCTGAGGAGGGGCAGGGAAGGTGGCTGAGGGACAAAACACCCGGGTGCTCTCTCTGCAGAGTGGGCAGGAGGCATGGCATCCAGGACAGCTGCAGAGCAGCTGCCACGAAACCAACCCGCAGACATAAATGCCCGGGAGGGAGGGAGGACCCCGGTGGCTGCTTAGCCTCCTCGCAGGACCTGCCGGGTGCTGCCCACATGTCCACACTGGGCTCCAGCACCCCACCCTGCGCTCCTGTGACGCCTCACCCTGACACCACCAGCTGGAAGTCTACACAGCATGTCAAAGGCACTGTGCCCACATCATAACTCCCAGCTTTGCCCCACCAGCCACTCTCTCCTCCCAGCAAATGGCAGCCACATCCCTCTAGGCTCAGACCAAATCCTTCAAAGTCATCCTCAATTGACTCCAACCTGAAGCTGACTCCCAGTCCCACCAGTGGCATCTCTACACTGGAGCCCTCCCCCTTGGGCTCACAGGTAGCCAGGCGCTCCTTTACATGCACAGCCCTCGACGGCCGCCCCCTCAATAGGAGAAGCAGCCCACACCCACACCAGCCTGCAGACCTATGTGACGTCCTCAGCCTGCCCTCCTGCCAACCTTCCCCTGGTCAGCTCCACTCAGCCCCCAAGGGAACCCCACCACGCAGGAAGGGTCGGCCTGGACGTTCTGCTACAGCACCTCCTCTTCTCCACAAAGCCAAGAGCAGAGTCCCGAGCCCTGCTGTGAGGGTCAGCTTGAATGGACTCAGAGAGAGGGACGTCCCCACACTGTGCATTTAAAAACAGCCCAAGGTCGGGGATGGCTCCAGGGAGGACACAGAGAGGAGAGGAGAGGGGCTGGCCCATCCTCCTGGGCCTGAGGGTTGTAAGGCTCATCCCAGCTTTCGTTCCAGCTGACAAAACGGAAAGTAAAAATGGGTTTCAGGTTCCAAAGCACATTGATCTCCATGGCAAAGGCCAGTAAATCTTGTTACCCAGACAGAAAGGCACACCCAAGCTTAGGGACAAGACCAGATGCTGTGGGCTACAGGAGCCAGAGCAGGGCCTGCCCCTACCCGAGCACACCTCCTGGGCATCTGCTGGGTGTACCCACTCGGTGCCCCAGAACCATGCTTCACCTCCTCCCTTCCCTGCTCCACCGAGGCCCAGGACCAGCTTCCCACCATTCAAACCCACCACCCGCAGGTCACTTGATAGCTGCTAAGTCTTAAATCCAGCCCTCCTTGAAGGACAATTGTGTTTTGTGGTTTATTTTTTTAACCCAGCCACAGAGCAAACATCAATCCTGAACTCAGCCTGGCGTGGGTTTTCCTTATGTCTAACTGTAGCTGAGGCAGAAGACATACTCTCTAAGCCTCACTTGTGGAATAGCAGGGACAAAATGTTCCACCAGTACAGTCAGCAGGGCTGCTCTGTGACAGCCATGAGAAGCAAAGACCAGTGAGATTCATGTTCCAGCCCAAACAAAAACAAGACACTGGGTAACGGACCCATCTATCAAAACACTTAAGATTCCAACATGAAAAACTTAAGTAGAATCAAATTTTTAAGTCCTTCTCAAAGGGTATGGATCCCAAATGAAAACTCTTGTGATTTCAAAGCTGAGCAAAACTGTAGCCCCAAACCAAGGAAGGTGTGGTCTGTCTGCACACTTGCAGGTTTACCTAAAAGTTCCATTTGAGCAACGGCTTTTGACTCCCACAGGGCTCAAGATAAACACAGCTCCAATAAAACCCGATAGCGCAGGCTCTGTTCAAGTGAGACCACTTTATAACTTGAACAAGCTCTCTGCCAGGAAATGATTGCTTTTCCAGTTGGACACAGGAATGCGTCCTGCCTTGTATCTCTGAGCACAAACGTCACTGTGAGTGGGTGGGCCTGAGAAGCAGAGCCCCAGCCCAGGGTGGGTCTGATAACACAACTCAGTGATACAATGGAAAACGGCCAAAGGAAACCCCACAGACACACAGCCCCTGCACCTGAAGATGCCCAAAGAGGAACCTGTGGACACACAGCCCCTGCAGTCCTTGCGTGCTGCCCCCTTGTTGGAAGCCCTGGTCCACGGCCCGCCACCCCCTCCTCACCTCCAAGGGTTCTTCACCAATCTAACCAGTTGAGAGCAGAGCCATTTGCTAACGCAAACAAAGACATGCCTCGTGTACCCAACATGTGAGGCCACCTCAAAAGAGCCTTGGCTCGTATGGCTTAAAGCACTCCAATTTTAGTGGCTTCTTTAAGGAGACACGTACAATTTCACCGTGACTGTCGCGTTGCTTTAAGGGTTCCATTCCTGTCTTCACCCACTGCTGCCAGCCTCCATTCCATATACTGAAAAAGCAGCAGCAGCAGCAAAAACAGCCCACCGAGCCACCGCGGGCTGCCCTGACACCTTCAAGTTAAACATGCATTGGAACAGGTCTCTCCACCACCCACTGCCGGGTTCCTGGCCCCCATTCCCTACAAGCAAATATGTTCCCAGTGAGGCGTCCAACTCATCGAGGTGGCCTTGGGAGCCTACTGCACCAGTGATGGGCAACTTTCAATAAGATCTGTGAAATAAAAGTGAACCAGATTTCTCCAGGAAGGCCAGAAGAGGCAGGAGAGAAAGGCTGCAGAAGATGGTGTCTACCTGCGACTGCAGCAGGCAGAAGGACACACCTGCAGAGCTCAGGGGCTGACAGGTGGAGGCAAAGCCACCGACCAGACTGGGAAGGACTCCCCACAAAACCTCTCAAGAAGACACAAAAAACTCTCTCGAGGGACGTATTCTCCAAGTGTCCCCTTCCTCTCCCAAAGCAACCACTTCTTAACTTCTGGACACTATAACAATGCTTTTGTGATAATCACCTCCCTACTTTTCTACATACCTTTACCTCCTACATTTGCCTCCCTAAACAACAGGGTTTGGTTTCACCTATTTTAAAAAACAGCTTTGCATGTGGAATCCCACTGCATTCACCTGTGGCTTCCTGCTTTGGTTT
The DNA here is from genome assembly GCA_023783475.1 of Daubentonia madagascariensis. Lineage (NCBI taxonomy): Eukaryota > Metazoa > Chordata > Mammalia > Primates > Daubentoniidae > Daubentonia > Daubentonia madagascariensis. The sequence goes on from JAKFHU010000614.1 coordinate 98,442, forward strand.
GACATCCTGCTGGTGGGATTAGCACACAGTGTAGCTTGTGGTGAAGTTTGGTTTTATTGCTGTATGGCACGCTGTCCTATGAAGAGGTCCCAATTATTGATCGGGTCTGCCCCTGATATGGTTTGGGGATTTGTTCCCTCCAAATCTTATGTTGAAATTTGATCTCCAGTGTTGGAGGTGGGGCCTGGTGGGTGATGTCTGGGTCATGGGGGCAGATCCCTCCTGAATGGCTTGGTGCCCCCCCACAGGAATGAGTGAGTTCTTGCTCTATTAGTTCACGCGAGATCTGGTTGTTTAAAATGGTGTGGGCACCCCCTCCTCTCTCTCTTGCTCCTTCTCTCGACATGTGACGTGCCTGTTCCCCTTCACCTTCTGCCTTGATTGGAAGCTCCCCGAGGCCCTCACCAGGAGCAGATGCTGGTGCCAAGCTTCTCGTGTAGCCTGAAGAAATGTGAGGCAATAAACCTCTTTTCGTTATAAATTACCCAGCCTTGAGTATTCCTTTATAGCAACGCAAAACGACTAAGATGGCAGGTGATGGATGTTTATGAACAGCACTGCTGAGAACACCCTGCACCAGGGCCCTCTGTCCTCTGGTGGCATGACGCAGTTGACCGCCCGCCCCTGCCTCACCCTGGGTCTGGGAGCTGCGCCAGCTGACATAAGATCCAAGGGTGGGGGTGTGGAGCTGCTGCCCACAGGCTCCTGACTTCAGGGTGAGTTTCAGAACTTCTCAGAGCCTTGGTTCAAGAATGAACCTGCCCAGTCAAGAATGACAACTCACTCCCCCACAGTCATAGCAAGCAACAAACCACATTGTCTGTATCTGTGACACACTTGGTTCACGTGTGTGATGGTGCAACACTCTGGGCCAACGTCCCTCTGCAGCTCCTTGCTGTATCCAGACCTTCTGGGTCTGATGGTCATCTGTGTAATAACCCATGCCCTGCCCAGGCAGCTGCCTTAGAAAAAGCCACCCTACCAGGTATTACTGAGGCCCTAATATGGACATCAACACATTCCCCCAAACACCTACTTTTATTCAGTCACGATAGTGGTTCTTAACCTTGGCCATACTTTAGAATACATCGGAATCTCTGGGCTCCGGCACGTATTAAGGTGTCTGAATGGAGCATCTCGGGCATCCAGAGTGGGACTAAGTGCTGGACTGAAGAAGACCACAGATGCTTTGGTCCCTCCAACCTCCCCTTCAATCTGGGCAGCTCCGGGGCTGCTCTCACCAAAATAAGGTGGAAGGCCATGTTGTACCAGTCCAGGGCCAGGTGTTTGGAGCCTGGCAGCCTCCAATTCCTGTCTCTTGGAACACTCCCTGGAATGGTCCGGAGCCTGAACCACCAGGTGAGACAACCACCTTCTCCAACACATGGGGCAGTGAAGGGCGACCCCTGCCAGCCCCAGGGTTCCCGCCTCCAGCCAGTGCCAGGTCGGGACCCCTCAGACAGCAGCCCTGCCCGTTCAGTCTGAGTCTGTCTGCTATGATGCATTCTACTACCTGCAGTGTTAAAAGTATTGGTGATTTCTGTTTGCAACTTTGGTCAATGGTATACAGTATGTTTGTTTCTAGAGGAAAGAAGTTACAATGATTTAAGATTACTAGATTTGAGAATCATCTGAAGAAAATTAATGACATCATTTTTCTTTAAGGCATGTGTATTCAAGGAAAACCACTTAAAAAGTCCATTTCAGATTTATATGTATATACATATATATAAACACACACAATTAAATCTTTCCTTAAGAATTCCTACTCTGCATTGTTTCCTGATCTTAAAATAAAAAGCCATGTAATGAGAGCACATCACAACCACTATAACAAAACCAAAAATTGTAACAATAAAAAAAAATCACCAAATATTATGGCCTGAAACTTAACTGTTTAAGAGGAGAAGGGGGAAAACCTTGCTATATTAAAACAATCCCTCCACCCCTTTGCATTTTATGAACACGACCCAAAGGCAAGAGATCTTAGGGACTTGGAGGAGGAGCCCATCAATTAAAGGATCAGCAGTTATTCTCAAAGCCAGCTCATAAATTTTTCATGTCCCAGTTGTCTAATTTTCAAGATGTTTAAAGTGTTTTAAAAGGAGAACAAAAATTCCACTTGTGCACAAGGAAATTTCTTAAGGTCCAGTGTTCTTAGATTGATCTACACACATTTGGCAGGTAGAAAAAAAATGGTTTTTTAATTACTCTTGTAGGTTCAATTTTTTTCCACCTACCTGGTTTTTAAACTACAAGGTAAGAGTCAAAGAATAAAGTATGTAGATTAAAGTGCCACGTGCTCACACATTCTAAGTGGAACACATAAAAAAAATTCTCAAATCATAGTTTTCATTGTCAAACTGCCATTTTAAATATATATTTTAGGAAAACAGAAATTACCCATGCTCCCTCTACCCTCACAAAACTGGTTTCATTTTTGCATGTTGACGTCTAGCTTTTACTGCCTCGACCAGGAATTTATTTAGGGATTTATAGTTTATTAGGCAGTTAAAATCTTTACCATATTCCTTAACGTGGGCATACCTTATGTGTATAATTCTCCCTCCGATCCTGAGAGATATGTCCACTGTAACTCAGAGAAGAGGAAAATATTGCCCCTTTGAAATGTTCAAGTTTGCCTGATAGCTTATAAAGGCAAATTAAACCAGGCAATCTGAGGCCACTCTGGGACTGAGCAAGCCGCCCGAACCACTGAGGGAGAAACTGTGGATTAGCCCGTAGGCCTGGAGAGATGGGATCAGGGCCAAGCGCACCCATAGTGTTGGGTCAGGGACTGAAACGCTCCCCCATGTCTTCTGCAGCCTCTCCTCCCCTCCTGGAACATTCTGGTCCCACCAGCCATGCCCCACCAGGATGGCAGCCTCTGCTTTTTCTCTCCTCAGCATAAGTCACCTTTTCATAGACAAGACACAAAAATACTCTGGGATCAAAACCCAGGGGTTTCATTTTGATTTAGGACTGCACGTTCAAATCCTCTGCTTCTGATACTGGTATGCTACAGCTCAGTGCTGGGTGCCCCCATGGAGCCTGCAGGCAGACGCCCCAGTGTGGCTCTGTCCTCTTGGGGACAGAGACCCGGAGCACCACGGCTGGCACAGGAGACCCTGCTGCAGTCAGAAAATGTGATCTCTCCTGTTAGGCCCTTTTAAAAAAGCAAAGCAGGCATTCTGTGTCTAAACATGTAACCATGATAGATGTTATGAATTTTTGTGAAACCCAGCATTCATAAAAGCAAGTGCTCCATTCTGGAGTTTTAAATAAAAACGTACAAAGAACAAGAAAATCGTTTTTCAGCATACAGTAGAATTCTACTTCAGCAGAAACTAAAGAGGTTTCTTTGTGGATTCTAAGGGAAAACTAGATAAATTTCAGTTCAGTAAAGAGGAAAACCTAATAACTGAATTCTGGGCAAAGAGTCAAAAATGACATTAAAATAAAGATGTGAAAGCATACACTACACAAGACACAGGGTCCCTCTGCACTGTTTACATGCGGGTACAGCTAGGAACACAGATGTGGGATGATGGTAGATTAGGAATGCATTTACTAAATAACAAATGAAGGGGTTCATGAGGGGGTAGGGAGGGGTTGGGTTTATTTTGTCTTTACCAAAACACCTCCTCTGATACCCTGGACTGATTCCTGGTATTCCCAGACCAGGGTGTGTGTATATGTATATGTGTATGGGGCATGTGTTTATGTATGTGTGTCAGGTATGTGTGCGTGTGGGGTGTGTGGACTATAAGTGTGGTGTGTGTGTGTATGCTGTGGGGGAGTGAGTGTGGGTATGTAGGTGTACACGTGTGTGGTACGTGAGTGTGGTGAATGTGGGGTATGTGTGGTACATGAGTGTGGTGTGAATGTGTGGTATGTGAGTGTGGGGTGTGTGTGTGGTGAATGGGGGGTGTGTGTGGTACATGAGTGTGGGGAGTGTGGGTGGGGTGTGTGGGGTACGCGAGTGTGGTGAGTGTGAGTGGGTGTGTGGGGTACGCGAGTGTGGTGAGTGTGAGTGGGGTGTGTGGGGTACGTGAGTGTGGTGAGTGTGAGTGGGGTGTGTGTGGTACATGAGTGTGGTGAGTGTGAGTGTGGTGTGAGTGGGGTTGGTGTGTGGTGAGTGTGAGTGGGGGTGTGTGTGTGGGTACACGAGTGTGTGGTGAGTGTGAGTGGGGTGTGTGGTGGTACATGAGTGTGGTTGAGTGGTGCAGTGGTGAGTGTGAGTGGGTGTGTGTGGTACGCGAGTGTGGTGAGTGTGAGTGTGGTGAGCGTGAGGGTGTCTGTCCACTGAGGGTGTGCGCTCAACGGGCATCGGCAGGCGGAGGCCAGTGTTCTCAGCTGATGCCACACGCTACCTGGAGACCAAGACACGTTTAACGCAGTTTCCTGTTCTCGATGGCCTGGCATCCTAGGACACTGATAGCATATTTTCCACGAGTGCGTTTCTTTCACCTGCTGACGAAAAGGCTTTGGTGACTGGCAACACCCACACCCGTGCTGCCCAAAGCACCCACCGTCACCCTGCGACGGCCCCGGCCCTTCTCCCTCAAGCTCAGCAGAACTTCTCGTGGGACAACATCAGCCCACCAAGGACCCCGCACTCACTCCACAGAGAGCCACTAGGACATTCCCGAGTGGGCCCCGCTGTGCTGCGGAGGACAGACAGCAGTCAGGGTGGGGGGCGGGGGCACGTGGGTAATAAGTAACGGTACTCGCATGGGTGTCTTATGGAAATCAGAGTAGAAAACCACCAGTGGCACAGGGCTATACACGTGTGACCTCATGAAAACACCCCAATGACCTGGGTAACATTATTACATCGCTCTCTCTTTCTAACCTTCTCTTTTTATGAACGAGGAAACCTGGTGTTCTGTGGCCCATTGAAAACCCATGGCTTTCCAGTGACAGACCCATGACAAGAACGAGCACTTCCAACTGCATGTTCTAGACTGGTCCACCACACCTAACTGCTTTAAGAAGCCCCCTGTTCATTAAAAAACTCCCCATTCTGGCACAGGAGAAATATCTGACGTTTTCTTTCCAGCTTTGATGCTGGCCAACTCCTCTCCTTCACGTCTGGGGCCACAGTACGAGGCTAGGGGCCTGGTCCATAGGCTGGATGGGCTCTGGGGACGGTGAGCCATGTTCCCGGGCCCTGCAACAGCACCACCCTACACTCTTACAGTATAGGATGCACAGCGAACAAGAAGGGGAACAAACACACCAACAACCATGATTGTTGAGGCAGTGATGACCAGAACCAAACACCAGCATGGGCTACTCTCTCTTCTAAACTCCCTCCTAGGAAGGCCTGAGACCCCAGGGGTCCACATGCTAGTCTAGATGAGATATCAGCAAGCCCTGTTCCTAAACATAGACCTGAGATACACAGCCTGAGAGTCGCTAAATCCTCCAGCTCTGCTGCATTCTCAAACCGGCCGGCTGCATAAATCTTGTTGTATTTTATACATATGAAACTGTTACAGATGTGCGACCACAGGCTGTAAGGATTAATGGCATTATTTGGAAGACCCTGAGTCCAACCACTAAAGACAATTTGGAACTGCCCTTTAAACATAACACAGCAAAGAATGTACACCCATGGGAAATCATGGGCTGAGGGGGTATCATCTGGGTCCAATCCCACCTGTCCCCTGGCCATTTGCCCATCAGTGAGAGTCCTTGAACTCATGGATGTTCCTTCTATCCTTGTTTTATAGAGCAGGATGAAACACAGAAAGCAGAGGGGTCTGCACAGATGATTGGGGACCCCGTGGGTTTTTACTCCCACGGTAACGGCTTATTAATAACACATTTGGTCCCTCCCTCCTGGGTCCATGGAAAACTCAACATTTTCTGGAGTTTGACCAAGAACTCTTAAAACTTACAGCAGTTCTCTTTTTAAGCTGTAGATTTTTTTTTGCCACATTGACATATTAAAAGATCTTCCACCAAGCAGATGTTCATAAATTCTCTAGGTCTCAGAATGTAGGTTCAGCCCGAATGCCCACACAACAGCCCCTAAGTTCGTGGGAAAAGCTGCAGTCCCCACCACAAACTGGCAGAGGCCTGAAATTGTTAAGATATTAATTTTAAAAGACTCTTTTCCATTGGTTCATTTACAGTGATAATATTTTAGATGTAACCATCAGGTCACCTGCAAATGGGTGTGGGTCTGAAGACAAGTCTGTAAACGTGTATTTCCACGCAAAAGCTGGTGCTCAGCAGCACCGCCCAGTCATCTCCTAAAACGGCCTCCCTCCTCCCCACTTCTGCCCTTCATGTGACTGCCATGAGCTCTCCCAGCAAGCTCTGGCAAGTGGCCCCTTTACTGTTCAACCTTCAAAGACACCTCCCTACCCAATGCTGAGCTCAGAATGAACCCTCAGTTCCTGGCCAGCCAATACCCCCAGATGCCAGGCTGGCGGGGTTTGTACCAGCCCTACCTGCCATCGCCACCAGGTTTCCTCTTCTTGGACCATTTCTTACATTAATGGTACCTCAACTGCCAGCAGCCACTGCATTTCCTCCATGTTCTGCATGTGACCCTAGCAGCTGCCGCGAGGGGCAGCTCTGTCTGCGTTTTCTACTCCCCACCACCAGGCAGTGGAGTCAGGGTGGGGGGGGACATGAGCCTCCGGTGGACCTGCCAGGTCAGGCTTCTCAGCAACGGGACTCGGATCCAAACTGCCCTGTGCAGGGCTGTTTCTGCAAAGCAGGTGCTGAAAAAATAAGAGAGAGAGAGAAAGAAGGAACAAAAGAAAGGGGAGGAAAAGCATAATGAGGAGGGATGGTCAAAAATAAGTATTTTTAAAAATGGATAGCAGGCCTTGGGAAGGTGTTCTTCTTCTTCCTCCCCCAATTTCTCAAACGTACTCCGGATCCCCAAGCGTCAGGAGTATCTACTGTCACTATCGCTATCGCTGCTATAAAGATTAGGAATGGCCAGACACCATGCGCACGTTATCATATCTCCTTTAATCCTCATGACGATCTCATTGTCACCCTGCTTAACAGCCAGGGAAACCGAGGCGACAAGAGGGTCAGCCAACAGCACAGGCACCAGCACCCAAACTTCAGCCCTCAGGTGCCTGGGCCTCACCCTGTGGGTGGCGTCTCATGCAAGAGGCCAGTCAGATGCCGTAAGAGCCGGCGACCTCCACCCACTGGCACCTAAAGGGCGCCGCAGCCAGCCCACCTCCAATCATCCAAAGCTTCCCTGAATCCAAATAATGAGAAGCAACAGAGTGCATTTGTCCAGATGGTGCCTTTTGAATATTTCAATATCTTCACTCCACCTCTAGAATTAAGAGCTGACCTGGGGTCAGGCCCAATTCCCCCAGTGGGCCACCACGCCAAGGAGATGAGGAGGCCCCCAGTGACTCAGGGCAGGGCAGCAGGCGGGGCGGGGGGAGGGTGCCAGAACTCCGGCCACCCCACCCCCTCCCCCCAGGGGCCCGGAGCCACCTCCTGCCATGTGGCATCCATGTGTTGTTTGTAGGGTTCGCCAGCTGCTCTGCACCCAGCTGGAAAGAAAACACACCGACGCCACCCACTTCTCTCTAGCTCTGCTCATCTGCGGCTGTGGCGAGGGTGGCATCTCCTCAAGGGGTGTACGCCCCCTACCCAAGGCGAAAACTTGGGATGCCCCCCTCGACAGGCGCCTAAACGCCCTTGCCAACGTGCCCCTCAGGAGGATGTTCTGGAGTCTCTTTTCCTCTTTACGCTCACAGCCCTTTGCTAGAAGAGTATGAATTTAAAAGAGAGCAACTCGAGATGAACATGGGAGAAAAGAAACCCCGCGCACAGTCCATTTACATGAGCAGGAGGGTGAGACGGTGCTGAGATGGAGGGAGCTGCTGCAGTCATCCAGGTTTCAGAAAGAACAGAGGGTGGCTGGGGGCCCTGCAAAGGGCCAGGCTGGCTGGTGGGAAGACCCCCACGATGGGCACTGGAACAAGAGGATGTCCAGAACCTCTCATGGTTCCTGAAAGGAGGGCGTCAGAACCCAAGTAGGTCCTGTCCAGGAGCCCAAGGTCAGTGGGGTCTGGGCCAGGCACCCTGCAGGCTCCCCTCTGGAACAGGCCGGGTGCACAACCAGGTCAACGGCCCAGACAGCCCCAACAAGACAGCCTGTTTTATCCTAGCCTTATTTTTCCAGAAATGTTTTTATTCCTACATAATACATCCTTCCTGACAGCCGTCAGCCCCTTTAACACATTGACTGCCCCACTAGGAAAAAAAATTCTTCCTTGGGGCCACGGTGTTTTATTATAAAAATAGAATAAAAACTTCGAGAACGAAACAATCCTTTCTAATTTAATAAAAAATTTGTTATTTTTTATTGTTTTCTGTGCTTGAGTTACATGCAACGCAATCCAAGTTTTTAGAATTGTCAATATTAATTGTAACAACAAGAACATCAACAAGGTAAAGAGATGTGTGAGTTATATATGCTTCACAAGGCCCCAAGCTCAAAACTAAGTTAAATACAAGTCACATGGCAGTTAATGTGTTAAGAAATGCTGATCTAGATTAGGCGCAGGGGTGGGGGGGTGGGGTTGTTGACTTCAATTCCACAGTTCTTGGGAGAAAATGGACTTCCCCTAAAGGGCTGTGACCCCATTCCAACTAGCTTGCTCATGCTTAGAAATTACTGTATGTCTACAGGCTCCGCACAGAGCCATACCCTCTGTGTACATGTCAACGTCTGCAGGTAATAAATCACCGAGGGGCTCAGGGAGGACAGGAGGAGCCATAGCATCTGCCGCCATTGCCATCCCTCTGCTCCTACCTTGGCCTCCCCGCTACATCCTGCAGTTTCCGACTCTTGTCCCTTCCACTTCCGCCTCTTCCCCAACCCTGGCTGCTGACAGAACTGTCTGGGGGGAGTGGCTGGCCTGACACCCCCAAGGCCCAGCACAGGGTCCAGGAGCCCAGTGTGGGGGCTGGCGCTGGGGCCTCATTCACCCTGTGGGTGGCTCTCACTTTACCTCCCCCAACTGCAGACACGGAAGAGAAATTATAACCTACCAATTCCACATCGAGTCCCAAATCCACCCTGGTTAATGAGCAGACACTCAGAAGGCCTCATCTGCAGTGGAGAGAAGCCTTGTGACCCCACCCGGGGGCTCCTAGCCTGTTCCCGGCTCTGCTCATACCCCATGTTCACTTCTCTTTGAGGAAGGGGAATCTTCAAAACAGTATTTGAGTTGATCTCGTTTTTAGTTAAATGGGCACAGGACAGTTTTTCTAAAACTCTCAATTCAAAACACAACCAGCCTCAATGCTGGTTCCAGCCGCTCCCAGCCCCGGCTGCCTGGCCCGCTGTCTGCACCTCTGGCCCCACGGCCACTTCCCCGCAGAGTGGGGCCTTTCAACAGCCACTCTCTGGCACTAACGCAGTTCCCGAACTCTCGTGAGTGCTTTTTCATCCCTGCAGAGGGGCAGATGAGGGCAGGGGGCTGTCAAAACTCCAAGTGCCAAACGTTCCGTCCGGCAAGCTGCCCCAGCCAGCGCATAAATCAGAACGGGTTTTAGTATTTCAGGGCAGAGGAAATGGCTCTTCAGCTAAGTTCCCTACCGTTTCTTAAAGTGATTATTTTGATTTAAGCTGCTGCCTGGTGGCTAGACTTCTAGCTACCAGCTTCAGGTCATTTGTCCCTGGAGCCCAGAGCACAAAGAAACACTGTCTGCTGGGTCCCAGGGGCCTCCTCCAGGACGGCGCAAGTGAGGTGGGCTCTCAGGCACTGAGTGCTCACTCCTGCCACAGACTGGCGCTTGTTCCTACCCGAGGAGGTGCCAGCCCCAAAGACACCGCTTACTTCTTGCCAATCGCTGTCACACAAGCTATGGTTTTACTGGAGACCTTCCGGCTGTCTGCAAAGTATCAGGTTCTCTCCGTGTCTTAAGAAAATATGTGAATTTTGAGGGAGACACGATTCAGTCAACACCAAAGTCTAAAATCCACTGTACAACATTCTTAGTTTTAGGATGAGGAGACTAAGGCTGGACTTGCTGAAAGTCGTCCAGATAGAGAACAATGGCCCCAGTTGGGCCCTGTCTCCACCCCCACACTGGCGGATACTGTTGTCCTAATAGGTGTAATAGGTTCACAGCCACCAGAACCTATGCCGTTGGGAAGGTTAATGAGAAAATCAGAAGCCAGGTGAATTCACTAGGGCAAAAAGGCTGCCTTTAGTAATTATTTTCCATCATCTCTGCTGTATATAGAATAAGAAGGCTCGCCCCGGGGTCCTTGCACGTTCCTGTGGGACAGGGCTGGAGGGGAATGGGGAGGAGTCATTCCTGCATTTTCTACACATGCATCCTAATTTAAAGCAACCATATCATGGTTTGCAAAAGATTGCTAGACAAAGCAAAATGCATTCGTGACACAGTTCAAAGTTATGAATCCAATCAAACATGGAAAAGTGAAAGCAGCTTGCCAGGAGGGGGACGCCCTCCCCACCCCAAGCTGCACAAGGCAGAATGAGGAGGCTTTCTCTGAAAAGGGCCCTTCCATCCAGCAACACAAAGAGCACAGCGGGAGCCTCTGGACAGCCCGCCCCCAGCATCCTCCTCCCCCACTGTCAGGCCTGGAGATGCTGCAGCCAGCCAGGGCCTTCCCCCAAAGCTCCAGCCTCCCCCAAATCAGAGACTCCCAGGTGAGCACACTAGGTGCATCCCAGTCCACAGGATGTTCACAGAGAATCCATCCCCGCAAACCATCCCACCCAATTCTTACTTAAAACTCACCCACTTGACAAATATACAGGCATGAAGCTGGGCAGAGGTTCCTGATCGACACCCTTTGAATGCTTACCCCCCACCCTCACACACACCCATACCATGCTGCTCACACCAGAGAATGATTTTTAATCAACTCCACTGGGGTATAATTTACATACAACAAAACGCGCCCATTTTAGGTATACATTATGAAGAGTTTAAACAAATGTGCATACCAATGCAACCACCACCACAATCACCCCTGAGAAGCAGCTGGCAGAAGTGATTCCAGAGCTGCCAGGGTCAGAGGTGGCTGACCGACAGAGGTATCCTCAGAGCAAGGCCAACCCAAGGACGCCTCCTGGCTGGGCTCCTACAACAGCACCCAGTTGTAGTGCAGTGGGGGGAGATGGGACCCAGCTGTTCGCTATCCGCACGACCTTGAGAAGTTATGCCTCAGTTTCCTCATCTTAAAACTAAGAATGCTGTACAGTGGATTTTAGACTTTGCTGTGGACTAAATTGTGTCCCCACAAAATACAGGGAAGCCCAAACCTCAAGGTGACTGTATCTGGAGACAGGACCTGTTAGGAGGCAATAAAGGTTAAACAAGGTCATAATCCAACAGGGCTGGCATCCTATAAGAAGGGGAAGAGACACCAGAGCTCGCTCTCTCTTTCCATCCCACAAGGACACAGTGAGAAGGTGGCCGACCACAGCCAGGAAGAGAGCCCTCACCAGAAAGCAAATCTGCCAATACCTTGATCTTGGACTTCCAGCCTCCAGCCTGCGAGAAATAAATGCCTGCTATTTAAGCCACCTGGTCTGTGGTACTTTGTCATAGCAGTCCGAGCTAAAACAGACTTGCTCTCAGCAGAGAATGGAAAGATTCTAGAGGAAATCCCAGGTGAAACCTCACTATACAAAATGTGATAGAACTGCTCTATTCAAGCAGGCCTGGGGTCTGGGGTTTCGAGTCTTCCCAGTCCCCTCGGCACCCCCACAAACACCCTCTGCTGCGGTCCCTGACCCTCCTTTGAACTCCAGACCTCTGGATAGGGTCAAGGAAAGCCACTGGCTGCAGGTTATCTTTCCATTTACCACCCCTGCCTTCAAAGGGGGATGGGACCCAAATGCCAATGACTGCATGCACTGAACTGTGCCTCCAGAAATCACCTGTCAAAGTGCATAACAACGTGTGTAACAAAAGTGTTCTTCAGGTATGGGGACAACCACAGGGCACGGCATGGAGACACCTGGTGAAGGGCAGCACCACAAACAGCATGGGGTGGGGGGGGGACCAAGGGCGGGAGAGGAAGGTGAGTCCAGGAAGGGAGTCTGGGCTTGAGGTGGGCATAATTCAACAGAGGGATGAGATGAGGGGTTCAAAGTGTCAGCATGTGCCAGCTCTGCAAACACCAGTGACAGGCTGGGAGCTGGACAGGAAGGTTGAGGGGCTTTGAGGGGCCTGCCTTACCCAGACAGAATGGCCCAGGGAGCCACTTTTCCTCCCTTCTGAACCCCTCATTAGGCCCAGAGGGTGCTGTGGCCTCACACGTGTGCTACGACTGCAGGCTCAGCTACTATCTCCCTGGCCTCCAGAGGCCTTGTCCTTTGAGGACAAGACCTATTGTCAAGTCCCTAAAAGACCTCACTCCTCTGTACAATGCACCGACAAATGCGCACACCACACAGCAGCACAAATACTCCCCAAAAAGGGCTCCCCAGCTCAGCCCCCCAACTTTCCACATGCTGTGGTCAGCTCACATTGCCACAGTTCCAGTCTTTCAAGTAAGTCTGAGCAGGCAGGACCAACTGCCTCGCCGCTCTCCTCCACAGCTGTTTTTCCCATTTCCGCATGGAGCGTGCTGGGGTCGGGGTGGGAGATCGGGCCTGAGCACGCCCACCCAGCACATGGGTGACCCTGCCTTTCCCATCCAGAGATGCTGGTAAGCAGGAAGACATCCTTCACGTCTTCACTGCCACCTACAATTTCACTCCCCAGAACTCAAGTTCCGCCCGGCGGCGGCTCAGCTCGAGTAGGTCTTTGATCTTGCTGGAAACACCCGTGCAGACTGGCTCTCCGGGACAGGAAGGATGCAGGAGCCAGCTAGCAGAACTCCTGGCTAGCAACCCTGCCTGGGAGTGTTGAAATTGCCTCGAAATGTAAAACAGATGAGACTTTTAAAGAAAAAGTTATTTATATTGTGGAATCTTTCACAGCAAGCAGAAACTTGAGGAAGTTTATCACCTGGGGCACAAAACCAATGATACTCAAATCTTCTCGCACTGAAGGGATGGATGTGTTTTATGGAAATTAAAGACAAGGAAATGTGTTGATTTGATGCTATTTCTTGATTTCTATTTCTAATAACAATATGCATGCAAGTTCTAATCAATCAAGGAAGAATGCCATTCAATGAGCCGGCAAAGAACCCTTTTCCTGAGAACTCCCCACAAAGGTCAGGACTAAGAGTGAAGTGTACAAATTAATTAAACCAGGGGAGGGGACTTACAGGCAAACTCTGCCGGTTTTTCAGAAAGGAGTGGACATCTGCCCATTCACTCACCTAGAGACAGGGGATCAGGCATGGACATGGATATACAGGGCCTCAGCTCAGTGCCACCCACTTTTTAATCAATCTGGCTGAAGTTTTATTTTTTTAAATAACAGCTGGACACAAGGCTTTAGTTGACAACATTGTGCTGGACTCATGTTGGCCTAAAGTGGGAACCTTTTTATAGTAATATCCACATAATACATGAAGGAAAGAAACACTCCACAATACCTTTGTGTTCAAAGACTTTTAAAGCAATTACGACTCTTAAGAAGTATTCTTGTCTAGGAAAACCAAGATTCTTACCACTGGACCCGTGACTCTGTAGGGAAGCATGCCCGAGTCCAATTCCACAGTGACCACAAGCCAGGCCAGGGTCCAGCAGGCCTGCTCTTCAACGCATCCACGCTGACTTGTGTCATTTAGGAAGTGATGCTGGGACTTGCTGCTTACCTAAGATCACCCTAGACAACCTCACCATGGGAGCAAACCCTTTCTTGTGTGGTTTTGTGACTGCAGGAGAGTCACAGGAAATGTTCCCACAAACTCCTCTTAACCACCCAAGCCACAGTCATACAGATTCCCAGGCTTTCCTCAATTCAACATGGAGAATCCAGGGGTGACAACAGAGAACAAGAGACCAGAAAAAGGGGCCCAGGAGGTAGGAATAAACTTCAACAAGAAAAACACCTCACTGATGAAAGTGCAATCTCTGAAAGGGACCGTGTACTCCCCCAAGCTATCCTCCCCCCTTCGCCTTTCTGGCGAAAGCTAACAGTTCCAAGGGAGCCAGCCAAAAAGCCGTGGGCTCCAGCCCCGAGGCCCCAGCCCAGGCTACACAGCCCAGTTCACGGGAAACCCGCAGCCCTAGCATCAACTTTGCTTTCCTAAGAACCTGCACTGCCTGGGATCACTACAGAATATTTGACTGTTTGTGTCGTAAATTGCCCTTAATCTTCAAACTTTCTTTTGTACTATGCAAGTAACACATGACCACATCCTGCTCTTTGTCTTACCTCAACCTCCCCAGACATAACCGCTTTGTCATTTGTGCACTCAGGTCTTTCTCCACCTATAGGTACACGCTATCTTGAGCATGTTATCTTCCCTAAATAACATCACTATACACATGCTATTTTTGCAAATGACTTTTTTCCACTGAACCTTGACTTGGAAATCTTTGCAGTCAGAGCCACCTCATTTTTTTTCATTTTATTCCCTAGTATGAATATTCTACATTTGTGAGTTTGTTTTCTTACCATTTCCCAAACAATAAACAGTTAATGTTTCTTTGTCTCTCTCTCACAAACAGCACTGCCATAACCTCGTCCCTGCTCCTCTGTACCCCCAGCTCAGCCTGCCTGGAAAATAAATCCCAAGATATGGAAATACTGGGCCCACGGGTGCACGTGCTATTGATTTTAAGAAGTATAGCAAATTGCCCTCCAAAGCAGGTATATCAATCTATACACCACAGTTTACGAAAATGCCTATTTCCCCAAACCCTCACCTTAAACCTTGCCAATACGACAGTTGAATCATAACTTATTTTATGTTTCCTAACATAGTGTGGGAGACAGAATAATGGTCCACCAAAGATGCCCCCATCCCACTCCCCAGAACCTGTGAATATGTGACCCCACGTAGCTAGCGGGACTCAGCAGATGTCATTAAGGGCTGTGAGAGGAGGAATGACCCTGGACTCTCAGTGGGCGTCCAGGGTCATTCCTCCTCTCAGCGTTAATGACAAAGCAGAGGGGAGACAGGCAGAGCTCTGCTGCTGGCTCTGCGGGGCAGGCGGGCCGTGGTCCAGGTGGCACTGGAAGTTGGAGAGGGCAGGAAACCAGACTCTCCTCCAGAAAGAGCACAGCCCCACCCAGTCCCGACTTCTGACCTCCAGAACTGCAAGGGGGTAAATGCGCGGCAAGTAACTAAGTTTATGGTATTTGTTATGGCAGCCAGAGGAAACTAATACAATTAAAGATGAATCTGTTTCCTAATTTTACTAGTTGTATATTCCTTTCCCAAAATTGCTTTTTTAATTTCTTTTGCCTATTCTATAGGGCTTCTATTAAGATTTATCAATTTTTTCCATTACAGTTCTTATTGACTTAAGAATGTTTGCCTACCTCAAAGTCATAAACAAACTCTCATGTCTCTATTTTTTCAGGGGTGACTGGTACAAAGCAGGTGTCTAATATGATCTTTCCCCAAAGGTACATGCAATTGTTCTAACAATGTCTATCAAAATCTTCATTATTTCTCCACTCATTGAAAAGGCACATTTATAATTTAATTAATTCCCATATATTCCATGGGGCTGTTTCTGGATAATCTACTCTAGTCCTCCAATCTATTTATTAATCTCTACAACACATTTTGACATTGGATATCAGGGCTGCTCTGGGGCTGGGCCCTCCCAGATGGCACCAGGACTCAACAGCCAGGCGAAGGCAGTTTGAAAAAGAGTTACTGGGAAAGCTGACCATGCCATGAACCAGTAAGGTGAGCTGAGTTTCCCATGAGGTGGAAGGAGAGGACAGAGCCCAGGATCAGGGCAGATGGCACCCTCTGCAGAGTGAAGCAGAAGGTCCCCAGAGGTGAGAAAGCCAGGCCAGGAGGCCATGGCATCCAGTGAGCCTCCACGTGGACGACCTTGGCAGACACACGGCACCGTGACAAGGCCGAGTGGTGAGGGCAGCTCCTGTCCAGCTTCTGTCCCTCCACTACCCTCTAATCAATGCGGGAGACACAGGTGGGTGCAGGGACACTGCGGAGCCCCGGCGAGTGGCAACCACCCTGGTAACGACAGACAGGGCTTGCTGGCACGAAGGGGTACCTCACCCCTCTTGGGCCTCAGCTCTGCTTCTTGGTTGCTAGTTCAAGACAACAGGATGCGTTCCACTGGACATCTAGTCGTGTGACCCTCCAGTGCATGGGCTGATGCCGGGACAGTAAAGCATGAATAGCCCAGCTGGGCAGATCTCAGGTATTACTACTCAGTGCTGTCTGACAGTGCTGTGGGGCCTGTGCCCACTGTGGGAAATGGCAGAGACACGGGAAACTGTGAGCAGAACAAGGATTCATGAAATGTGGCTGAACAAAGTATTCCTCAGCCAATATCTGCAATATTTCTATCGTAGATCGGGTTCCCCATGAAACCAACTCAGAGGCAAGAATTTGAAGTCAAGCAGTGTATTTGGGAGATGAAGCTGGGAGGCCCTGGGAGTGGAGCAGAAGGAGGGGAGGAGGAGAGGAGGCCACACAGGGAGTAATGAGCAGGTTTCTGATGTGGGCAACACAGCTCAATGGCACTGGGCACCCAGGGAAGGCCGTGGACAGCATACATCTCCCAGCTGCCCCAGCCAGTGGGCAAGGAGCTGGAGTACTCACTGCCCAGTCCTGCTCACCGCTGGCGGGGACTGCAGGAGGCAGGGGTCTGCACTGGCTCCCCCACTCCCCCAGTGTACCTCGCCTGTGGGTTGAGCGTGGCCCTGGCCAGGAAAGGCCTGGGTCGGAGTCTCAAGGGCTTGGAGTCAGCAGGCTGCGTGATGTGCCGGGAGATTGGGGTGGGAGCAGAGGCAGTGCTCTCCCATACATAATTACCGAGGCTTAATTCGCATGGTCCTTTCTTGCCACAAATAACCCCCACTGCTGTTGACATTTTGCACAAAGACAGTACTCCATCTGCAGAGTTTTCATTGCAAGGTAGTGAAGCAATAATTTTATTTTACCCTCAATCTCTCAACGAAGGAGATTAGCCTTCCTATCACTGCCCCAGTCCTATAGATGAAGAAATTAAGATCAAGTGTCCTCTTTTCAAAGTGCATGTGTAAGTGGTTGTGCTTGATCCAGCATTTAGGTTCAGGACCCTTGGCTTACACACTGCCTTCCACTTTACAACCTTCTTGGGGGCAGCAGAAAATCCAGTGCTCTTAGGTGCTGAATCCTGCATTCCCATTACATATGACTTTTAGAATAAGACCTTACTAGTTTTGAGGCTCATTTGAGGTAAGGTTTGAATTGCAGAGTACTGTTAAAATAGCAATGCCACCAGGCATTTGGCTTGAACAAGCCAACAGGGAACTAGCAAAGGCTTTTATTTTAAAAACTACTTTAATCCATCAGTTTGAATAATTTGTAATTGGCAGATATGCCTTCAATATTTTATTGCAGGCAAATGAAAACACACATCAATAGGTTATATTACAACTGATATTAAAATGCTTAAAACAATGTTTTCAGCAGAATGGAATTGTTCTGTAGGCTTGCGAACATAAACATTAGCTCAATTCCTCTTAAAAATATCTTGACCTTAAGTCAAATTATCACGTGACGCCCCCATCCCAAAAAGTACTGCCCTGGCAGGACCCATGTTAACGTTAGACTCGGTGATCACAGGCTGTCAGGTGTTCTGTGGATCCAGGGAGCTCCTACTAAATGGCTGACAATTTGTCTTAAAGCCCACCTACTCTCACACGTTACAGGAAAGCAGCATGTGCCCAGAAAGCTCAATCCCTGGGCCCTTCCTCCCAGGAACGACAGTTCTTTTTTCTTTTAAATTTTATTTCTTTTTGCTGAGGGTGCACGAGAAGTGTTCCTGGGAGTAGTACTGAGATGCTGAACAGGACTCGACCTAGAGAGACCCTCAACCCCAGGCACATCACTCAGCCCACCCCACCTCACAGCCTGTCCCCCCAGCCAAGGCCACAAGGTCACTGGACCCCAGGCTGGGCAGGTGCCCTCCCTGCACGTAGGGAGGTGTGAAGCTGCACTTCCCATAGTACTGGGCCGGCCCTTCCCACTGAGCAGTGACCCCCACCCCCACAGGTCCCTGCACCAGGTGGCAGGGTGAGTGTCTCAGAGGTAGAAGGACACCCAGAGAGTATCTGCATCTGCAGGAGGGACGCTTCTCCCCAGCTGGGTGGCAGCATGAGCAGGCTTCCTCCCTGGCCACATTGCCTTGGTCAAGGACACCACGACATGGTGACATTGTGGAAGAAAGTAGGGTGGTACAGGATAGAAGTATCTGGAAGCAAAGGACATGCATAACTATATAACTCTGGGACACTGCTTCAGAGAGAAAAGCCAGGGCAGCCTTGAGGTCAATGCCCCCCAGAGAGGCCACTGCAACCAAGCGCAACAAACCTGCCACCTGGGTGAGGCACCGGCCATGCCATCTAAATGACCTAGGGGTCTGGGTTCCAGGAGCCACCCCTGAACCAGAGAAGAGGAATGAACAGGTTCCAAAGATTACCCATAAAATCTTAGAATGCTAGGAAGAGTACTGCCCAGCAAAAAGAAATAAAATTTAAAAGAAAAAAGAACTGTCCTTGTTCTATAAATAAGCAAATGAGGGTGATATAAATCCTACAAGTTAAACTGCTGTCTACTATGGGCTAAACTGTGTTCCCCCAAAATTTTCACGTTGAAGTCCCAGCCACCAGCACCTCAAAATATGACTGTGTTTGGAGACAGGACTTTCAAGAGGTAATTAATGTAAACTGAGCTTACAGGGTGGGCCCTAATCCAACCTAACTGTTGTCCTTATAAGAAGAGGAAGTGAGGAGAGAGATGCACACAAAGGGATGGCCACGTGAGGACACAGGGAGAAGGTGCCCATCTGCAAGCCAAGGATAGAGGCCTCAGGAGGAAGAACCAACCCTGAGACACCTTGATCTCAGGTGTCCACCCTCTAGAATCGTGAGCAGATACACTTCTGTTGTCTAAGCCACCCAGTCCGGGGTACTTTGTTACAGAAGCTCTGGAAAACCAATACAGTGCCCTTGTCTGAGGCTTCACCTCCTAAAAGAGATATCCCATAACAACAGTGATAACTGCCCGCATTTAACGACGCTCGCTGTTCTAGGTACTTTCATGCAATCACCACAACAGTCCCACACATGGGTATTATTCTTATTATCCACAATGAACAAATTCCATCATTCTCTACTAAGCCACTCACCCAGGGTCACCCTACTGGTACATGGCAGAGACCTGGCCTTGAGGATCCAGAACCCATGCTCACTCCCACCCCCTGAAACAGCCCCTTCATCAGGGCACTGGTGCACACTCGTGTGGTGTGGCAGAAAGGGGACCAGACCACAGCTCCTGAACTCACTGTCTGGTTTCGCCAGTGACCGTCAGCAAGGCCGTCCCCTCCTGCATCACCTTCTTCTCCCCTCCCAACCTGTAGGTCTAACCAGTTTTAAAATCCCACACATATTACGGAAACATTTTCATAAGCAACAATAAGGTTGTCTTAACTTTTGCAGAGACCATCCACAGTTGGCCTTGCCCTCACTGGTCAGACAGTGGGGCCTGCCACCGTGCCACCCCACGTCCCAGTGTGGGGCAAGGGCTGTGTGACTGCTTGGGCTGCAGTGGGAGTTGTACACAGCCTTGCCTTTATGAGCAACTGTGACCAGCACTGAGGAGCTGAGTCAACTAGAAACACACTTTTAAAAAACATTCCTGCAGGTCACATCCTACAGCAGGAGACTCACAGGCAGCATGAGGAGAGGCCTTGATCAACCCGGGCCTGTGTGCAGCGCCCTTCCCTGACTGCACTGGAGAGCAAGCTGTCACACACCGGCTTCTGGGCAGGACCCAAGATGAGGGGGTGGCAGGCCAGGCAGGCCAATGGGCCCCTGTCTTCTTCTGGGCCAGGCAGGGGCAGGCAACTTCCTCCCTGCAGAGCCTAAATCCCCTCTCCCCGCAGCTCACAGCAGATCAACCTCCTAGGGAGGGGCCCAGAGCAACAACAGGGCCGCCCTTGTTCCCCTGCAGGTTCAACAATCTGGTTTTCATTGAACGGAGTTTTTAGTGCTCTCCCACCACATTTTTCTTTAATTATGATAAAAGAGAGTAACTTAATCAAGCATAAATCCTGTTGACATGAACAGGAGAAAATAAAGGGGTTAACTTGGAGAAAGAGGGGTGGGTGGAAACTCCCACCGCAGGTCCTCTGGTTTAGGCCACCAAGCTCAGCACATAAAAACCAAGGCTGGTTCCCACCCAGAATCCGGTCCTAATCTTGCCACCGGAAGAAGAAACAAAGGCCAGCCATGGCCTGCTCAACTGAGCACCTGGGGAACAAAGACCATGGTTCACTGGGCTGTCCCCAAGGGCAGGACCCCTGAGTCCCTGCAGGCCCCAAGCTGGGCTTGTCCCACACCAAGGGCTGACCAGGGGAGAGGTGGTGACTGCTGGTGACTCGCCTGGGCAATGAAAGGTCTGGGCACACACACGTGCATGCATACATGCACACACATTTGCACATAGGCACATGCGTGCACACGTGCACCTACACACACATAACTGCATGCACCTACACACATGGACACATTCACACAGGCACACACATGTGCACACACCTACAGAGCAGTGGTTCTCCACGTGCAGGATCTCAGAGCCAACCGAACCAACAGAAGGAAGTACTCTGGATGGGGCCAGGCAATCTGTATTGAACAATCTTCTAGGCTAAAGTTTGAGAACACTGGTGCCCAGAGCATGCTTCGTTAATGTGGAGACAAAGTGTTGGGTTAAAAAATAAGATCACAATTTTCTCACTTCACTTAAGGAGACATTTTGTGTGCTCACTATAGCTCATAGGCAGTAATACAATAATAATAATGATTATAATAGCGCTTAGCATTCCCCCAGGGCCTCTGCATGCCACATGGGGTCCTAAGCACTTACACAAACCAGCTCACTGAATCTCCACAAGGACTTTGAGGCCAGTGCCAGCATGCCCAGCTTACTGAAGAGGAAACTGGAGCACAGAAAGGTTGAGTAACTTGCCTAAGATCACACAGCTAGTGGGGGGCAAAAGAGGAATCGGACCTGGGCACCAGGTTCCACTATGCACCTCCTAAACACACACAATGCCAGGCGTCACATGGGACGCCAGGCAAGCAGGGTGGCTTGAGAGGGAAGATAGTCAATCCATCTGTGAGCAGCACATGAGCAATACATGGAACGTATTGTATTAGTCAGAGTTCTCCAGGGAGGCAGAACTAATAGGATGCTGATAGATATGCAGATATAGATATAGATATATTGAGAGGGGATTTATTAGGGGGATTGGCTCACAGTGATCACGGGGGCTGAGAAGTCCCACCATAGGCCGTCTGCAGGTTGGAGACCCTGGGATGCTGGACTGTGGTTCAGTCCAAGTCCAAAGGCCTCAGAACCTGGGGAGCCACTGGTGTAAGCCCTGGAGTCCAAAGGCTGGAGAGAGCCTGGAGTTCTCATGTCCAAGGGCGAGAGAAGGAGAGTGTCCTCCTCCAGCTGCAGGAGAGAGAGAGAAGAAATCCCTTCCTCTCTATTTTTGGTCTATCTGGGCCGAATGGACGGCCCACATTGAGGGCAGATCTTCCCCCCTCAGTCCGACTCACACGCCAATCTCTGCTGGAAACACTCTCACAGACACACCCAGAAGTAATGCTTCACCAGTTCTCTGGGATTCCTTAATCCAGTCAAGACATCTCAAATTAACCGTCACATGCATATACAAAACTAATATACAAAAATCAATTGAATATCTACGTGCTAGCAATGAACAATGTGAAAATAAAACAAAGAATAAGTCCATTTGCAATAGCATCAAAACAAATTTAACCCCTAAAGAAGTGCAAGACTTACACTCTGAAAACTATAAAACACTGTTGAAAGAAATGAAAGATCTAGATAAATGGAAAACATCCACACACCTAACTCACGGATCAGACATTCAGTCCGTAGCAGTGTCCTTTATATACTCTAGATACAATCCCTTATCAAATACATGATAATGTCACGTGATGCTCATGGATCAGAAGATTTAATATTGTCAAATTTTTCTACAGATTGAACACAATCCCTACCAAAATCCCACCTGCTTTTTCTTTTTTTTTCCAGATAGTGACCAGCTTCTCCTAACTCAAATGGAAATGCAAGGCACCCAGAATAGCCAAAACAATACTGAAAAAGAAGAACTGAGCTGGAGGACTCACACCTCCCAGTAGCGAGGGCAGTGTGGTGGTACTGGCACAGGACAGACAGACAGATCAGTGGAACAGAACTGAGAGTCCATAAATAAACCCTCACATTTAGGGTCAACTGATTTTGCACAAAGTTGCCAAAATAATACAAAGGGGGAAAGAACAGTCTTTCAGACAACTGGTACTAGAATAACTGGATACCCACATGCAAAAAAGTGAAGGTGGACACCTTCCTCACAAAATACAAGAATTAACTCAAAATAAATCACAGACCTATGCTGTAGATAGAGGCTGTTGGTTAAAACTTTTTTTAAATAAAAAAATAAATAAACCATAGAAGTGTAATTGCTAAAACTATACAGAACTCTTAGAAAAAAACAGGCATGAATTTTCATGGCCTTGAGTTAAAACAATGGCTTCTGATATATGACACCAAAAGAAAAAGACATAACAAAAAATACATAAGTTGGACTTCATCAATATTAAAAAACTTCTGTGCTTCAACAGGTATCATCAAGAAAGTGAAAAGACACCCACAAAATGGGAGAAGGTATTTTCTTATCATATATTTGATAAGGGATTGTATCTAGAACATATAAAGAACACTGCTCCGGACTGAATGTCTATGTCCCCCTAAAATTCTTATCCCCCAACGTGCTGGCACTGGGAGGGGGGACCTTGGGGAATTGATTAGATTTAGATGAGATGATAAGGGTGGGGCCCCTACGATGGGACTGGTGCCCTTACAAGAAGAGGTGGAGACACCAGAGCTCGCTCTCTCTCCACCATGTGAAGACACAGCAAGAAGGCAGCCCTCAAATATGCCAGCACCTTGATCTTGGATTCCCAGCCTCCAGCACCGTGAGAAATAAATGTCTGTCGTTTAAGCCACCCAGTCTATGGTATTTTGTTACAGCAGCCTGAGCTGACTACTCCAAACACAACTAGACAACAAAAAGACAACTCAATCAAAATATGGATCTGAATAGTCATTTCTCCAAAGAAAATACACAAATGGCAAATAAGCATGTGAAAAGATGTTCAACACCATTAGTCACCCATGAGATGCAAATCAAAACCACAGTGAGATACCACTTCTCACCTACCAGTATGATTATAATCAAAAAGATATGTAATAACAAGTGTTGCTGAGGATGTGTAGAAGTTGTAATCCTCATACAACTGCTGGTGGGAATGTAACATGGTATAGCCGCTATGGAGGACAGTCTAGTGATGCTTCAAAATGTTAGACATAGAGTTACCATACGACCCAGCAGTTACGCTACCAGGTATGTAACCAAGAGAAATGAAAACATAAGAACTTGTACAGGAATATTCATAGTAGCATTACTCATAACCAAAAAATGGAAACAACCCAAATACCCACATAAAAATAAATAAAATGTGGTATATCCATAACAATGGAATATGATTCAGCCATAAAAAGGGATGACATACTGATACATCATACAACATCGATAAACCTTGAAAACATTACACTAAGTGAAAGAAGCCAGACACAAAAGACCACATATTATATGATTACATTTACAAGAAGTGTCCAGAACAGGCAAATCCATAGAGACAGAGAGCAGATAGTGGATGGTTAGGCCTGGGGGAAGATGAGAAAAAGGAGCTGATGGCAAATGGGTACGGGGTTTCTTTTTCAGGTGATGAAAGTTCTAAAAATGGATCGTGGTGATGGTTGCACAACTCTGTGGATACGCTAAAAACCACTCAGTTGTGCATTTTAAATGGTGAATTGCACAGTATGTGGATTATATCTCAACCAAAGTCTAAAAATAAAAATGACTAATTTGGAGATGCTGGAAATAGGGAGGGAAAGGGAGCAGGTTCAGGCAATATAAAAACTAGAAACAAAAGCAAGGAAGCAGAAGCAAAAATAAAGTGGGTTCAAGAAAAGGTGCAGGTGGGCTCAGTTTGGGAAATGAACTCCTGGACCCTCTTAAATGCGCAAGGCTGCCACCCTTATCCTGGGTGCAGACTAACTTCCTCTCCTACTGTACACCTTTGCATGCCCTGGCATTCAAATCCAACCTGAAAGGCCCCGGGATTCCTGTTAGATCATCTGAATTACTGCACACAGCCCAGGGAAAGGGCATCTTCCTGTTTGCATCAGCCTTTCAGAGATTTTGGCCAGAACAAGGCCTGGTTCTTGCAGTGGAGAGAACCCTAAGTCCCACTCCAAGTCCATGAGCCCACTCTACGCCCCATGTCTGTCCCTTCCTTAGGAGGCTGGGACCAGGAGCCACGGGCATCAGGAAGAGATGGGTCGGGAATAGGAATGCTGTCAGTGCACACAGAGAAGGAATGAATAGTCCAGTCCTGCTACACATCTCAATTATGACTTAGACACATTATGATTCTCATGTCAAAGTTTGCAGGGAGATGCCATCACAGATCAAAGCATGCAGAATCTCAATTAACTGATGGCTTCTTCACATGGGAAGTTTAAATGGCCACAGTATTCCCCCTAGCCAGGGATTTTTGTGCTTTGCAAAATGCTCACCTCAACACCAAAGGCTTCAACAGAGTTCTCTGTAATCTACAAAATCCCCAACGTAAAAGCTAAGCCTAAAACTTTTTTTCAGTACAGTTTTCAAATATAGTAATTCTACAGGGCAATAAAGAGCTTAAAATATCTCCATGATTTCTTTTATAGGACAACAAAGGAAAAAAACCACATGAAGGCACTGGCAGTTCTTAAGCCCATCAACCGACAGTCTGCACACCTCCAACCGGCAGTCCACGCTTGGTACCCAGTGACACCTTTGCACTCCAGTACTGTGCTTAAGAAAACAGTCCCCAGATTAGAAGAAACTTGAGGAATCAAATGACTCTGAAACCATGTTTTTGTTTTTGTTTTCTTTAACTGAAAAATAATGTGACCTTAACAACATTAATGTTCCTCCTCTTTAGAAATTAGGATACCAAAATGCTGATTTTGTAAGAGTCAAACTAGGGAGAGGAGAAGAGTCATGTCATTTTTAAAAGCATACCAAGTAAACAAAAGCAATTAAGTAAATATCTTATTCTATGCAAGAAAGAGATACCTTTTTGCAGATTAGTCCTTTGTCACTCCTTTAAAAATGGATGTCACTCCTTTAAAAAGGGCATGATAATATTTCATTTTCAAGATATGAGCCCAAGCCCATTTATTTTAAATGAGCAATTACAAGATTGTGGACAAAGTCCTACTTTGACTTTTGGTTGGAAGCATGGGAGAGGGAAGGTGCAGTGAAAAAAACGCTGGCTACTTTGGGGGCCATGTGAATCTGCCTAAGGCAACTTCTCAAAGGGTAACACCTTAATCAGAGAATCAGAGTTGCCAGCAATGTTCAGCAGGGCCCCACCTCCAAAAAACATAATACAAAAGATGTTTTCTTTAAACTGCTCCAGAGCATATGCCTCTAACATGGGACGCAATCCAGATTTAGTTACATATGCTGAATAAATGGCCACCTTCTGAATTACCTAAATCAAAATACTCGAGCTAGGAGTTGTGTTACAATAGTGGTATCACAGTGAAAATGCTTTACAAGGAACTGGCAAAAGAAGAAATACAGATGTTCTTCCCTCTACCCAAATCCAAGCTTGTCAGCTGCATGTTTTAAGGAGTAGTTTTCCACAGCAGAATAAACTTGCTGCATTGTATGATAAGGCAGCCTCTAGACATATGGGGCTAATAAAATTTAATTAAAATTAAAGATGATTTAAAATTTGGTTAGTCAGTCCCACTAGCCACATTTCAAGTGCTTAAAATAGCCGCTTGGTGCTAATAGCTACCATACGCAGATACGGAATATTTCCATCATCCCCAAAAGTTCTAGGGAACAGAACTGACAATGTTGGGGGAAGGGGGAATGGACAGGATCTTGACATAACCTGAAATCCACAAATCCTCCTCAAAATGGGGTTGATGCTATTGTGTTTTAAAGCAAACTAAAAAATAAAATCTGTAAATTATCTATTCTGATAAAATACCTTGAGGGTTCTGGTTTTGAACAAGATGCAGTAGCACACTCTGCACATCTCTCACTGAATGACGCTATAAAACCTGGAAAAAATCAGGGAACAGCTATTTGGGCACTCCTCAGTATCCCCAGGTCTGAACTTGAAACAGCCCAAAACTCACACAAAGGCATCAGCCCAGAAGTGAGAGCTTCTGGAGAAGGCCTCCAGCTCTGCTCGAGGAGCGTGAAGGTGAGGGTCTCTCCCACTGGAGGAGCATAGGGAGCATCCCAGCTTCCTTCTTTTTTCATTGTCTTCCTTCTCTTCATTCTCCTGCACCCCAGCCCTGCTGCAGTGCTACGGAGGTGGTGGTGGAGGTGGCACCAGGTGAACACAGGAGCTTAAAACTCTGAGGGAGAGGAACTTAGCTCTGCAATCAGAGGAGCTGGGGTCCCAAGAGGTGGCCAAACTCCACTGCTTTTTTCTCTCTCTCTCTGTCCTCCAACTGCTTATCCCCAGGCATGGGCACAGGCAAGGTGACTTTGAGGCAGGAAAGGGTATAACTAAAGCCCAAGGTTTGGGGCAGAGGATTGAACTGGGAGTACTCGAAAGTACTAGGGAGATGATGGGGAGGAAAAAATTCTGAAAAGTGACCCTTTAAAGTTGTTTATAAACTTCTGAAACCACCTATAAGTTACACGTGTGCAAATCTGACCCAAAACAGATGTTGAGAATAGAACTGCAAAACAAAACGCCACCCAGGTCCCAGACTGGCCACAGTGTGGCGTGCATGTGTGACACATCCAAAGAGTACTACAAAAGCTTTGAAGGCAGAACTGACACTGGAACCACAAACACAGAAGGCTATTCAGAATTTATAGACTGAACCCAAACAAAACGACTACCTGGTAAAACAACATCAACATTCCCCACAGGAGTTAAACAATACTCAGAGTCTGACAACCAAAATACAAAATTTAAAATCTCCAAGATACAATCCAAAATTACTCAACATACAAAGAACCAGGAAAATCTCAAACAATTGATATACATTAACAACAAGATGTCACAGATGTTGGAATTATCTGACAAAGACTTCAATACAACTATTACAAAAATGCTCCAACAAGTAAGGACAAGCACTTTGGAAACAAACTGAAAGATGGAATGTCTCAGCATAGAAATATTATAGATTTTACAAAAAAGAAAAAATTAGGACTTTTAGAATGAAAACACAGTTACTGGGAGAAAAACCTCAATGAATAGGATCAATAGCAGTAAAGAGATGACAGAGAGGTGTCAATAAAAATTATAGAATCTGAACAAAAGAGAGAAAAGATTGAAGAAAACGAACAGACCCTCAGACCTGTGGGACAAATGAAATGGTCTGACATTCATCCATAGTACGAGAATCCCAGGAGAAGGAAAACAAATGAAAAAATAATGGCTAAGAACTTCCCAAATATGGCCAAAAAAAAAGAGTAAACCCACAAAATAAACAAATCCAGTGAATCCCCCAAAAGATAAACCCAAAGACATCTACATCCAAACATATAATAATCAAACTGCTGAAAACTAAAGATAAAGGGAAAAAATCTTAAAAGCAATGAAAGAAAAACAACAAATTATTTATAGAGGAAAAACTATTTTAATGACTGCAGATTAAAAACAATGAAGGCCAGAAGGATGTAGAACAGAATATTTAAAGTGCTCCAAGAAACAGACTCTCAACCCAGAATTCCACACCCAGTGAAAACATCCCTAAGGAATGAACACCACATTCTCAAATGAAAGAAAACTAACAGAACTCACTGTCAGCAGACTTGCAGTAGAAGTACTGCTTAAGGAAGTGCTTCATACAGAAGGGAAGTAATACCAGAAACAGGACTTGGAGCATCAGAAATGAAGGAAAAACAAAAATGATGAGCTGGAACTCTCATACCTTGCCACTGGGAATGCATTCTGGAGGACAGAGTGGCAGCTTCTTGTAAAGTTAAACACACACTTATATACCCAGCTCCCACTCCTAGGTATTTACTGCAGAGAAATGAAAACTTAAGCTCTCACAAATACTTATACATGAATATTAAAGCAGCTCTGTTTATAACTGGCAAAAACTAGAAATAATCTAAATGCCCTTGCGCAGGTAAATGGACAAGCAAACTGTGGTACATCCATACAATGGACTACTGCTCAGCAATACAAAGAAACAAACAAACTATTGATATCTGCAACAACTTAGATGAACAGCAAAGGTATTATGTCGAGTGGGGAAAAAAAACTTAGAAGGTTAAATACTGTATAATTCCACTACATGATATTTTTGAAAAGACAAAACTATAGGGACAGAAAACAGATCAGTGGTTGCTAAGGCTCATGGGTGGGGGTAAAAGCAACTGCAAAGAGGTACCACCAGGAAATTCTGGGGGATATTTGAACAGTTCTATATCCTGACTTTGGTGGTAGTTACACAAGTCCACCCATACCTGTGTGAAAACTCATAAAACTGTACATCAAAAAGTCAATTTCACTGTGTTAATTTAAAAACTAAAATTTAAAAAAATCTTTCTTGGGAAGTTTTTTAAGAAGAAAAAGCAGCATTCACAAAAGTTACCTAAGTCAAGTATCCTGTTAATTTGTGTCTATTTCCTACAAGATATTGGGAAGCAGTCAGCAAGCTATGGCTTGTGGGCCGAATGTGGCCCACCACCTGTTCCGAGTGCCAAGAATGGTTTTCACATTTTTAAATAGTTGAAAACAACATCAAAAGAATAAGATTTTGTACCATGTGAAAATTGTATGTCCTGAACAAAGTTTTAATAGGACTTATCCTTTACATATGATCTCTGGCTGCTTTCACACGATAAGGTCAGAGCTGAATGGCTGTAACAGAGACAATATGACCCACAAAGACTTAATATTTACTATCTGATCCTTTTATAGAAAACCTTTGCCAATCCCCGATCTAAGCCATTACTTGGATAATTTAGTCATTAAATATGAAAATGTTGTTTTTCTTAATTGAAAACTGCCCAAGAGTAGAACCCCATAATCTGCCTAACGCCTCTATTTTAAAACCAAGGAAATTCATTTGGCACAGCACAGAAAAGGTAGGGTACACAGGCCACCTGAGGTTGGGATGCCAGTTGCCAGGGCAAGGATGACCAGACCTGGTCTTGATGGCAACTTCCCCTGGAACTGGCCGAAATGCACGGACTTCCAACATCCACCACTTAACAAAGAAAAACAAATGTCTATTTCACAGTTCACTTATTTTCATGGCTCTATTTATGAACATCATTAGCCTTTCAGTTCCTTAGCACATATACCATATCACTTTTATAAAAGAATGAAACACTTCGATGATGCTGACAGCAATTCAGGGTCAAAAGTAATTTTTTAATATTGAAAAAAATTTTAAATGCTGAAAGTGCAAGTGTCAAAAGAAAAATAACCCTCATATTTCAACAAATCTGGACTGCATTACTTCACGCAACCTGCAAATGGCCCCAAGCCACAGCCATGGCACTGACTTTGCAGGACAGCCTGAACTAGTGTGTAGAATATTTTTATATACCTGGGGAAAATATTTATTCAAGTGACACTCACCAGGTCAAGAAAACTCGACAAGTGACCATCCTTTAATTTCTGGAGTGCTATTAGCAGAGTTCACATTAAGTAAAAACACAGTTGCAAAGAACTGTTATAATACCCACATTAAAAATAGTGTTGTTCTACAGATCAATCAAATTACTCTTTAAAGCGGTACCTTCTAGAGAGAGGCGCAAACATCCAGGTTTAGTGACTCTCCTGGCCAAAGAAACCCTTAGTTATATTAACACGGCCCACAGAGTAAGTGTCTACCATCTTCTCTGGAGCTGAGCAGGACAGCTTGAGTGGTCTGTCCCACATTGTCCCTCAAAACTCAAACATGCAGCTCTTCCCCTGCTGTCTCTTCTCCAGAGATTCTCACTTTCTCTGTTTCCACACTAGTCTCCTTCCACGTGCAGAGCAGCTGTCTGCTGTACGTGTCACTCTGCGTGTTTGTCTTTCTGTGTCTTTTATATTGTCACTTCCTATTGTCCTTCCTCATCTTGCCACTGGTGGCCATAATGCATCACACAGCATGTGCCAGACAAAAGTTGGTTGAATGAGCGAAGTAATCGACCTGCAAATTGGAAGAATGTGTTCATGTGCTATAATAATACAAATGTGTATATGCCTATTACAAAGCAACTTTATAGTCAATTTTGATTTCAAAATCTTGTGACAGGTTGTATTTTCCAAAGAAGGCTGCAACACTACCTTCCATCTCACATGCTCTTCTGCAAGGTGTCACTCATACTGCCCTGTCAAGAGCTGGGGTCTTTCCCCACCCTCCTGAATCAAGGTGGGTCCTGTGATTGCTTTGAGCCATAGAAAACAAAGGAAGTGACGCTGTGTGCCAGTTCTGAATGAAGGCTGTACCTGGCCAGACTCCACTTTCTGCCCTTAAAACACTCACTGTTGAAAAAGTCCTTCTTGGAACCCAACCACCATGCTGTGGGAAGGCCAAGCCACATGCAGAGGCCACGAATGGCTTCTCAGGTTGAGGGACTTCTTCCCTACCCCCAGCTCTGAGCCAACCATCAGCATCAGCCACAAGCCGTGTCAGGGCGAGTCTCAGATGTCCAGCCCAGTCAGGCCTGTGATGACTGAAGCCCCAGCCAGAATCTTACCAGAGCCACCTGGAGACCCCAAGCAAGACCCTGTCAGCCCACAGAGCTGTGTGGCATTATCGTTTGAAGCCTCTCAGTTGTGGAGTAGTAGTGTTTTGTTACACAGCAATATATAACAAAACAGATCTGTAGAGGAATTTCATTTTCTCCATAAATAATTCTAAATAAAGAATTTTACATTATTTATTCACCCTTATTTACCTTTTTTTCTCTTTCCAGAAAACAGTCAGCATAAAAGAGATCCCTCACCTATAAAGTGCATTTATAGCACACAGAAAGTTTTCTGACTGTGGTCCCACATATAAATGCATTTGGAGCTACAACCTCAGGTTGGCACTGTTCATCCTAGGATCCACCTTGTCATTTTAATTATGAATAACTGCACCACCCAAGGTAAGCTGAAAATGTCCATGAACCCCAAGATTTCCAACATGTCCAATGACTATTCTTCACTTTACTGCCAAGCCTTGACGAGGAACCAGGCAGTATTTACATCACATGGAATCAGCTCTGTTTTAGTCAGGGAAGATTTTTGAAAGGTTACTATTAATAGTAAATTAGCTCTTGTTTCACCCCAGTATGGCTGAGCTCCTACTTTGGGGCCAATGTGTTTAAAGGCCAATGTATAAAGTGTTCCTTATATGACACATTGCTCATGAGGCAGCATTGTTAACTGCCAAAATACAGGGCATGCATTTTATTATATAACCCCCGAAGCTAGGCTAGAAATATAGAAATATGCAGAATAAGAACTCCCTTTTGCAGGTCTTCAGTTTGAATCAGGAAGACATGGCTCCCACCGAAAGTGACAACACACTTTAGGGGATGGAAAGCAACCTGGAAGCTGGGGTCCCTCACACACTGAGAAAAAGAAAGGCACCTTGGTGTGCTTTGCATAAGTCTAAGGAAGTAGGCCCAGGCAGGTCCACAGGCCAAATGTCCCCTTGGCTGTGGCATGACTCACACTTTTGACTCTGTAGGAGAACCTAAGTACAGTTTCTCTGAAATTCTTAGAAGTTCTTGGAGACTCAACTATTTAAGGTCGTCGTCATCGTCATCATCATCATCATTTCTTCTTTCAATTCTGGCAGCTGTGGGCTAAGGCTCATTCTCCCCAACAGCCTCTGGCCCTGTGGGTCTGGTTTGTTCCCTCTGGAGGAAGCAGCATCAAGGTTGGTTTTTATCCCCACTCATCATTTTACACTTACGTACAACTGCACGTCAACTCACTCACTACCGTCTGTGTGTCTCTGGCCCACAGTCCCCTTGTCTACTACCGGACGCGCTCTCTGGCAAAAGCATTAAAAAGCCACCAAAGGGAACACAGGGTGCAACATGGCCCTTTTTGCTGCAATCCCACGGACGGCTGCAGTGCGTGTGACCCAGGGCTGATGCACACACCCCTCCACCCCTCACAGCAACACGCTGTACCCAGCCCGACGACACACAGCGCTGCGCTGGCAGCACCGTAATTTATCCCACGCTGCGCAGCCCAATCCCCAGACTCCAGAGCTGCGCTCCTCACGCAGATTCTTCCAAAAGAGATGCCTTCAGGGGAACTTCTTCCTCCCCTGAAAATTCAGGCAATAAATTACCTTGGACAAATTAACTTTCACTTCTCCTCAGAAATAAATTTTAAAAGGAGAGCGCTCAGAGCACAGGGAAGGCCTCCGCACCTGGGGTCCTATGGAGTTGGTTGGGGGAGTTGGGCTTCTTTTGCTTCCACGGAGACTTACAGCTGTAATTTGGTCTCTGCCCACAGAAAATCAAGTCAGGGCATGAGAAAACGACAGCAGCTGCCCGGGAGGGGATGACAAAGCCTCCCTCCCAGACAGGGCCTCAGGAGTCACTGCACTTGGGCTCACGATGGGGAGAAGAGAAAAGACCTTCGTTTCCACTCCAACGGTGTGAAACTAATCTGCTTCAGAGCAGGATCATCCCAGCAAAAGGCGCTTCGCTCACTTCCTCTCAGCAGCTGCTCTGGCCACAGCGGGCTCCCCGTGGCCGGGTGACACTCGTGCCCCTTGCTCTGCCCCAGGAAAGGGAGACTGTTCCCAAACCCTGTGTACCAGTCACACTTATTATACTTAAGTTATATGATTAAATATTATTTAATATGTAATATTTATGAAGAAATATAAGTGTGAGAAAACTTGTATGCAGGAAAAACTAAGTTGGCTTGAATATGAGGTGTGGGAGGTAAAACTGGAAATGAATAGAAAAATATTCATACCACTTCTAAAGAAACCCAGACTGAAAAACCTGGATGTAGTTTAAGCAGGAAGGACAACTGGGAACTCCTATCAGCAGACCTTCATTACAAAACCTTGGCCTACAACAAAAGATTGGTAATTAATGGACATTAAGTTGAATATAAAATGTCTAATATATGGATGTATCATTTTATTATGTTTATCCAACTTTAGAAGACATTTTTAATTATCACAACCAATTGTTGGTCCTACAAGCAGAGAGTGAGCAGACTTCTACTCTAATTTCAACACCCAACTCTGTGAATGAAATGCCTAAAGATATTCTGTAACATTGTTGTTGATAACAATTTTTAAAGGACAAGAACCTGACTAAATCAAAAGTAACAAATATCTGGCAATAGGGAGTGCATGTAGAAATGCCAGTATCTCTCTGCATCCACTTGACAAAGTTGTAGAAATATAGATGTTTTTAAAAGAATTCCCAAGTGCCCTAAAGGAACTAATTGTTTAATTTTCTTATTTTAAGAGCCAGGATAATGTACGAAAAGGCCTATTGTAGTACTTCTCAAATTATTATATATCCACCACTGAAAAATGCTCAGCTGACCACATATTTTCTTTCTCCCTTCTAAAAGTCCCAAAAAGTTATAGGAGTGAAACAAAATAAAGTATAAACCTGTAACCACGTAGACAACAAGAGAAAGGTCATAAGAGGTGACAGAGTTCCACAAATTTATAGAAGAAGTCAAGTCAACAGACACAAGGCACAACAGGCAGGGGAACCTGGCACACAGAGGACCTATGGGAGATGCGACTCAAGGACAAAGCAGCACAAAGGGGGTCCAAGTGGCCAGCCCAGCTGCAGAAAGATTCAGAACCCAGAAATACTAGGTTCATCAGAGAGCACAGTGGCGTGAAAAACTGGGATTAATTAATTGTGACCCTGTAGATGGACATGGAGAAACCCAGACGCCAACTCCTATCCCAATGGAGCTAGGCCTGGCACTCAGGTATTTCTTACCCTTCTCCTAACCCCTGCAGGGGGGCAAAAAAAGAGCATGCCTGTCATTCTCAAAAGTAAAATGAAAGTGAGCACCCCAGGAACAGACCTGTGTATCTTGGTAGCCAGCCCCCACACCGAGCCTGAAGTGAAGTCACCATCCACATGTGCAAACTCTCAAGTTGTATGCAACTGCTCTAACCGAGAATCAACCAAGAACCACCAGACATCTGCAGAAAGCCCCCAGTATGAAAAAGAGGTGCCAGGATAGGAAAAGAAACAAATCACTCAAGGAAACAAGGACAATTCAGGAGCCAAAAGAAAGAAAATTAAATCTTTGGAGACATTAGAGAAGGTATTGTATTCTTAAAATTTGATCAAACTGCAGTGGAAAAGTACTAGGGAAGAGGCTATTGAATATCCAAATAGGATGCCAACATTAAGAGGAAAATTCAATTGCAGGGTCAAAAGATAAAGTTGAAATCCCATAGCAAGGAGAACAAAACAAGAAAGAGGAGCTTCAAAAGGACAGAACAGGAAAAATGGGGGTGGGGAGGAGCATTTTTTAAAGGATACAGGGAACATCCCCAAGCTGAAAGACGCAAGGGTCCATATTAAAAGAGCCAAGCCAGCACTCAGAACACACCAAAAGACGTGCACATTTAATACACCATCATGAAACTTCAGAACACCAAGGATAAACAGAAGATCCCAAAACCTCTCCAAGCAAAAACAAGTTACCAGAAAAGAATCGTGGCTTCAAGTGGGAGTGGGCCTCTCGGAAGGCAGCACGGGCACTTGGTGACCGTGAGGTGACGTCCCAAGTCACCCCATAGTCACCACATCCAGCTGAGAATGACACCCAGCCAAACTACTGAGCATGTGCATGTGGAACCCTCCAAGGACTCAGAAAAATTATCCTTTATACACCATTTCTTAGGACTTTCTGCCTCCCTTCAGCCTCCCTCACCGCCACACACTCAAGGTTGCATCCACACGTCCTGGAGGAAGGAGAAGATCGGAAGTTCCAGGGACGCTTGGGCCTGTCTGTCTGTCGGGGGTACATGCCCATCCCTAACTCACGTGCCCAACCTCAGGTGCCCAACCTCAGAAGACGGGGCAGAAAGACAAAGAATGACCTCCCAGGTAGAGGGAGGGGTTCCCTGACCAGAAAAGGATCAAGAAGGTCAAAGACTACAGTGTTCAGGCAAAGAAGAAAGATACCTAGTAAGGAAAACTTAATCACCTAAACGTGCCCCAATAACTGGACTTTTAGGAAGCATATTAAGTGTTGCCAGATGACACTATTATATCACTCCTAAGATTCAAGTCTTGTTCAGCCTCTAATAATTCTGAAGAACCCTCACCAATGACATTATCAAATCATTTTACAGCTGGAGTTCATTATACACCAGCTTTTCCTGTTATGTCTGTTGACAGAATAAATCATACTTAGGCAAGTCACTTCATCTCCCAGGTTTAGATTTATGCTAAAACAGAAGGAAGGGCCACAGCAGAATAATACCTGCTCCCAACAATATCTGCTCCCAACCTTGGAGGAATGGTGTCAGGATAATAATTAGATTGCATTGGCAAACTGTTCCAGAGCTCCCCAGGGAGAAAGGCTATAAATAACTCAAGGTATTATTATCCCCAAAGATAATCAATTATTTTCTCATCAAAAGGAGGCTAACAAAGAAAGGCTTTAAGGATGAGGACCCCATAATTTTTGTAAGCTTCCAGCTTTAACAAGATTTCCAGAGTGTTTTCAACTTCACAGGGCCCCAGAACCAGCTCTGGCTTCCTCCAACAAATGAAATATTTACAGTATCTGAGAAATCTTTTTATTGCTAGAAAAAATTCCAGAGTAGCACTTTAATGATATACATTCATTAGATTCATTTATTCTACAGGCTGGTGTGTGGCAGTGGAGACAGGAAGTAGGGGTTAGGAATGAATGAAATTTGCCTCAGCAGACCACAAGAGCCCCTCCCCTCCCTGGGTGTCAGGGGCCCAAGTGGCCTTTGTTCTCCACCTGGTGGAGATGATTCATCTCTCAGGGTCCTCCTGAGGCCGTGTCCTCTTCTTCTACAAAGCTTCCTGGCCTCACCTGCAGAAGTACGTGTTTTTCTCTAGGCCTTCACAGTATTTCATACAAACCCACCTGACAGCATCTCCCAAACGGAACAATCATTGAAGTGTTGGACTCTTTCTATAAAAGGTGAGTTCCCTAAGGACAGGGTCTGGGCTTATTCACCATCAACAATCCCAGAAGCCCCCCATTACACAGCCAAGCGCTCAGATAGGCTCAAATGAGGCAAATTCGCTTCTTTGCAATGCCACTCAGAGGCCCAAGCCAAGCTGTGGCACATCATTCTCTAAGAATCACACTCGGTGGAAAGGGCCTTTACCCTCCACAGATCAAAATTAAAAACCCAAACATACCGCCAGAATCCTCCAGCAAAGAACACCCATTACAAAAAAATTGCACTCTTTTGTTTTAAAAAGACAGATTCAAAAGAAAGGTACCTCTAAAAGCTGTTGAAATTGATCAAACACAGGAAAAGGAGCTCTTAATGTGTGGTGTCACCAACAAATAGGACCTAGGGCTCTATTCCCAGGAGAAGGGATGAGGACTTCCAGCACTCAGGGCCACTGCGCCACACCAGGGGCTGTGCCTCGGTAGGGACCAGGACAGTGGGGAGAGTGACAATGTCCTTATAAATTTCACTTCCTTTGAGTCAAAGTTAAGTTTGATTTATGTTCTGAATAGGGAATATATATATATACATGGGGTGTGTGTGTGTGTGTCTGTGTGTGTGTATGCGCATGAAATGAAATTCAAAAGTGCCAAAAGAGTGAAGAGTCAGGCCTTCTTCCACCCTTGTCCCCTGCCACTCATGTCTCCCCCTGCAGAGGCAATTACTTCAGGTTCCTTTAAATAACGCAAAAGCCCTTGAACACGTTGATACACAGTTGCGTTTTGATGCAAGGGGTCTGGGCAGGAGATAAGCTAAGCCTTTGCAGAGCCCACTTCCTCCCTCCTGTACCTTAAGTCATGCAACATCCGGGCATGCCCACCAAGAAACAAACCCCAGGGGAAGTCCAGGGTCTGGCTGAGACTCGGCCCAGATGACTGGGTGGAGTCCTCACCGTGTACGCAGACAGTCCTGCTAACCTAGACAAGAACTATGGAGAGTCTACGTCCAACCCTCCCACACCCCTGCCTCTTCTTAACATCCAAGCCTTTTTCCCTCAGTTTGCACTCACCATTTCTGAGAAGATTCTTAGGAATGCGAAGGAGGTCAATACTAAGTTTTTCATCACAGAAGTCAGCCAGGCAGAATGTTAATACAATAATATGCATGATCAGTAATTGTTATGGGCTGAATTGTGACCCTCAAAATTATGTTGAAGTTCTAACTTCCATTACCTCAGAATGTGCTGGTATTTGGAGGTAGGGCCTTTGAAGAGGTAATGAAGTCAAAATGAAGTCATTAGGGTGGGCCCTAATCCAATTCTGACTGGTGTCCTCATAAGAAGAGAAAATTTGAACACAGACACACTCCAAGGAATGACCACGTGAAGAGAGACAGGGAGAAGACGCCATCTACCAGCCAAGGAGAGAGGCCTCGGGAGAAACCAACCCTGCCCACACCTCAATCTTGGACTTCCAGCCTCCAGCATTGTGACAAAATAAATTTTTCTTGTTTAAACTGCCCAGCCTATGGTAGTTTGTTATGGCAGTCCCAGGAAACTAACAAGATACACACTACAGGTTGAGTATCCCTGATCCGAAAATCCAAAATGCTCCGAAATCCAAAGTGCTCTAAAATTGGAAACTTGTAAGTGCCCAAATGATGCTCAAAGGAAACGCTCACTGGAGCACTTTGGATTTCAGATTTTTGGATTAGGGATGCTAACCCAGTATAATGCAAATATTCCAAAATCCAAAAAAAATCCAAAATCTGAAACACTTCTGTCCCCCAGCATTTCAGACCAGGGACACTCAACCTATATTATATGGTAAAACTACAAAGATAACAAGGGAATTATGAACACAAAACAGAGGACTGTCATTACCCCAGAAGACCCAGAGAGCTTCACAGGAACTGGGAATGATTAAACTGGGGGCTACTCAGCTGTTCACTCCGTCACTCTTCACGACGCCCATTCCCACCTTGTTCACTCTTTGGCACGCGTGATATATAATTTTTGAGGTGATAGGAGCTGGAACTCTGTAACTACACTTTCCAATGTGGTAGCCACTAGCCACATGGGATTCTTTAAACTTAAATTAGTCAAAATCAAGTAATAAGATCAGAAATCAGTTCCTCAGTCACACTGGTCACATTTCAAGTGCTCAATGGCCACGTGTGGCTGGAGGCTACGGATCTGGACACAACAAACACAGAACATTTCCATCATCCCATGAAAGTCTACTGCACAGTGCTGCTGCACGTAGTCTGACCTACTGTCTCGGGATGAGACACCTGAGAACCAGAATCCTCTCTCACTCCAAATAGGAAACATGCCCTGTCCACGTTCAGCAGCATGTTATCACATCCGCAGTGTCCTTGCCAGACGTTAGTGAATCATCTCCAACAAAGCCCTTGCCAGAGCTTAAATCACCACCAAAATCCCTTCCCCTTAAAAGGTCCCATGGTCCTCCTAGTGCCACCCCCTCCTCGCCCCTCCACCCTGGGCCCCTTTCTAGCATAAATTCCATCTGGTAGTAAAATTTCACGACAATGCAGTGCCAATAAGAAAGCTGTCACCATCCTACTGTGTAGCTACAGCCAACGCGACACTCAACAAAGAGGGAGCTGGAGGAGTCGCCAAAGGGAGTCTGCGCGTGACCAAGTCGAGGTACTTGAGTAATAATCCCTTTCTTTCCTCCTGGGTTTCACCAATCTGTCCGCCGTCAATCTGGTTCAGTTCTACCTGTCCCTCATTCAACACCACCTCGTAACACCCGCCTCACCTGTCTATGTGATGGTTTTTGCTGAAATACATCCAAATAAACACAGGCAGCAACACACCCGTCAAGTCCCTTCAAACAAGCATTTCAGATTTCACCCCACAGGGATGTGTGTTGGCAGGTACGCCTGTGATGGGGTTCCAGACTCCAGGAATCACCAGGGAAAGGATTCAGGCATTATTTGCCTAATTGGCCTACCAAAAGGATTATTACTTAGCCTTCACTTATCCTTGATCACCTTAAAAAAAAAAAAAGGTCTAGGTCCAGAAATTCTGTATTCTACATTCTCCATTCCCCATACCTGTTTTTCTAAGATAGTTTTTAATATTGTCAGAATATTAATGCTGAAGGGCTTTATCTAAATCTTCTCCCTGATCTGACAACATTTGACAGATTTGTTATTTTCCTGGATTTTTGGCTGGAAATGGAGCTAACAAATCCCTCGGGCTGTCAAGCACACTCAAGACTGTTCCCATCCACTGAACATTAACACATTTCCATCTCCGGCTAGGCAAAACTTTTGAGTCTTTTTTTTTTTTTTTTTAAATAAAATGTCAGGATATAATCTGGATAGATACTAACACGCAGGGAATTAAGTCTACAGAGCTATTAGACCAATTTTTTAAATCATATTTTCTAAATTAAGTCATCAACTTCCTGTGCTGAGGTGATTAATTGGTTGGGGAGACAATTTTATTGCCTTGACTTGGTATTTTCTGTGTTACCAGGCAAAGCTCACTAAGTCTTCTATTAAAAAGCTAACAAGCCTTTGAGCTCAGGAACTCCAGACCTGGTAGTTCTCAGAATCCAACATAGTAAAGCCAGCAGCTCTATTTTCCACCTTCCTCCAAAATATTCTCTGAAAGGCATGAGCCTTTACTTCTCAGTCCTATCCTGTTTGTCAACCAAACCCAAGGAAAGCCCTTCCCAAATGGCAGCGTGGCCTGAACAAAGGGAGCAGGCAGACAAAGGGCAAAGTCCGCAGAAAACTTCTAAAAAAAAACAAACAAAAAAAGCCTTTGCTGAAGCTTTGGGGGCTTGGGGGTGGAGGGTGATCTGTCATTCTGAAGGCCTGACTGCTGGATCTCTCAACAGGAATAGTCATCCTTTAAGGATTTCGCTTTTATTTTTTTAGAGATGGGTCTCACTCTGTTGCCCAGCGGGACTCGAACTTCTGGGCTTCTGTGATCCTCCCACCTCAGTCTCCGGAGTAGCTGGGACCACAGGCAGGTGCTAGCTACCATGCCTGGCTCAAGGACTCCTTTTAATAAAACCCAAATTCTCAGCACATTGTCTTCATCACTTGCATGGGGTGGAGGGGCCTGGGACCCCCACAACTGACCAGCGTGGCCCAGCCGCCTGGCTGCTGCACCAGGGTGAACAAGACAGGATGTGACTTGAAGGAGAGAACCAAATGCCCGGTGAGACGGAGATCTGAAAGGTCCCGCCAAAATGTAATTCCAAACAGAAACAACAGGAAACCCTAAAACTCATCTACAAAGCCCTTCCCCCAGGCTCTGTTTCATCTCCCCCATGACCACTTTGATGGTCTAAATCAAATCAATCAATCAAAATGCCTATGCTTTAGAAATAAAACGAAAATCATGAAATAAATGGCAAAATGTGAACACTGACCATTTTATATTAGGAAAATACCTTTTTAAGTGTGATAATGGCAGTATGGTAACTTTTTTAAAGAAGCCCTTATCTTCTTAAGACACATGATAAGATGTTTCAGAAACGGTATGGCCTCTCGGAGGGGGGTTCCCATTCAGAGAGAAGTGGGAAGCCATGCTGGTGTGAATAGCGGTGATTGCTGGAGCCAGGGGGGGTTCCACAGGGGTCATCTTTCTCCCCTCGCCATTTCCAGAGTGCAAAGCGAGTCTGGGCTGACCTGGGCTGGACCTACAGTGTGTGCCCGTCTACACCCTAGTCTCTGTGCCACCCACCCGCCTCCTTCCCACACCCCCGCGGCAACCCCTCGTGCCTTCCTCCTGCCCCCAACTCTGGGGCTGCACCAGGAGTTAGGAAGTGATCCCTGACCACGCTGTCACCTCTCTGGAAATACAAACCGCATTCCGCTCCTGGGATGAGGTTTCTTTTCTCTTCTCCATAAGAAAATCAGGTTTTTCAGCTTGGGGGGTAGGAAGGGTGTAATTGCAGGGCTCAGGGGTGTTTTGCCGGCAGCAGGGAGATTAGCAGATGAAAGGAAAAGATAATGTTACCTGCTGGGGCATCTTTCTTCTCACCACAGGTCACGAACCCATTACTTACTGTTTAAAACCTGCAGGAGAGGATTCCTAGGAATATATAAATACAGACCCAGAAGGGCTCCCCGGACAGTGGAGAGACTGCCTGCTTCTCTTATCCAGGATTGTGGAAATGCAGACTCTTCAAAAATCCGGAGTAAGGCAGCTTTTAACTTCTCTGGCTCTCAGAGCAGGCCCACAAAGGCAAGGCTTGCCAAGACCCAGGTGGGGAGAGAGGGCCTGGGGTTTTTGCTCCAGGTGACCACCTCCTACCCTGGGCACAGGTACATCAGTGGGGAGAAGAAAATATTTTAGAGTTCCATTTCTAACATCCAATTATTCGAACGTTTCAGTAGGATTCATTTGTTTTTCAGGTTTGGAAATAGAGTATTTTAATTTACTATTTGATATTTCAGATGTATCCAAAAAAAGTGAACGAACAACACAGCAGCCAAGTGAAAGCCCTATTCCTTTCTCAATGCCCCCTCCAAGGTACCCACGATCCGAGTTTGTATTATTATAATATAGTACTCCCATACATTATTTATCCCAAAGCAATGCACAAGATTGCTTTGCATAGATTTAACCTTTAAATAAATAATATCAAACCACTGGAACCTCCTACAACTTGCATTTCCTGATCAATGC
This sequence comes from Daubentonia madagascariensis, assembly GCA_023783475.1. NCBI lineage: Eukaryota > Metazoa > Chordata > Mammalia > Primates > Daubentoniidae > Daubentonia > Daubentonia madagascariensis. The sequence goes on from JAKFHU010000614.1 coordinate 140,513, forward strand.
CATGCTGAGATCCATCCATGTTTGAACATGTGGCTCCACTCAATAAATATACCACAATTTTTTCAATTGTTCTGTCAACGGACATTTGGTTTGTTTGCAGATTTGGCAAATTCCAACAACGCTGCTATGAACATTCCTGTTATGGTTTCCTTACACCCTTGTGTGAGGGGTTCTCTGATCTATGCCAGTGAGTGAAACTGTACCAGGTAGGAGAGGCATGGTTCTGCTTTTCCAGATACTGCTAAATTGCCCACGACTGTGGGTCTCCTGGGACACACCAATTCAACTCCTCCAGCAGTTTCTTCTCTCTACAATGCATTTTTGCCAACCCTTGGTATTGTCAGATTTCCCAATTTTTGTGAATGTGATGGAGGCAAAGTGATTTTAATTTGCATTTCCCCAGTTCATGAGTCTTTGGAAGGTTGCCTCCTAATGAGCTGCCTGTTTATATGTTTGACATCCATTTATTTAGAGTGTAGCTGAATGTGGGTTTAAAAATACAGATGGTACAAACAACACTAACCTGTGCGGAGGAGATGCGGGAAACCACCTAGGCAGGAATCCTAACCTCCTTTTCCCCTGCACGCTGATACCCTCTTACAAGGCTCTGTGAAAACACCATTTCATCCTTCCTCGATCTCTAGCCACTAGTGGAAGACACTCCTAGCGATCCTGCTTAGCTTGACATCTCTGTCCTACCCAGGCACAAGCAGGCAGGGCTAGGTGGGGGTGAAGCAGCGATCAGTGCTTCCGCCTCCCTGCGGCAGCCACTCTGCTCCCATCAAGGCCGTGCCATTTGCTCAGAAATGACGGAATAAAACGTGTGTCTGTGTGTGTAACAAGAGACAAAGTGCAATCAGACCCCATGAGTAGGAAGAAATCAGTGGCCGCCAGGAGAGCAGCTGGCTTGCGCAGGGCTCGGGCTGGCTGTACTGTGCACGGGAAGCATGCTCCTCTCTTGTCTCACCCCTCCTGCCACCAAAGCCTGCTCTGGCTTCCAGCACTGGGGGTGTGGCAGGTTGTTGGCCCAGGGGCTTGGTGGGGTTCTTTTTCCACCTTCTAATGTTATGGCCCTGTCCATTTTTTCTTTGCACTCTAACCGGCTCTGAACTTGTCAGAAAAACAAATGATCACAGAACAACCTCATTTGGAAGAGAGACCATGTAATAAAATAGAGGGAGGGTGCTTCATCCTCCCATATCTAGCCAATAAAATATTAATACTAAATTCTGGTCGCTTTCCAGTGAGACTGGTAGGATGATTCAACAGTCCCAGGACACTTGCTGAGACTGGAGCACCTGGTACCAAGGAAGGAGCAGACCCTGCCTGCAATACTGAAGCTGCCATGTGTGGGCCTCACTCCCAAGCCCTGAGCAAGGGTGGGCAGGCAGGGGACAGAGAAGCTGAGAGTCCTGGGGGAACCAGCGCAAAAGTGCTAGGCTACTACGCAGACCAGACCCCCAGTGGACACACTGCGAGGGTCCCTGTCTCAAAATTGCCCCCCCCCGTGAAGGTCGACCCATGGGGTACTGAGAAGAAACATCCCCACACACAGCTGGTGGCCATACCACACACTATGCTTGCAGGGTACCTCAGCGTCTCCGTTGTCAGGAGACCCCAGCCCTGGACCTGCTCACCCTCCCTCAGATGTCCCTCTGTGGACACTGCACAGCTGCCCACACCTAGGGGTGGGCCAGAAGGCTCTGCCATCCTTTCTGGCTAAAGCAATCAATGCATTTATAAAAAACACCAAAACCAACATCAGATACCAAAAGTCAGCAAAGAGTACGCTGATTCCCCAAAATTGGGCAAAGAGACCTGGCTTTAGAAAGGCTGATTTGGGAACTTCTGGACATCCAAAAACTCAGAGCTCAGCTTTATAATCCGCATGTGTGCAGCCCACCTCTTTAAGGGGCCCTCAGAGTGAGAAATGAAGTTGTTTTATGGCTGACCCACACAGGAAACCCACCCTGCACAGGAACAGCCTCCAGAATGATTCTGGCTGGGTCCATAACACGGGGTGTAATGTTGTGGGGGTGTTGCTGTTCCCGGAGCCAAGGCTCCTCACTGAGCCAACCCGAGCAGGCAGAAGGGCCTCCCTGGCTTCTCCTCTTACAGGGGCTGGGCCTGGGATGCAGCCCCAGGGGAGACAGAGTAGATGGTTCTTTGGAAGAATTGTTCTTTCTTAGAAAATGGAAACCTCTTCCCCTCATTTTCTGGAATAAAGTCTGAAGAGAAAATCAGGGACCAGAGACCTGTGCACACATCCCAGGGAGCTTTCCCACTGGTCCAAGCAGGGACCTCACCCCTCCTGGACTTCTCCTCTGACAAGCTAAGCTAGAACATTCCACCTACCCCAGGCGCCATCCAAGGCTCAGGGTTCCACAGGGAGCCCGTGTGAGCTCACGGACGGAACCGTTTTCCAGATCTCCTGGGCTAACTCTGTAACTACAACTCAGAGAACACCGTTTGGGCATCAAAGGGATAAAAAGTTACTGAGCGCAAATGAATGCCGTTTCAAGAGGGTAGGTTTGCAAACATTGACTACATTAATACTATTCCACGGCTTTTCCAATAGAAAAAGGATCTCCTCTATTTAAAGAGCCATTTTTCTTGCATGGTTTGGGGGTGAACATCACGATTCTATACCCAACACACATCATTTAAAATGATGGTTCGATGAGGAAACACTGACACTAGCTGCCCTATGAGTGTGAGTTGCAGCCCTTCGAGAACAAAGCACTCACCCCTACCTCCCCCATGGGTGTTTCACTCCCCCTACCCAGTTAGCAAGGCCTCCTTCCTCCAGGACAAGAGACCACTGAGTCGCATCTTAAAGTGGGAGCTTTTCTCAGGAAAATAAGAGAAGCCGCCACACACTGGGTGGCTTAATGAACAGCCATTTATTTCCTCACAGGTCTGGAGACTGGAAGTCTGAGATCAAGGTGTGGGCAGGGTTGCTTCATTTTGAGGCCCCTCCCCTTGGCTGGCAGACGGCATCTTCTCCCCGTGTGCTCACATGGTCGTCCCTCTGTGTGTGTCTGTGTCCTCACCTCCTCTTTTTATAAGGACACCAGTCATGTTGGGTTGGGCCCACCCTAATCACCTCATTTTACCCCACTCACCTCTTTAAAGGACCTACCCTCCAAATACAGTCACTTTCTGAGGTACTGGGGGTTGGGACTTCAACATACAAATTTAGGGGGCAGGAGACAATTCAGCCCATCAACAGTTGTCTATTCCTATGTCAACACTATACAATTCCAATTATTGGAGTCTTAGACTATACTCTGATACTAGTAAGATAGACCTTCCCTTGTTGTTCATTTTCAAAATGGCCTTGACTGTTTTTAGGCTTTGTACTTCCAGATGAATTTTAGAATCAGTTCGTTGAGTTTCATGAAAACACCTTTTGGGATTCTGATTAACAAAATACTATAGATTACCTGGAGGAGAACTGACGTGTTAACAAACCTGAGTCTTCTCAGCCAATAACATAGTTTCTCCTTTCATTTGGGTTTTCTTTTTGGATACTTTAGTAAACTTTACGGTGTTCTTCTCATAGATGTTGCACATTTCTTATTAAGCTTATTTCCAGGTGTTTTACAGTTTTCTGTGTTGTTCTAATAAGTCACTCCTGATGCATCAGGAAACCGATGGGTTTTGTATGCTAATTTCACATCTGGCCACCTTGCTATGAGCTCTCCTTAAGTTTTAATAGTTGTCAGTTCATTCCTTTGAATTTTCCAGAGCAGCCTGTATATTACCTACAAGTGACCGCTTTCTCTGATCTTTACTAATTATCATGTTGGCCAGGACATCCAGAACAGCATTGGACAGTAACAATGACAGCAGACATCTATATCTTGTCCCTTGAATGTTTTACCTTGAAATGTAACATGAACTGTAGGTCTTTGAAAGAGTCCTTTTATAGAGTTACTAGGCCTATTTTGCTAGTGTCAGCAAAGAATTCTGACATTTAACACAAGCATTTACAGTATCCATTGAGATTATTTGTCCCTCTAATCTGTTAATGTGGATTTTTTAAATGCTGAACCATCCTAGAGTTCCTAGGATAAACTTTTATTGTTGTTCTTTTACCATATTACCAGATCTTATTTGCTAAACTATTTGCATGATTTGTGCATGTGTATTTTCAAGTGTTCAGAAGGCATCTGTGTTTGGTATTTTAGTTTCCTACTGCTGCATAACAAATTGCCTAAAACATAGCAGCTTAAAACAGCAACTATTTATTAGCTTACAGCTCTGCAGGTCAGAAGCCCAAGAAGAGCACAGCTGGGTTCCCAGTACAGGTTCTTACAAAGCTAAAATCAAGGTGTCAGCAGGGCTGCATGCCTTTCTAGATGCTCTAGGAAAGAATCTACTTCCAGGCTCATTCAGGTTGTTGTTGGAATGCAGTTCCTCCTGGTTGCAGGACTGACACCCCTGTTTCCTTACCAGCTGTCGGCTGGGGCCCTCTCAGCTCCTAAAGGCCCACATTCCTTGCCCCACCATCCCCTCTGCCTTTAACACCAGCAACAGCACATCAAGTCCTTCTCAGTCTGGATCTGTGACTTCCAGTCTCGGACTTCTAGGCCCTGACTTAAAGGGCTCATGTGATGATGAGGCCAGCCCAGCTGGACAATCTCCCTTCCTTACACCCAACTGTACCACACAACACAATCTAATGACGAAAGGGAAACCCACCATTGCCACACTCCTGGAGAGTACTCAGGGTCTGTGCACCAGCAGCCGGGAAGCTCGAGGCATCTTCGAATTCCGCACACGACCCGTAGAAAGGCACAGCAACCTGTATGCAATCCCATCTCATGTCACTCCTGGTTCCTACCTCAGGAAAATCCCTTCCTCTGCTCATGCCTCAGTTTCCTCATTTGTTAAGTGGGGTAACTCTATACCTACTTCAATGGGTTCTCCCGGGGATGAAATGGGCTAATGTATTTAAAGCGCCGAGAGTGGCACCTGATCCTTAGTAAACTCTACCTAAGCATTGGATGTTTTGATTTTAACTAAAATGGCAGATACTTTTCCTTTGGTGCTATCATTATGCCGGTCTGATGTCTATACTATGCAGTGGATTGATGATTTTACAAACAATCATTTTTAAACTTATGTTCATCAAAACATACAACACATGAAATTAAAAGTCCACCTGTCGGATCTCTCGCCGAAGGGGAGATACTGAGTTAGGGGCCCAAGGCTGCCCCCTGGACTCCACCTCCGGGTTGGTGCAGAGTGCACACTTCCCACAGGCAGGGGCACTCCATACAGCACACCTGGTCCTCGGAGACACAGGACTCCTCTGACTGCCGGCTTTGGCTTGGGGATGCACTGACATCCCTGCTCACTGCACGCAGATGGAACCACAGACTGAGGTCCTTGCACCAACCCTTCCTCCTTCCCTCCCTCCCTCCAAAGGGGCTGAGGTGTCATCATCATCATCATCGCAGGCTGATGGCTCTCCCAGCCTCCCCTGCCTGCTCTCCCCATTTTACTATTCACAATCATTTCCCTAATAAATGTCTTGCACATCTAATCCCCTTTTGGAGTGTGCTTCTCGGAGGACCCAGACTAACACACCACACGTGTAACAGAGAAGATATTCACATCCTAACTACTTCCACAGCCAGGGCCACTCCCTCTGCTTCAAGATGAATTCCTACCACGGACCAACACCCCACACCACCCCTCGACTCCAAGCCACCACCCACTCCCCCCCCATATTCAAGTTTTCAGAGGGCCTTTTTCCCCAAAATTGTGGTAAGATACACATAACATAAAATTTACCATCTTAACCATTTCTAAGTGTACAGTTCTGGGGCTTTAAGTATATTCACATTGTTGGGCAACCATCCTCACCATCCAGCTCCAGAACTCTTTACATCTTGCAAAACTGAAACTCTACACCCATCAGAGTGTGTTTTTTTAATCATAAAACCAGATCACAACATTCCCCTGCTCAAAGCCTTCCAAAAGCCTCCCAATGCACACAGAGAAAAAGAATGCAAGTCACACCAAGCTTGTTCCAGTCTCAGGGCTGTTGTGCTAACCATCCCCTCTACCAGGAAGGTTCACAGACATTCTGATATTTTGGTCCCTCCTTTCCCATCTTCATTTGTATGAGCCTCAGCCTCATCTGATCTCTCCTGACATCATAGCATGTGCATTTGCTGACTAACACTGATTTCAGACTCTGTTACCATCGAACAAAAAAACACCAAACTTGAACTTTCTCACAGAGAACATGTGGATGCCCAAAATATGCCAAGGACTCCAGTGTTAAATGTTGGATGTCCCTGGGCATTTCCATTGCTATTCTTGAGGAAGACGGGGAATTCTGTCCTTTCTGGTCCTTTCAGGATATTTAATTATTTCTACACTGAAATTTCTTCCTATCCAAAACACTGACAGCATCCAAGGCTGGGAGGATGTGGAGCAGCAGGGACTCTCATTCACTGCTGGGGGGAACGCAGAATGGTGCGGCCAGTTAGGAAGACAATTTGGTGGTTTCTTGCAAAACTAAATACACTCTTGCCATAGGATCCAGCAGTCACGCTCCCTGGTATTTACCCAAAGAGTTGAACACTTATAGCCACCAAAAACCTGCACAGATGTTTATAGCAGCTTTACTCATAATTATCAAAACTTGAAAGCAACCAGCACCTCCTTCAGTAGGTGAGGGGATACGTAACTGTGGTACATCCAGTCAATGGAATGTTATTTAGTACTAAAGACAGATGAGCTATCGAACCATGCAAAGAGATGAAAGGCACTTAAACACATATTACCAAATGAAAGAATCCAATTTGGAAAGGCTACATACTATAAGATTCCAGCTATAAGACATTCTGGAGAAGGCAAAACTATGGAGACAGTAAAAAGATCAGTGGTTGCCAGGGGGTAGGGGAGGGAAGGATGAATAGGCAGAGTACAGAGCATTTTTAGAACAATGAAAATATCTGTATGATACTATACTGATGGAAATATGTCATTTTACATTTGTCCAAACCCACAGAAGGTACAACATCAAAAGTGAACCCTAATGTAAATATGAACCTTAGATGATCATGTGTAGTGTAGGTTCATCAACTGTAGCAAATGTACCACTATGGCAGGGGATGTGGATAATGGGGGAGCCCGGGGTGGGGGTGGGGGCATATGGGAAATCTCTGTCCCTTCCTCTTAATTTTGTTATAGACCTAAAACTGCTCTAAAAAATAAAGTCTGTTAAAAAAAAAAAAAACAACTCTTTCCTTAATTGATGATTCAGGCATGTGGTGATGCATAGAAGCCCATGTCCCTTCATGTCACCACTGTGCCAGTACTTCCCACCAGACACCTGCAGAAACTAGAACTGCTTGTGTGTCAGGAAAACATTAGCCATGTTGCAATCACTTAAGAATACTCAAGCAGCCTCCATCTTTGACAAATGCCAAGGTTTAACGTTGCAAGAAAGGATAAAATCCATATAACCCATTACTGGTAAAGTTTTCCACAACCTGCCTTCCTTCCCCTAGAAGAGAAACTCAAGCAGTTTGTATGTTGTGTAGATGAAGAAGTAGCATCCCCCTCAGACCACCTCTCATTAGACTACACGTCAGGCCTTGCCAGTGCCACTCCACTGGGCATATTCGTAGCTCTGATTCTGTCTCTGGCTGAATCTTCTAGATGCAACCCTGGATCCCCCGCCTCCCCACTTTGTTGTCTCCATCCAGTTTACATTCAGAAACATCACTTTAAAAACAACAGAATTCACTCTCCTCAGATCCCCATTCTCCTTGCAAGGTGATCAAATTCCAGGTTTCTCCTTCAGCTTCTGGAAAGATCTAATTCTATCTGGATTGTGTGCAGCCAACAGAAGTGCAAATAAACATTTGACATTTTCTTATACCTCACTGGTGCCTCCTCACATCAGCATGTTTCTTGCTTTCTCTGCTTCTGGTTCCCATTAGAGAAATTGCCTCACTGGACACCAGTAATAGAGACTTATCTGCCCCCTTCCCTTTAAAGTTTAAACCTATAAACTGGATGGGAGAAATGTTCACATGTATGCTGTAATCCCTTTTTAAATTACTTCTAAGGGCACTTTTTTCTTTCAGGCTTAGAACTGGTTAAACAAAACAATGTTCTGTCCAAACCTGCATTTTTCTTATTACTTTCTAATCATTTTACTACCAACATAAAGACCTGTTCTTTTCCAACACTGGGCTCTTTAATCACTCCTGACAGGCCTCCGCTTTCCACTTGGCCGGGCCCCAGCAAACACCGTTAGGCTCCACTGCCCTCGGCTGCTCTCCTAAAGTCTTTTCCTCTGGATAACACAGGCCATTTAAAGAGTGAGTGCCAGAAAAGAGGAGGAAGAGGAAGGCCTTTGCGCCTCATGAAAGCTCCTCTTTCGAGTTAGGTTCGGTGAAGCACTGGCAGCTGGATGCACACTCAGACATCTCTAAGTACACTGGAGGTAGGCCTCCACCCATTGCAACATGCCACTACGATCAGAATAAACACCCTCAAATTAAGTGGGAGGTCAGGAGTTTTCAAGTCCCATTAAACTTGATAGTCGAGCTACTTATTAATATTAGCAATTAAAACTACACGGCTCAATTTTCAAACTGCATTCAAATACAATCTCTTCTTGGAGGACAAAATAATTTCATGGGGGAAGCAGGGCAGACATTCCTACCCACTTGTACAGAGAAGGGAAGGTGAACGAGTTCTTCTGGCATGTTTTCCTCTAAGCACTGCCAAAAGTTATGTGGCTAATAAATGGTATAAATAATCCCATGGGGGTGGTGATAATTTTAATAGTTAGTACAGACTTCCATCGCTTTAGGAAAATTTGATCAGATAAAATCAGAAAGTTATACTAAGTGGTGCTCTGACCAATGAGCAGGATTTGGAAGGCAGAAGGGGGAGGGTATTCCAGGCAGAGGGAGCTGCTGGACCAAAGGTGTGCAGGCTGGATGTGGGGTGACCTTGAGGAGCTCACGATGGGCAGATAACAGGCTTCTAGGGCCTGGAGGCCGGAGTACAGCTGTGCAGTCACTGGGGCATACCCAGGAGGAGGTCTAGGGAGGCTGGCTTACTCAGAACCTTACCATTCATTCTAAACATAAATACTTAAAGCCCTGGGATGTCCACAAAAAGGCCCCAAGGGTAAATGCAGCCAGGACACCAGACTTCTCTCCCTTAGGGTGGGTCTGCTTCAGAGGAAGTCCCCAGGCTGCATCACTTTGTCCACCCGAGGACTCGTGGTAAAGGAAGGTAGACAGAGGGAGCAGCCCCATTCCTGGAGCCACCAAGGGGCCAGACTGAAGATCTGTGAAGAGGGAGGGACGGGGCACCAGACAGCCAGGCTTAGGCCTAACCTCGCCACAGCTGGGCCCACACACCCCTTGAGCCCCTCAGGTCACACCATTGGGCCTCTCTGACTGCCACAGACCTGTCCACAACCACCAAACCCCCACCCATGGTCACACAGTTTCTTCTCCACAAATGGTGTCTACAGTCCTGAAAACAGCTTCATTACAGACTTCCTTTGGAGGAAAGGTGACCAGTGACCAACTCAGACCCAAAGTGATGACAGCTGTCATCTGGGTAACACCACATGGCCGACACTATGCTCGATGCTAGACGCACATCCCAAACCTTACAAAACCCTGTGGGGGGAGAAGTAATGTCTCCATTTAACAGACAGAAGCTGGAGACCCAGGCTGCTAAATGACCTGCCCGAAACACACAGGAAAGCCAGATTCCAACCCTGAGAGGCCCCATAGAGCCCCATACTTTTATTCACATCAACTTTATGGAAGCATAATTTAAACTTGGCAGGAAATACTCAATTTGAGGGCATAACAAATAAACAGCCAGGTAGCCAACACAAGGCAGAGCCCTACTTCCACCAGGGGCTGGCCAGGGAACAGCTGGTAAGGAGGACATTTGCCCAGGGATGCACATAAATCATCAATTCTCACAGTACTTTAAAAGGACATCCTATTTGCAAAGCTGAATACATACCCCCCTTCTCCCAGCTAGCAGAGGCACACGATAGAGCCGAGCTGTGGTACAGGAGGAGAAGCCTCAGCAAACTGCACATGGTAGCAGAGGCGGTACGTGTCCAAGTGCCCTTGGCATCTGGCACCCAGCCCAGCAAGTCCACAGTCACTCCAGGCAGCTGGGAGAAGCCACATGGCCCAAGGGCCGTCTTCCTGGTCTCAACTCTGTCACTCTATCCTGCTCGTGAAGCAAAGGCAGCCTTCTGAACAGAGGGCAGGGGGACAGCAGCCAGCTTCAGCTTGTGCCTTAGGCCAAACAGCCCACCAGGAGGCCTCTTCCCATCCTGCCAACGAAGGGCTGACTTCTGCCCTCCAGGAACACAAGCACCACACTGCACAGAAAGAGCCCCCAGGGGTGCAGGTGATGGTGGAGGAAGAGTGCATCTTGGAGAAAAGGCACAGGATTTAATGAGGCAAATAAGTGGCCCCATGTGCTGAGAGCCTCTGCAAAGAGGGACTGCAGACCCAGGGTCCACAGAGGGAGGTGAGGCTGGATGGTTTTGCAAATATTTGGGGAGTGGCAGGAACAGCAGGGCTTGGTACCTAACACATGTGGGACCCCAGGTGCATCTCCCTTTCTGGGCCTCCCTCCTCCTCCGTCAAAGAGGCCAAGGAAACCTGGGACCTCCCTGCACCCTGCATGCAAATGCTGCCCCACCTGTCCTCCAGGGTCAGTCAGGTGAACACATGGTGTAAAAGGGTGTGTCAGATACACCTGGGGAAAGAGGTGTGCTTAGGAGCTGAGCAGCAGGGAGAGTGGGGACCTGGGACTGGGATGGGGGGGTGGGGGTGCAGGTGGAGAAAGGGGGCGAGGAAGGGGCGACCAAGGTATCCACCCAAGACCAAGTTCCTCAGTGTTCCCCAAGGTCTGTCCCTACTCACCTGACACCTCGATCCCAACACACACACTCACACACACACCAGGAAACTACCCACAAACATACGTTCGCATACCCACTCACACACACGAAGGTGTGCATACACACACATACACACACTACATGCCCCACACACACCACATGCATGCACACACACCAATAAATTACACAAACGTGTGCATGCACATGCATACACATTACATACACGCAGCACACACACATATACAAACACACCAGGAAACTCGGAATATGTGAATCAAGCTTATAAAAGTATAAAATCTACACCTGACTTGTGACTGCAACCTCGATAATTTAGTAAAACATTAATCTGTAAGTACCTAGGGACCAAAAGAATCCCAGCCTCAAACCAACTGGATGCGCTCACCACAGAGACTAGTTTTAGAGCTGCTAAGCGACAGGCGCGAGTCCGAGAAGGCGGGGCGGGACCGCACACTCACGCACACTGGCACACACGCACGCCCGCCCGCCCCGGCCGCGCCGAACCGGAACCGACCCGACGCAGACCGGGTCCAGCAAAGCGAAGCGCAGAGTCGCCCGCGGGCCCTCCCCGGGGGACACGGCCGCGGCGCAGGGCTGCGGGCGAGGCAGGGCGCTCTGGCTAACCGCGCCGGCACCGAGAGCCGCTGGGCAGCCAGGCAGGCTGGCGGGGACGAGCGCCCGGAACAGGCAAGGCTGTTGAGAGTGAGCCCGGACAGGCCCCGGGAGGGCCCGCGCCCTGGGGGTGCAGAGGACGGTGGCGGGGGTGGGGGGTGCTCAGGCTCCGAGGAAACCGTGAGGACCCCTCACCCAGAGTCAGCACTTGTCACAAAGGCACTGTCTTGGCCGGGTAATCCAGCACTTTGTGAGGCGGGGGCGGGAGTATCGCGTAAAACCGGGAGTTCAGACCAGCCAGGGCAACGTAGCCGAGATCCCGCGTCTACAAAAGTTTTTTTTAAAAAATTAGCCAGGCATGGTGGTGCTCACCTGTAGTCCCAGCTACCTAGGGAGGCTGAAGCAGGAGCTCGAGGCTGCAGTGAGCTATGATTGCACCGCGGCACTCCAGCCTGGGCAACAAAGCAAGACACCCTCCCACCCCGTTTCTTAAGAAAGAAATAAGAAAGCACCTTCTTAAACATCTCCCAAATTGTAACGAGCATTAGACTAGCTTTGCACCTAGATTCTGTGAAAACAGACGCATATGTCCCCACTAGGAGGGGGGAAAAAATTAAGTCAAGAATACACATCTGTTTTTAAGAAGGGGATCGGTTATTAATTAAAGAGCAACTAAGAAGCAAAGCTCTGGAAATTAAAAAAACACACTGTTTAATCAGGTACTAGGTTGTAAATCCCTTTTCTGGGCGGATAAAAAAAAACTTGAAGAGTTTTTAATATGTACAGCCAGAAAGCTGCACAAGGAGCCCCCATGCCGGTAGAACAGACTGCGTCCAAGGGAGGAAGGTCCTCCCATGCAGTGTCAGGAAAGAGCTGCCTTGTAAAACTGCTTTAGTTGACAGCCTGACTAATGCAAACTATACTACAAACAGGTGTAGTATAAATTATATGGCATATAACATACAAATTATATAGTATATCTAGTATAAAGTATACCATATCCAACTATACCCATCAAAAATGCAAATCTGCATTCAGCAGTTTGTGAATGTGTTTTAGGCACTTGTAGGAAGTCAGGAAACACCAACTCTAAGGTAGTGACAGTTTACTAGTCACCTCAAGTGTAACCAAGCCTACAATGCCCTCAAATGGCTTATCCCCCACCTCAATTTAGAAATAAGCTCTTTGTTTCCCAGCAAGAGAAAAAGCTCCTTATCATTTCAAATGCTGGCTAGGTACTTTATCTGCATACTATATATAAGGGGTTAAAAACAAAAGTGCTCTGACCTTTCTCAATGTGAGGCTCAGGAGGAGGTTTGTTTATTTTTCCACAGTTCGCGTGCCAGTAAGGTCACTTGTATCCAGGTATAGGGGAGGAGCCTGGTCTCCAAATTCTAGAGCATCAGGCCAAGAGAGCTAAAGGCGCTTTAAAAGGGACCATTTGTACAGAATATCTCCCTTAATTCATTCAACAAGTCCCAACATTTAATCCACACAATGAGTAACACTCCCGTTTTTCAGTTATAGAAACTGAGGCTCAGGAAGATGAAGTAACTCACAAAGTCTCCCTGCCTATTGCAGATGATAACGTAGAGGCCTGACTCAGATCTAAGTGTTCTGCAAATAATCAGGAGATTCAGACTCCCACAACAGAGAAGAGGAAGGAGTGAGCAACAAATATTTTAAAAGTTTTCCTTCCATTTTCTTTATCTAATTCTTTCTTACACAGTAGAAATATCTCATTGCTAAGCCAAAGCAGAATGCTCCATTTTCTATCCTGATGTATCACAAAATGAAGTAAATTTCCCTCTCCCTGCCAGGATTTTTCCTCTTTCCTCTAGGAGACGCAAATCCCAGGCACTCAGTCAACTCCCATGGAGCCAACCCTACTTGTCCCGGTCATTGCCAAGGCCTTCCCGTGCCTCAGGCCCCTACTACACACAGACCTCAAAAAGCAGTTCCTGATGGGGACGGGGTCATTGCTGCTATTTATCACAGGGGCTCCTGAACTGCTGTGCGGATGGCCCAGAACACCCAGAGCCCTACTTGGGCAACCCCATCCCCATCAGACCCCGTGGGGCCCTCACTAAGCATCAACCACCATTTGGAGAGCCCCTGATTTTCCTTAAGTCTCAAATGAGGTAACAATAAAAGAACACTGCTGAGCTCACTGTAACGGGAAACTGGTTCATCAGCATGGAGTTAATAAATGAACATTTTATGTGCACTGGCAAAACAAACGACTGTTTAAAAACCATGTATTCAGTAATGGAATTCTGACAAATGCTACAACATGGCATGCTAAATGAAACAGACCAGTCACAAAAGGACAAAGACTGCATGTTCCGTTTCTGTGAGGTCCATAGAGTGGTGAAATTCACAGAAACAGAAGGTAGAATGGCGGCTGCCAGAGGCTGGAGGAGGAGGCAGTGGGGAGTTGTTGTTTAGTGGGTACAGAGTTTCTGTCTGGGATGATGAAAGGAGTTCTGTGGATGGATGGTGGTGATGGTGCAAAACAGTGTGAGTGCGCTTAATGCCACTACACTGTACACTGAAAAAGGGTTAAGATGGTAAATTTTATGATATGTATATTTTACCACAATAAAGAAAGAAAAATCCATATGCTTAAAAATAGCAAAAAGAAAAAAAACCATATTCTCCCCTAAAGTATGAATGCATGGAAAGTTAGAACTACCACTTCAAGAGAGCAATAGGGTTTTTGTGTGCCCCTGCCTGGAAGGAGCTGTGGGCAGGCCCTGACTGCAGCCTGGCTCCCCCTTCCTCCAGAGAGCCCGGGGAGGGTCTGCTCCAGCTCTTCCCATCAACACGCACTCACACACTCACTTCCGCAACACAAGCCCCCCCATATAAATGGGAATTAGACTACTGGGGTGATTTGCGTCCCTGAAAAGTCAATTCATAGTTTTCTTTCTCAAGTCCAAAATGAAGCCCAGTTCTTATATCTCCAAATTTTTCCACTGAGTATTTCAAAGGCAGACACTTATAGGACAAACAACCCCAACCTAATATTTTCTGTAAATGTAACAACAAAGGTTTTCTCCTAGACCAATACCCAAAGCCAGGGCATCAGCTCATCCCCCACCAAGTAGTTCCCCCCACTCTCAATGTCCCAGGAGGAACAACCTGCCCACCCACCCCCACCTTCCAGTGAGCATTCAAGCTACTCTGCAGACAAAGAGGACTAAAAACAAATGCAGTAGGCTTCTAGAACAGGTTTACTAGCAGCTCATAAAAATACCTCAGACCGAGGTTGTCTAGGAGTATATGGCAATAAAATGCCCATACTTATTTTATGTATTTAAAGGGATATTGCTGCATTCTCAAAACAAAATCCATTTGATTTCCAAAAATACAATCAGTGGAGGGTTGAAATATTTTTAAAGGAGAGTGGTTTTAGATATTCAAAGGAAAAACAACAACAACAAAAGTGAACCATTCCAAAAGGGTTAGGAATTGCTTCCCTGACATGTCCTCATGGCATCCTTTTTTGAACCTTGAGCCAGATTCAGTGCCAGGGATAATAAAGGGATATTGGGGTATGGAGACTCTTAAGATCAGAACCTCAGACCTCTCCTAACTTAATTCTGCCATTCACTTCACCCAAGGATGTCCACGAGGTCCACCACAAAGGGACTACATCCCTCTTAGCACCGAGAGCCCAAGAATGGCCCAGTCAGGTGGGCTCAGTCCATAAAGGAAGGGAAGGCCTTGGGCGGGGGGAGTGTTTGGAAGTGAGTGGTAGGACCTGAGCCAAGGCAAACATGCCATTACCCTGGAGAAGAGCCACCTAGTCACAAACTCTTCCATTTTCCACTGAAGAAAGTGAGGTGGAGGGTGGCCCAACCTTGTAGAGCAAGGATGTAGAGTTAAGGCTCCATGCGCCATGGTGGAAGACACCTCTCACACTCAGCAGAGCCACCACAGCTCTACAGAAGACACCAGGATGGAGGGCAGCCACTCCGACATCTCCTCTAGGCTGACAAGAGCCAGTCTCACAATCAGAGAGCCCTGGCTGCTCACACTCCCTGTGGGGCCTCAGAGGGCTGCTCATTTCTGCCACCGGTGGCTTTAGCAACCTCTGGTTCCAAGTTGATAAGGCAAAACCTCCAAAAAGGGAAAAAACAAACTGCTCATCACTCATTGCTTCAAGACAGCTTGCTGCCTGGGATGGCTCTGACGCTCACAGCTGTAGAACACATGCACGCACACATACACAATACACACATAACACAAATACACACACAACACACATATACAAACATACGCAACACACACAAACACACAACACATATATAAACATACACAACACACACCACATATACACAACAGACACAACACACACCACATACATATATATACATGCCACACACACCAAACATACACAAACACACCATACACAGGACACTACACACACTCCAAAATCTTTTTTCTTCTTTAAAAGACCACAAACCCTTCTACCACATGGTAAATAAAGGGGGGGGATGCAAAACATTGCACTTTATAGAAAACAGAAATTAAGGCAAATTTGAAGAAATTGGGGAGAAAGTCCAAGAACTTAGAAAAGGAGCCAACTAGCATGTTCTTTTTTATTTTTTAAGAGCTAAGAGCAGAGCCTTTCCTGGGAAATTCTTGATCCCAGTAGAAGACTGTAAATTAAAGAAAGTGCAGAAAATTACAGGCTAGATTTATGTGCAACCCTGAATTGCTGGTTTTAAGAAACTATTAGTAATGAAGAGGCAAAAACACCACTTTTTATTTAAAGAGAATACTTTGAAAAAAAACACACACAGTAATAACTGCTGAGCAGGCATAATAAAGTCAAACTCAGAGGGAGGGTTTTTGAACAACACCAAAACCCTGAGAGGCATTACATCCCTGAAGCTCCTACGGTGGACGGGATCTAAACTCTGCCCGCAGGGGAGGTGGCAGGGCTGGGAAGAGGTGCCCCAGAGCAGCCAGACCAGCCTGGGGCAGCCATGCTGCTGTGGCCTGGGGGCCACACTGCAGAGGAAGCCCATGTGTCCCCACAGAGTTGGACAATTCTGTAGCTCTTCCCTGGTGTCGGGTGGGACGTCTGCAACAAAAAAGTGCCGGTTCGTGAGGAAAATTCTACCCTGGCCCACAGAGCAAAGTCTTTGCATAGCAACCTTTGGGGGAAGTCTGTGCATTTGGGGGAAAAGAAATCCTAAAGGGAAGCTCTGCAGTCTGAGCACCCACAAACCCAGAGCAGCCTTCTCACTGGCACGTGGTCACAGGGCTGCCACCAAAACTGCCAAGACTGGATCTCAGTAGACAGCCTCAGCTCCTGCCACAGGATCACCTAGCTGTGGCCAGAGGACACCCTCAGATCTCTGACACCCTATGAGCCATCTCTTCCACCACGACCTGTCTTCTCCCTTCGTTCATGAAGTTTCAGAAAATCCCTTCAGTTTTGTTCACTTTGTTGTTGCTGTTTTTGCCTTAAGTCATAGTCAATGGTCTTTATGTTAAGTGGAGTTCACCTATATATTTTGCCTTTATTTTTCTATTAATTCTTTTTACTGTATTTTAGAGAAGTTTGGGTTTGCACTAATTGGGGGGAAGCCCACTACATAGTTCTTTACCACTGACGTTTGAGGAGCACCAAGGACTGCCCAACATCCAGGCTCCAGCTTTAGAGTGCTTCTAACGCAGGAGATTTAGGTTTTCAGGCTTTTCTGTATTTTTCTGATTGTGGTAAACACCTACCATAAATTTGCCATCTTCACCATGTCTAAGTGGAGGGGTGTTGCGCAGCCATCACCACCATCCATGCCCAGAGCTCCTTTCATCTTGCAGAGCTGAAACTCTGTCCCCCTTAAGCACTAACTCCCCACTGGATTTCATCTGCTTGTTTTTTTCTTTAATCGAGGGAGATACTGTGGCAGGGGACTGAATCACAGCAGCCTATGACACCCATAAAAGCAAGAAATCTTCAGAATTTTCTTTAAATGTGAGACAGGAAGCCCTTTATTCTGAATCAAACGCCCCTCCCCCTTTACATTCTCAGGGGCCAGCACACGTATTTTCTTCCAGTGGAGCAGCCCCAGCCCCAGACCCCTCCTCGAAGCCATGGGGTAGGACAGTGCTGGTGGCTTGGGAGCCAACACGTGGGAATGTCCTTCCCAAAGACAAGTGGATGCAGAGGATGTGTCCAAAATCCATCAGGACAAGGAAGTGAAGCACTGCCTCTCTCGGTTCCCTGGACAGGAGGATCAGGGTGGCTGCCCCACTCAATTTCTTTTAGGACATCAGAATGTGAACCCCTAAGTTTCTTTCATCATCAGTGAAGTGGGATTCTGCACAATGAAAAACCAGAAAATAAGCAGCTGGAAGAGTTGATGTGAAAACAGAAGGGATCAAAATTGAGTCAATTAAGTCACCTTTCTGAGTAAGCCACATTCCAGCAGCTACGGGAAGGGCCTCCTCTGCCAGGAAACCAGGCGCTTCCCACCCAGTGCAATGTCTACAAAGGGGGCCCACTTCCCGAATTCCTGAAATCTATCCTCATAATCCATTCCTTAAACAGAAGTCATCTTCTCTGGATATTTGATACTTCAAAGAACCACTTCTTTTCTGAATGGACCTGAAACTGAGTGGAGGGAGTCTTGAGCCTCCAGCCTAACAGGGTCTTCAGGTTACCCAGGGCAGTGAGGACAGGGTGCCGACCGCCCCCAACTCAGGCTGCGACCACACCCCGAGGCCACCCAACCTAGGGGTGGGGCAGAGTCAGAGGAGAGAGAATGTCTGGTCTTGAAGGAAACACGTGGTGGTTTGTGATGGAACCAAGGTGTAATGGGAAGTAACTTCCTTGGAGACTGAAAATGCCCCAAGACAAACCCCGAGATGAAAAGTCAGAAAGATGGCAAGTGGAATCCAAGATGAGTCTGGAGGTGCAGGTAACACAGCTGTGTTACCAGTGGGGGCAGGGAGGAGTTGAAAGCAACTCCCTGGTTTCCATCCTGGGCCACAAGGTGAGCGGTGGGGACACTCTCCACACCAAGAAGGGCTTCGAGGGAGGGAAGGGGACGAGTTTGCTTCTGGAGATGCAACCCCCATGGCACCCACAGCATATCCAGTGTGAGAAGTTTAGTAGCAACTGATATACAGAAAACATCCATCAAAACATCTCCTACTATGTGAACTCAGACAGCCTTTTAAAATATAATAGGAAAAATAGAACTTTTTAATGACTTCTTAACAAGGAGCACAAGTAGGCTTAACAGAAGTTATCTCGTACACCAATCTAGCACTTTCTGCAAGCCAAGGACTGGGGTTCTAAGGACTTTATAACTATTAACTCATTTAATCCCCAAAACTATGACTGTAGGTAGGTACCAGGTACTTACCCTATGGGAGAGGATGTTTACACAGGATTCAAGGAGCACACCATTACCGTGGGGAAATAAACAATATTAGTCCCAAACAAAGATGTTTAAAATAAATTCAGCACCCCTCCACTGTTGCTTCAAAATTGATATTAATAACAAATAAAATTAATGTCATACTTAAGAGATTACACAAAATGAGCTCCACTGGGGTTTTAAACATTCAATAGAGCCAAGAGAAACAGCACTAAGATTTCAAGTGGAAGGTGCCAATTAAGAAAAGTGACTCAAATTCCTTGAAATGTAAACACCTTATATTTTCATTATGAAAACCCGTAAAACTGACACCTTGGACAGTTCAAAAGTCTGCTGATCAGGAGGGAAAGTTTCCCTTCCATCACCCCATATTAGTAGTGCATCATGGAAGATCAGGCTGTTGTCAGCATTGAGCCAACAGAGGAACTTAAGAAGAAACCACAATGACCCCAAATCTCTCTAATTTACAGAGCACCGGAGTCTACTGGGCCTAATGCAATACGTTACTTTGCCAAAAACAACCTATAGAATTTTTTCCTGATGAGAAAATTTTAATTGCTCGCTAATTACTTTTCCTCTTTCAGTGATCCGTCTTGGAATCTCGTAGCCTGGGTATGCTTCACTGGCCGGGGAACAAGAGTCAAACCCAGGGCATCGCAGGACCGGGCGCATGGTGCCCGGGCCCTCTGCGCAGCCACATCCTCAGTGAGCTCCTGGGGGGGCGGGGAGGCCAGCCAAGTTCAAAACCCGATGCTGCAAACAAGTCAGTTATAACAAACATCTCACACACACATATAATCAGCTGGTTTCCACCTTAAAAAGCAAAAAAGCTCCTGTTATTGGAAAAAATATCTATCCCCACTGATTGGGAAATCAGGAATGAAGATCACGCCTCCCTCCCCCTCAGACTCCCATGTTAACTGTATGAAAGATCAGACTTCCCTCCCATTCCATCTGTGGATTTTAATACCTTGGGAAACTTTATATTTCAAAAGAAAAGGAATACTATGCTTTTTCTTCAAAGCATCTGCTATTTTTTCAAGCATTGGGATGCTCATTACTTTTGACCTGTCAATTTAGAAGAAAAGAAACAGATGGCAACGCCCAGTGCTGGCAGTGCTGTGGTGAAATAGGCAACCTCAGGCTTTGCAGACTGCTGAGTGAACTGATGAACGTGTGCAGGAGGATCTGGCCAGATTTATCAAACAACTTCAAACACCTCAACCTATTGTTATTACTAATGTCTGTACCCCAAAATATCTTGGGAACTATTAATTTTGCATATGGGAATCTACCCTTAAGTAATAACTGAGATATGACCCCAAAAACACAGGCAACAAAAACAAAAATAGACAAATTGGACTTCATCAAACCAAAAAACTTCTGCCCAGCAAAGAAAACAGAGCGAAAAGGCAACCTACACAATGGGAGAAAATATTTGCAAATCATGTATCTGATAAGGGGTTGATATCCAGACTATATAAAGCACTCAACAACAAAAATAAATAAGTAATCCAACTTAGAAATGAATGAAGGACTTGAAGAGACATTTCTCCAAAGAAGATACACACCTGTCAACAAGCACATGAAATGATGCTCAACATCACTAATCATTAGGGAAATGCAAATCAAAACTACAATGAGATACCACCTCACACCAATTAGGATGACTACTACTAAAAAAAACCAAAACAAAACAACAACAGAAAAAAATAACAAGTTTTGTCAAGGATGTAGAGAAACTGGAACCCAATTCCTACTCCTGTGGGATGTAAAATGGTGCAGCTGCTATGGGAAACAGTATGGAAGTTCCTCAAATAGCATTATCATATGATCCAGCAATTCTACTTTTGGGTATATATCTAAAATAACTGAAAGCAGGATCTTAAAGAGATATTGCACGCCCATGTTCACTAACCATTATTCACAACACCCAAAAGGTGGAAGCAACCCAAATGTCCATGGACACATGAATGGATAAGTAAAATGTGGTATGTGGTATATACATATAATGGAATATTATTCAGCCTTAAGAAAGAAGGAAATCCCATTATATGCCACAACACGGATGAACCTTGAAGACCTTATGCTAAGTGAAATACGTCAGTTACAAAAAGACAAATACTGTATGGTTCCACTCATCACACAGTAGTAAACAGAGCAGTCAAACTGAGAGACAGAAAGCAGAATGGTGGCTGCCAGGGGCAGGGGGGAGAGGGAAATAGGGAATTGTTATATAATGGGCACAGAGTTTAAGTTCTGCAAGACGAATAAATTCTGTAGACTGTTTGCACAACAATGTTGTTTATTTAACTGAATGATATACTTAAAATGGTTAAGATGGTAAATTTTGTTATGTGTATTTTACCACAAATAAACTTTTTTAATCGACACTTTAAGAAATAACTTTGAATACAGAGAGACATTATATTCAAAGAAAGTTGGCTTTCATTAAATACATAAAATATGTAATACTTTTAATAATATGGAACAATGGAAACAATGTAAAACAGAACAATAGAAAAATACTTAAGAACACTATTATTCATTCACTAGACTTCCAAAACAAACACCTGGGACAAAGGAAGGGATGGGCCCTTGCTAGGCCAACGTCTATGTCGGCACACTATCCTACCACCTGCTCCTTTCAAAAAATACAAAAGGCAGTGTTCTACATAAAGACTCTTTTTGGAAACACAATACACCAGAACAAAGTATAGTCATGTGTCATTTAATGATGGGGACACATTCTGAGAAATGCATTGCTAGGCCATTTTGTCGTGCAAACGTCATGGAGTGAACTTACACACAAACCTAGATGGTACAGCCTACTACACACCTAGGCTATACTATTGCTCCTAGGCTACAAATCTGTACAGCATGTTTCTGTACAGAATACTGTAGACAATTATAACACAATGGTAAATATCTGTGCACCTAAACATATCTAAACATAAAAAACATACAGTAAAAATACAGTATAAGAGATAAAAAATGGTACACTTGTATAGGACGTTTAGCATGAATGGAGTTGCAGGACTGGAAGTTGCTCTGAGTGAGTGAGTGAGTGGTAAGTGAGGGCCTCGGATATTACTGTACACTGCTGTAGACTTTTAACAACACTATACACCTAGGCTACACTAAATTTATATTTTAAAATAATAACAATTATTGCAGCACATTAAAACACTGAGTGACAGGAATTTTTCAGCTCCATTATAATCTTATAGGACCACCATTGTATGTGCTGTCTGCTGTTGACCAAAACGTCATGAAGAAGCACACGACTGTATTTTTTTTTTTTTGAGGCAGTCTCACTCTGTCACCCCGGGTAGAGTGTAGTGGCATCATTATAGCTCACTGCAACCTCCAACTCCTGGGCTCAAGCGATCCTCTTGCCTCAGCCTCCCCAGTAGCTGGGACTACACGTGCACACCACCACACCTGGGTAATTTTTCTATTTTTAGTAGAGACGGGGTCTGGCTCTTGCTCAGGCTGGTCTCAAGCTTCTGAACTCAAGCCATCCTCCCGCCTCAACCTCCCAGAGTGCTAGGATTACAGGCATGAGCCACTGCACCCGGCCACATGATTGTATTTTAAAAAATAAACTTCAATAAATAATTCAATAAATAAGTAGGGGAGAAGGGACAGAAGAATTCCAATTACTACATGTAGAAGGGGTGGTGGAATACAAGCCACCTCAGACAAAAGCCACAGTCATTATTTTTGCAAGCAAGAACCACAGATGGATGCCAAAATTAGTGGATGGAAGCCTGATGACAAACAGGATACTTACATAGTCTCAAAGTGTTTTTCCGAAAGATACATACTAATTAAGACAGGAAAAACAGCAGCTTTACAGTGGAGAAAGCTGGCAGACACCACCTTAACCCAGAAAGGAAAGTGAATACACCCTGTAAAGGGACAGAGCGACATCATGTGCCTCCCGCCACAACACAGCACTGCCTCTGTGTCTTCCTGCCCAATACATTACCTGAGTCTACGCAAAAGAAAACAGACAAACCCCAATTCAGGGACATTCTACAAAATGTAACTGCAGTACTCTTCAAAAATGTCCCGGTCAAGAAAAACAAGGCAATACTGAGGAACTGTCACAGATGGAAATAAGGAAACGTGTGAACTAAATGCAACCTGGGATCCCAGATTGGATCCCACACCAAAAACAGACATTAGTGAGAAAACTGGTAAGATTTAAACAAGGTCTGTGGTTTACTTTGTAGTATCACACCAATGTTAACTTTCTAGTTTTAATAAACGTATCACCTCATTTAATATATTGACATTAGGGGAAGCTGTGTAAAGCTTCATGGAACTGTATTATTTTTGCAACCTTTCTGTACACCTAATTTTGTGTATATTTCACATTTGATAGTACAGTAAGGAAATTATAATTTATTATATACTTCAAAATAGCTAGAAGAGAAGAATTGTAATGGCTCCAACACAAAAAAGAGCTAAATGTTTAAGTGATGGATATCGCAATTACCCTGATTTGATTATTACATGTTGCATATACAGGTATCAAAACATCACATGTACCCCCAAAATATGTACAACTGCTATATATCGATAAAAGATATACAAAAAATAAATTAAAAATAAAATTATTTCAAAATAAAAAGAACATTTGTGTGCATTCTTCTGCCAGAATTACTTGCTTCTGAAATCAAAGCAAAAAATTTTTGTATTTGAGAGAATGTGAAGGTTAAGTTTTTCAGGAAAAAAAAATTATTAAATCTAAAAAACATGTACTAGGTGAAAATTTAGGATATTTCTGGTTTATCAGTTATAACTATTCTTTAAGTAATTTTTAAATGTAATATTTCTTTAATATTCTATTTCCCATACTGTATTAGAGTTAATAGAATAATTTGATATTTAGCCAATGCTATCTTGAGATCATAAAAATAGATAGGAATAAATATGGAATAGGCCAGCAAAGAGTATAAAATGGTACACTCTTTTTAAAGAAAAAATTGGCAATATTTATTAAACTTTTAAATGACTAAAAAATCTACCGGACAGCAATATCTGATACAAAGGCTTCAAATGCACAGGTAACAAGGATTCACAGTTGATACAGGTTGAGCATTTTTTGTTCTTTGGAATGCATCACATTTTTAGTCTTTTCAAAACTTAGTTTCTTTTTTCTTTCTTTGGTCCAGAGAAGAGACAAAATGGTTCCGGCTTTGCTAATCAATGAAAATAGCACAGAATTCTGTGTTGTGTCAGCTGAGGTAAGGACTTCCCAGTCGCCTTCTGGAAATTCAATGGCTGAAGCTGCCCAAGAAAACAGAATTACCAATAGCTGCCCCTGGGTCCACTGGTATTAAAACTTTGACCTCCATTGAAGCAAAGCTACTTGCCTCTAGTTGGCATAGGAAGGCAAGAATTAAAATGGCCCAGGGAAGTTTGGAATACTGTGAGGAAGAGGGATCCACCTCAGAAGGACTTTCACGAGGCCAATGTAATACCCACTTCCTTGCCCTACAGAACATTCCCCCAAGGGCATGAGCTCTGCTTCCCAGGGACTATTTCAAACCTCCAGTGGATTTCTTCTCTGAACTATCCCCAAATCCTCCTCTGTTCCAGCCAGTCTATGCTTTCACCAATCTTGACAGTTAAAAAATCTAATTTTTAAAAAGTTTTCACATAGGAGGTACCTCGAACAGTCAAATTCATAGAGACAGAAAGTAGAGTGGTGGTTTCCCAGGTCTGGGGGAAGGAAGGAATGGGGAGTTGTTGTCTAATGAGAACAGAGTTTCAGTTTTGCAAGATGAAAAAAGTTCTAGAGATGGGTGGTGGTGCTGTTGCCCAACAATGTAAATGTAGCTAATGTCACTGAACTGTACACTGAAAAATGGTTCAGATGGTCAATTCTATGTATATTTAACCACAACTTTTTTAAATGTTAAAAAAAAAAGTTTTACAGTATATAAGTACAAAGTCTGTCTGGAAAGTTGTAGAGTTTACAGCCAGAAATTCTTCCTACCAAATTGAAAAAACTCAGGCTGTTGCTCCCCAAGGTCAACTAGCAGCGTGGCCACTGCGGCCCAGGTGCTAGCTGCCTGTGTGCTTGCTGGGCCGTGCTCCGCGTCTGGACACACCTCAGTCACAGCAAGGCCCTGGGAGAAGGGACGATGCAGGCACGGAGCTCCGCAGAATTACGCCGCTTCAGTTTACAAGTTAAGAACTCAGTTACAAACCAGCCTCAGTTCAGCTCATAGGGTCATCTTATAACTTGGCAAATATTATTTTTCCAGCCAAGCATAACATGACAGTGTCTCAAGTGTAAGTGCAGAGAGTTCGAGCCTCCAAGCGTCAACTTTTGTTCAGCAAATGAAGAACCAGAATGAGGCCACGTTCCCATCCGCAGACATACACTGAAACACAATCTCACCCATTCCAGCAGGCAGGATGTTGGGGCTGTAGGTGTGACAGAAAGCTCCTGACCGTAGGGTCTTCACTTAACAAGAGGTTTGCACAGAGATGGTCATGATGCCACTGAGGCCCAGGTTCTGCCTTCCCATCCCATCATGATCCAGCAACGAGCTTTCATTTCTCCCCCTGCTGCTCATCTCTCAGTCACTGAAAGCAACTCCAGGGATCACACCAGCTACCTGCCCGAGCAGGAGAGGCAGGGCAGTGCCAAAGGCCTTCTCTTCTTTTTCCTGCAAAGGAAGCTCCTCCTCCCCTTACACCTCACGGCAGGAACCGGGACAAGTGCTCACCCTTGACCAAAGGAGACCGTGATTGCCACGGCAGGTGCAGGTCAACCATGTTCTACCTGGGCCCTCTGCTTCTGAGCACCTGAACACAAGTACAAAGAAGGTAGGCAGGGCAGGCCTCAGGGAAGGCTGGGGAAACTCACACAGGGCTTAATACTTCTGTTTCTTTGCTGGATTCTGGATTAAAATATCACAAGTCTACTCAACATCACCACTGAAGAATAAAGTTGTCACCTTTTATATCCGCAGGTAGCTCCATCATCAGTGCCTGAATATTTCCATTCCCCCAATGTAGTATCTGGCATGATCGCTGCTCTGGGATCAGGACCTGCCCATTCAAACAAAGGTGTCATCATCCCAAGAACAGCAGGGGGGCTCATGTGATCAAGGCACCAGGCTTTGTGCTCCGCCCTGCCACCTGGCATTTCTGGGTGCTAAAGTCTCAACACAAGCTCAGCAGCTGGACAGGGTGTCGTCCCCGATGTAACAGAGGAGAATGAATCTCAGGTATAGCAGCCTGGGATCATGAAGGGAAATGAGGACTGACTACTCTTGTGGCCCCCAATAGACATCTGCACACGTGGCCCCCCCAGGAATGGCCTCCTTGTAGCTGTAATCTCCTTCTCTGGCACCCCTGGGGAGTAGTTCAGTGCATTTCCCTTTTCCTTTGGGGGAAGGGAGAATGCAAAAGAGCTGGCTGCTAGCTTAGTTCTGGCAGAGTCTAGACTTGAGCACTGGGCAATTCTCAACACCTCTTTCTTCACTGTATTACAGCACCTGTTAGCAGAGGCTCTGAAAACCCAAAGTCTGCAGAAGGACTTCAGGGAGCCCAGCAGCTTCTGGGAGGTATGTGAAGTCACATCTTGGCTGCAACTGATTCCACACAGGAGAGCCACAAAGAGGGAGGGAGGGAGGGAGGGGTGATTCTGTGCCTAGAGCCAATGCTGTCTTGATCTAATCATGGAAATTTGTTTCCTTGGCCACTAATCTTTTTGGTACCTTCCACGTTTTTGCAAGGAGTCAAAAACCCTAGAATGAAATTAGAAACTAAAAGTCATGAATAATCATATGTGGATTTCAAATCCTGTTAGCTTATTTTGTTCAAGTAAGACTTCCATGACTTTTACGTTGGTTAATTCTTTAATCTCACCAAGCATTTAGCGTATGCAATTCCCTGCCTGTGAGGGCTCAGCCACAGCCTGGCCTGCCTCACCCTCCCCCACCTCACCCCAAGACCTGGGGTGGGGCCCTGAGGGAAGCCCCAGGCTCCCCCTCCCCTTCACCCTCATGTCTTTGCCTCTACCCCAACTGGCAACATCCACTGCACTTCGAATGCAAAGATCCTCTTCAAAATCAGAAAATTCTCAAGTGGAAGGAATTCTAAACACTAGCCAGCCAATCCCATCTTCTTCCATCATGGTCATTTTTTCCTTATGGTAATTCAGATTTCACGCAAAACATCCAAACGGATGACAATGACTGTGTTTGGGACCCTTTTCCATGTCCTGACAGCAGGATTTCACGTATGTACACTTTTTTGTAATTAAGAAAAGAAACTTGGCAATACACTCTTTTAGAATGTGAAGCCTTATTATATACCGAATCACTGCTTTTTCCCCAGAAACAGGCAAAGGAGGAAGAAAACTGAATTTGGCCATCAACATGGTAGAAAGATCCTCTCAAGATCCTTTATAAAGAACAGGCTTCCTAAATGCTCAAGGTTTTCTCACCCTCGGGAGGAAAATGTTCCCTGCCTCCAAGTCTGTGGTAACAAATGAAACCAGGAGACACTGTGCTTTTTCTTGGTAATTCTTTAGTCTTACTCCTTCCCAGCGGCTCCAAAATTAATTCCCCGTGTTTATTCACATGTTGCTTATCTGTTTTCCATCACCAACCGGTCGAAGGTCATTCGTTTCCTCTTGCCCACACTACATTCTTCCCACTACCTTCAACGATTTAAAAGCAGTGCTTCTGCCCAGCCATTTTTGGCCTGGCATGGATTTCAAATTCCCTCTTCAAATGGGATCTCTGTTCTGTCTCTCCTGCTGTCGTCTCTCCCCTTACATGGCTCCATACATTTCTTAGTTCTCAACTCCTTGGCCAATATCATCTAAAAATCAATTTAGGAAAAATAATCCCAAACCCAGATATGTGAAGAAGAAGATACGTACAGAGAAACAATGGCAAGACAGAGTCCAGAGTGTGCGAAGTACAATTACTGTCGCAGAGAAAGGAATGGAGGCTGGAGACAGGGGACAGTGATGCATCATGCGGGGGGTAGGGGAGGCAGCTGCTGGCCACATCCCGTGCCTTTCAAAGTGTCCTCTGTGCTGAAAGAGAGACGATGAGCTAGAAACACCGAGAAGGCTGCCCAGGAGGACCAGGGCAACCAACGTCCCTCCCGTTGGCCAGCCCTCCCTGTGCCCTCCCGACGGTGGGCACAGACCCCACTCCTGCTGCTTCTGGGTGGAGGAAGACAAACGTGGCCCAGCGAAACCTGCACAGCATGGGGGAAGCAACCCAAAGACTCCTGTGACACTCAGGAAGGGCCAGGGGTAATTTCAAAGAGTCAGATGTGGGTCTCTTTAAACACAAAAGAATCTATCAAAAAGGCAGACAATAACAAGTGTTGGAGAGGATGTGGAGAAATTGGAGCCCTCACACTTGTTGGTGGGAAGGTAGTAGTGCAACCCTTCTGGAAAACGTTTGGTGGTATCCCAAAATGTTAAACATGAAGTTACCATATGGCCCTGCAAGTCCACTCCTACACATATGCCCAGAAGAACGGAAGACACATGTCCACACAAAAACAAGTACACAAACGTTCATAGCAGCACTATTCATCATAGCCAAAAAGTGGAGATAAACCAAGTGTTTATCAACTGATGAAAAGATAAATAAAACGTGGTCTGTCCATACAATGGGACATTCTTCAGCAGTAAGAAAAGTGACCAAGGTCCACAATACAGTGAAAGGTCATGTTGATAGCGTGCATCCTTGATATGACATGATGAGAAGGGTACTTCACCTTGCGGTCTTCCTCCCAAACACCCACAATCCAAGACTAATGAGAAAAACATACAACAAGTCCCAGTTGAAGGACATTCTACGACATACCTGACCAGCACGCACTCCTCCAAACTGTTCTGGTCACCAAAACAAGTAAAGTCGTCATAGCCGGGAGGAGCCTAAGGAGACATGAGAACTAAGTGTAATGTGGTGTCCTGAGTGGGATCCTAGGACAGGAAAAGGACAGTCGGTGAAAACTAAGGAAATGTGAATAAAGTGTGGGCTTCAGTTAAAATAATGTGTCCGCATTGGTTCACTAATTTTGAGAAATGTCCTATACTGATGTCAGATATTAGTAATGAGGGAAATGGAGTTGGGGGTGTGAGAGCTTTCTGTACAATCTTTGTACTTTTTCTGTAAATCCAAAACTGTTATAAAATAAAGAATTTATTTTAACTTAAAAAGTAATGAAGTATTAATACTGGTGCAACATGGATGAACCTTGAAAACCTTAGGCTTAATGAAAGAAGCCAATCATTAAAGGCTACATACTGTATGATTCTATTTATGTGAAATACCAAGAAGAGGTAAATCCACAGAGATCGAAAGCAGAGTGGTGGCTGCCAGGGGCCAGGGAGAGGGGGTGACTGTTTACTGGACACAAAGTTCTCTTTGGGGTAATAAAGATAAAATTGATTATGGTGATGGCTGCAAAACTCTATGAATATGCTAAAAATCATTGAATTGTACACTCTCAAGTGGTAAATTTTATGGTATGTGAACTATATAAAGCAGTTATTTAAAAAAGAATCTAACAGAGGGAAAGTTGAATCATACAAAATTGCTTTTATTCAACTATTTTTTAATTAATAGACTTTATTTTTTAGAGCAGTTTTAGATTTACAGAAAAACTGAACAGAAAGCATTCCCAGATACCCCTCTCTCCACCTGGTCCAGCCCCAGTTTCCCCTTTCGACTTCTTGCATAAGTGTGGTACATCTGTTACTTTGATGAGCCAATATTGATTCATTACTATTAAGTAAAGTCCATATTTACATTAGGGTTGACTCGTTGGATTTTGACAAGTATATAATGACATGCATCCACCATTATACAGTCATGCTCTACCTAACAACTTTCTGGTCAAGGACAGACCATATATGCAACAGTGGTCCCATAAAATTATAATACTGCATTTTTACTGTACCTTGTCTATGTTTAAATACACAAATACTTCCCATCATGTTACAACTGCCTACAGTGCTCAGTACAGTCACATGCTGTGCAGGTGTGCAGCCTAGGAGCACAGGCTATCCCACAGAGCCTGGGTGTGGAGTAGGCTGTACCACCTAGGTTTGTGTAAGCACACTCTATGATGTTTATACAAAGATGAAATCACCTAATGACACATTTCTCAGGACTTAATGTGTCATTAAGTGACACATGACTGTAGCATCATACAAAGCACAGGTGCTCCTGGACTTACAGTAAGGGCATTTCCCAATGTGTCCTGGTAAGCCCATGGTAAAGCCTAACCACCCTAAGTCAGAGATCATTTGCAGTTTCCCTGCCCTAAAAATGCCCTGTGCTCTGTCTATTCGCACCTCCCTCCCCCAGGACCCCTGGGAACCAATGCTCTTTTTACTGTCTCTATAGTTTTACTTTCTGCAAAATGTCATATGGTTGGAATCATACAGTATATAGTCTTTTCAGACTGCCTTCTTTCTCTTAACATGCAACCATCTTTGACCTACAAAAGCAGCAATTTCATACTGTTCCTTCTATCTAACAGAATTATTTTCCTTCAGGTATATACAAAATAAAACATATGTATATTGTGTGCATACACACACATACACACTCACACAAACTGCTTATGTGGTGAGTACCACTATTTCCTCCAATGGCCTGTGCCCACCACAGAGCAGTTTGGTTGGGACGTACACGGAGAAGGGCAGCCACAGTCCTGTCCTCAGGAAGCTTCGGGACCAGCAGGGGAGACAGAGCCTTGTGAGTGCATGAGTGAGGGGGCCCTGAGAGGGGTCCCACCATCCTCAGCCCTGCGGGACCGCAGAGGACAAACAGTCCTGACAAGGGGCTCGGGAATCAAGACACAGATGAGTGGAGTGGGCCAGCAATGTCGGGGGCAGGGGGGTCTTCTGCAGGCTGAGGACAGCAAGGCTCACTGGGCAAAGCCAGCAGGGCCGGTGCAGAACTGCCAGGGAGTGAGGCTCATGGGTGCACTCTGGGGCTGGGGGTGCCCAGGAGAGCAGGGGACAGGTGAGCAGAAGGCAGGCAGGCCAGCAGGGGCACTTCCCGCTGGAGTCCCCACTGCAGGAGACCCCTCTGCCTCCACCCAAGCTCACCCAAAAATAACTGGACACAGCATAGAGCTGGCTGGTGAGGCAGCTTTGTAACTTGAAAGTTCATTCCCGTATCAAACTGAAATCTGCGTCCCAGTAACCTCCACTCAATGATCCTAACTGTTCCCCTCAGAAGCCAAGCTGAAGAGTACAGGGCCAGGGGTCAGGTTCTCCCACTTAACAGACATGCAAAGATCTGAGGCCCCCCAACTCCAGGTTCCCCATAAGGCCCCTTTAACTGTTCTTAGCACATATGGTTCCCTAACCCCAAACACTTTTGGATGGTTTAAAATAAGGTGGAGGAAAACTCTTATGCTAGCTTTCAGGAGAAGGGTTTTTAAGACAAATGTTTTGACAGTAGGAAAATTAGATTCGAACATATGAAATTACCATTTTTTAGGTTGAAGATGGCCAAAGAGCGGCAATCTCATATGGTACAACCTATTATCTTGTCAAAATAGACACAAGTGATGAAAACGTTCTGCAGTTCCGAAGTAGTGATAATTGTACAATTCTGTGAATATCCTAAAAACTGATAAATTGTACATGTACATTTTGAAGGAGTGAATTATAGGGCTTACGAATTCCATCTCAGTAATCCTGTTAAAATACAAGGGACATGAAGAGCCTGCAAATGTCCTGTGCATGTAACCGGTGGTCACATCTAAAAGGCTGGTTTATATGTAGCAAAAACTCCTTTCATTGCAGATAACTGAATTTGAACAAAATAAAACAGGCAAAATTCAGCAATAACCCCCCTCTGGCCCTGTGAGGCCCACAGACTGAGGTGTCCCGGTCCCAGGGCGTCCCCAGCACCCACCCACGGTGATCACTCTGCAGCTGGCACCCCTGCCGACCTCATCCCCAAACCACTCCCTCAACACAGGCAGACTGCCCAGGACTTTACTTACAACGTGCTCTAATGTATATAGTCCAGCTTACCAGGTACATTAGAAACCTTTAAGAACAAATACTATGTCAGGGAATGTACTTTTTCATACAGCCAAGGCATTAATACATAGCTCTTAAATGGGCACTCAATAAATGTTTATAATTGCTACTGACAATAACTGGGGTTTTTATACACAATCCCCTTGCTTTCAAACTGTTGATTCTCAGGCAACCAGAATTCCTCAGCTCTAATGTAAAACATGGTTTGCCTTGGGTTCATACAAGACTCTACTTTCTTTGGCTGTTCTTTATTTAAATATGAAATTCATATCAAAGCAAAGGCCAGCTCATATAAAAATAACGGTTCAACAGGACCCACAAATTCCTGGCTGTCTCTGAGCACTGGACCATCTGAATCAACAAGGAAGCACCAGGTTTACAGCCTGCCAACCATTAATCCTGCATATCAAACTCACTTTCAGGATTAATATTATTCAAAAATCTCAGAGGATCATTCATGTGTAACAGCCTCGCTTAGTTTTTTTTTTTTTTTTTTTCTTACCAAATATGTACCTGGGTCCCCACAATGCCTATTCAGCTATAAGTCTCCTGAGGAACTTGCTCTTTCTGACAGTTGGCAATATAAATTCTAAAGGTAGTGGCATCCACCAGCCCAATCTGGTCCTTCGCCCTACAAGGCGGAGGGTGGGGCGGAGGAGGGTTTCAGCCAGGCTAGCCGATCATTGCCAATTCTTCTTCCTACGACCTCACTGGGAAGGTGTCTGGGCCCACCTTGGAGGCGCTGACCATGCATCACCATAGCGGATTCATGGGCGAGAAGAACCAACAGCCAGCACCGACATTTATTGAACCCACATTTTCAGAAACATTTTGAGCAGTCTGGACCAGGCTACTCTGAGCATCCCTGGTCCTAGTCCTACATCTGTGCACCAAGCCCCTTGATCCCTCAGAAGCCAGCACATAAATCTAGTTCACCTAACAATATTAAGAGGACATTGTGTGAAATAAAACTTTTTGTTTTGGAAGATATTTTTCCTTTCCTTCTGAATAACGTAAAAAGTTAGAAAAGAACCAAACCCTCAATGATTACATATCATTAAAGAAAAAACATTATTTTTTTCTTGGCTTGCAGAGGCTGGGGAAATCCCAAACACACACTGGGCAAAAGAAGACACTTTTCAGGACACTGTGCATAATCGCAGGCCAAGCCCCAAGCCTCTTTGAGTCACCAAGTTCTTCCCCTGTGAACCTCAAGTCGAAAGTGATGCTTGGTCTTTTAAAAGTAAATGAAACTCTAACAACAATAATAGAAAGACAAATAACCCAAGTAAAACTGTGCAAAGGATTTGAATAGACATTTCTGCAAAAAAGTTATACAAATGGCCAAAAGGCACCTGAAGAGATGCTCAACACCATTAGTCATCAAGGAAATGCGGGGGTATTTGGGGGCAAGGTCTTTGGTCCCCCATCGTGGGTGATCCCTCCTACTGCCCAGCCCCCTTCTTTCCTTCTTTGTCCCCTCCCTAACACCAAGCAACCAGTGGTCAGGCTGGGGACTGTCCAGCTGTCTCTCTGGTCCCTGCGGTAGACAGGCAGGAGAGGGCAGAGGCAGGGGAGAGCTGAAGGCAGGCGGGTATCCAGGCTTAATCCCTTGTTGCTGAGTGACAGCCTCCTCCTGCCCTGGGCCCTCTACAGGAATGACAACCAGTGGACCTCAAACTTGTATACTCATCAGAGAAGCACAGATTGCTGAGTTCCAACTCCGAATTCCTGATTCCGCAGGCTCAGGGGCAGGCCCAAGTGTGCCTTTCAAGCTCCCAGGCGATGCTGATGCCAAGGTCCGCCACCCTGTCGGAATCATCTCTCACAGGGCTCTGGTTTTCCCGAAGCACCTAGCTAGCATCTGTTCATCTCACAAACATTAACTTACACAGCTCTACAGAACACTCCTGCCCCAAGACACAGCCTTCATCCCATCCCACTAACTCCGCCCAAGCCCATGAGACCACAGCCCTTTACTCTGGAATTCTGACCTCACTCAGTCCAGGTGAGCTCAAGGGTCCACACCCCCATCGACGCTCTGGGCCGCCAGTCTGTGCGTGCATGTGTGTGTGCGTGTGTTCATGTGTGCATGCGTGTGAGCATGCATGTCTACTTTTGGTGCCTGAACTTATGACTCATCTCTGTATAAGCCCCAATTCCCAATTTCCTCTCCAGAATTATTCACCAACCCAAAATGCACTCACACACCTAAGTTTCTTGGATGGCAGAAAACCTACAGACAGGTAATCCACAGGAACTCAAATTCAGAGTAACAACAATCCTATGGCAGGAGTGCTTGTCAGAGAGATGAAAGCTCACTCATAACCCACTCACTGGACAGAACTTGGGGGCCAATCCTGAGGTGCAATACCACTGTGGATTCATCAAAGGCCTGGGCAGAGAAGCTGCCAATAGGGCCTCAGAGACAGGGTTTTCCTCTTGGTGAGGAACAAATAACTTGGCTTCCATGCATTCTGCCTAATTTCTCCTAAATATGACTTGCATACACACTTAAGAGGACATCCTGTATCTACCTTCCAACAGGATTTACAACATATAAATATGGGATGAATTTTCAAACTTCAATCACTGTTGACAGATATAGAAATCCATCTACCTTTTGTACAAGATCAAGAGTATTATGTTGGGGTGAACCCTGAGGACATTATGCCCAGTGAAGCAAGCTGCTCACAAACGGACAAATCCTGCATGATTCCACTCCTATGAGGTCACTAGAGTAGTCATATCCACAGAGAAAGAAAGTAGAAGGGGGGCTGCCAGGGGCTGGGGGAGGGGAACAAGAAATTGTTGTTTAATGGGGACAGAGTTTCAGTTTTGCAAGATGAAAAGCATCTGGAAATGGAGGGTGGTGATATCTGCACAACAATGTGAGTGTTCTTAATACTACTGATCTGTACACTGAAAAACAGTTAAGACGGTACATTTGTTAGGTGTATTTCATCAAAATTTTTAAAAGTAAAAAATAACACATTTTTTGTAAAAATATTATATCACTGAATTTGGCGAATGGCACTCTTCTGCTCCTATTCACAGGCCAGACTCAGCCCAACAGAGGAAAGTGATCTTTTTTGAACCATAAATCTTTTGTCAAGAACCAAACTGTGGCCTGGACATAGCTCAGTCAGAGGCCACACCCTCTGGGCCAGACACCCACACCTCCCCCGGAAACTGGTATCTTAAAGTCACTTGGTGGTCACTGCCCTCAACGGCTTCTGAACACTCATCCAAATCCCAAAGCTACCACACGCTTAAGTGCGACTTGGCAGCCTGCCCACCGAAAAATCCTCACCTACCCGCCCAGCTGCAGGGAGCACTGTTCTCCTCCCCCCCCCACAAACCCCAAAGCAAAGGACCTCAGAGGGAGGGGCTGGGGGTAGAGAGAAGCCTCTGTGATTTCTTAGATTCTGTAATCGTCTATTCGGCATCCATTCATCACACGACCAATTGTATTAACTGTCTTTTCTCATTTTCTGTGTTCTTGGTCCTTCAGCATTCCTGGCCCCACTAACTGGGGAGACACTGCCCCTCCCAGGCCTACCAAATCGTAGAGATACAGCAAAGGGCTCCAGGGAGCTCACCTTTCTTGTGCAAAGCAGCCAAGCCAGAGCCCACCTCCAGACACCTCAGCACCCAGCCAACATGCCCCCTGCCCTCCACTAACACAGGGCCAGGCACCGGGACCAAACACCTAGGGACAGCCCTCAGGGCCCAGCGCCTGGCAGAATGACTCAAACCAGCCCATCCTGACTGCTTCCCCTCCCCTCCGGTCTTTCCTGAAGACACCCCACAAACGCTTTCCCTCGCTCCTGCTCTGCCTCCTGACCAAGGCTGCTGCTGCCCCACGGCCAAGTGCTGATTCTGACTCCCGGAGGCAACTGGGCAGCTGGCCTGCACAGTAAGTGGATGCCCCCTGTTCAGTGGAGGCCTCAATCCCACAAAGCTCCTCAGCGGGAGGGACTTTGCTAGTCCTCATCACTAGTTCGGTAAATACTGAAGACTAAATATCAAAAAGCCATCAGCATGTTGATTACCCTATTCATTCTGCTATAGGTTTTGAATAGAAAGACCGTCAAGAAAACCAGCCACGTGTAATGTCACTGCTCTTCTCTGCAGATGGCTAGGTCCATGCTGTCATGCAAGCAAGCCTATGTGCTATGGCTCTGAGTCCCCTCGTGGGAAAGCAAGTATGCTGTCTGTGGTCTACAGATTCAGAAACAGTAAGCCTCCACACCCATATTTCCCCTAACACAGCCTCAAAAATAAAAGAGCTCCATGATCAAACGTGTTTAGGAAACACTGTGTCAGAAATACAAAACAGGTTTTTCCACAGAAGAAAATTTTAAAGTACCACACCAGGCACGGCAGCTCTGAGGCCAGCCCGGTGGTCAGCATGGATCCCCCAGACTACAAATACAACTGCATCACAGTGTGACCAGGGGAGGAAGGGGACTCCAACCCGTAGAACCTATGTTATACATCTTCCTATTCAAAACCCATAGCAGAATAAATAGGATAATCGATATGCTGATGGCTTTTCAATACAGAAGCCACACCTACAGAATGAGGGATATTTACAGACACAAAAGAATTGGCATCAAGAATTTGCTTCTGGTCCCCATAGAAATTCTTTGCAACTCAACTTGTGATCCAAAGACGTTCCGACACCCTTCCAGGTGACTTCCAATGAAAGATGGCAGAGCAAAGATGCATCCCTCTGCCCCCCTCAGGGATGCACTCCATTTTCAAGAAAACCTAAGAAAGCCTCAACTCTAAACCACTGAGAAGTGTGAAACAAACCAAAGGTTGGTACTGAAAGCCAAAACACGTCCACCAATCTCAGGGAGAGTGCGGACTGCTCCACCACCTGCAGTGACATCCCGGTGCCAGGCCAGCTTCCAGGTCCCGAGCACCACGGACCTTCCAGGGACCTGACTCCCACGGCACGGAATACCAGGGAGCAAGGATGAAGGGGAAGCCAAGAAAACGGGCTGCTTTTGTTTAAATCCCCAAATCTATGCCCTACAGCAGTGGTTGCTCAGCCCCCACTGCACACTAGTCTTAACTGGGAGCTTTAAAAGAAATCTGGGTGCCCAAACCACACCCCAACCAATTTAATCAGATTACAAGCAGAGAGGAGGCAGACCCAGCCACCATCTTTTAAAAAGCACCCCAGGAAAGCAGAGATTCTCAAGTCTAGCTGTTTCTTAGAGTCACCTGGAGGCTTTTATACATAACCTGGGTCCCACACCACATTAAGGTAACACTGAAAAAGTGAGTCTGTCATGCAGGCAAGGCCGAAAACCAGTCAGAAGACGTCCAGGAGAAAGGGCACAACTGCCAGCTCCACACAGCTGAGGGACAAGATAGCTACACGCAGTTTTCCTGAAGAAGAGAAGACTGCAAGCAGAAACACGTATTCAAAGATTTAACAGATGAAAATGAAACTAAAATAAAGCGAGACTTAATTTGCAGGCTGAAGACTTAATTCCCTAGAAAAATGGATAAGGATTAGTCACTATCAGGGCATAAACTGGCAAAGTTACTGAATTTCATGAATTCATATTTTCCTGGTACATCGCTACCCTTTTTTTTTTTAAAACCTTCTAGTCAGGTATTTTACATAAAAGTCAAAGAAAACAAATCAAACAAAAGGGAGAGAAAAAAGAAGCACTAAAAATAGAGAATATAGCCCCTAAAATGTGACAGAATTAAGGCCAAAAATGTTATCTCAATAAATATAACTGAGGAAAAACTAAGATCTAGAAGAAAAAAAAAATCCAATAGGATCAAAACCCAAATAAAGCTATTTGTTATATTTAAAATCTGTGTGAATCCAAACAACTAAAAGATAGAAAATTTTTAAAAGAAAAAGACTGACCAGGCATAAGTCACAAATAAGAAAGAGCCATAATATTAATGTCATATAAGATTTAATTACAAAAAGCAAAAGGGATACTTTAAAATGATTAAGGGAAGAATTCTCAATGAGGATGTGTCATGAATACATGTAGTAATTATCACAGTGTCCAAAACACAACATAAAACCTGAAGCAAGATCAGAGAAACAGACAGAAACAATGGCTTAAGATACCTTTGGCTTATCTCTCTACCTGGGGCAGATAAAGAAGACAAAGAGTATAAGTAAAGACACAGAAAAACTAAATTATATAACCAATGAGGCTGCTCTAAACTGAGATTATATCTAAGTTCCCACCAGACATAACAAGTAACCATATTTTAAGCCATTAAAAAAAATCAAATTTCCCAAAACCAGGATACAGCAAATCACATTCTCTACACAGAATGCAATAAAACTACAAAATAACTCCCTAGAAGTATCAATATTTCTTCTTAAACATCTCTTGAATCACAGAAAAAATAAAAATTGACATTACAGACTATTACAGAACAATATTAAAAATACTATGGAACATGTCACACAATCTAAAAGCTGTAGCTAAAGCTACACTCACAGGAAAATTTATACCCTTCAGAACTTGCCTTACTTATAATAGTATTGTTCTAAGGTTCATGCAGAAAAATAAGTGAGACTAGCCAGTAAAATTCTGGAGAAAATGGGTAAAGAGTTAATGCTATCAAATATTAAAATCTTAAAGCTATGTTAATTAAAAGTGAGACAAAAACTGAATATTCCAGAAAGAACACCAATCTAATATGGATTAATGCCAAAAAAAAAAAAAGGCTGCTTTTCAAATCATTGATAAGGAATAGATTATACAATAAAGGATTTCAGGACAACTTATTTTTCTGAGGAGAATAAATAAAGTTGGATCTAAATTCTATGTGAATCAATGGCTTAACCTCAAAAAATAAAATCATAAGAAACCCCCCAAGAAAAGATAATTTTTAAAAATAAGCTTAGAATGGCAAAGGGATTCCAATGTATGACTCAAAACTCAAAATATGTAAAATAAAAGCTGGCTTAGTTTGACTTCATAAAAATTAAAATTTTCTGCATGGGAAAAAATATTGTAAGCAAAGTCACAGGACAACCTGAGAAAAAAATATTTTCATATGATCTGGAATACAGCTAAATATTCTCAGAAATATTCTTAGAAATCAGTGAGACAATTAAGAATACCTAATAGAAAATTAGTAGAGAAAGTGAACACTTATTTCCCAGAAAAAAAGAAACACGGATTACTTATAAAGACAGTAAGCCTCATGGACAATTTTTTAAATGTCAACACACAGAATGAAAATACCATTTCTATTTTTCATATGTCCTACGATTAAAATGCCTGATAATTTCCAATGTTGGTCAGGGTCTGGAAAAACCTGAAAAGTTCACACACACCGCTGCTGGGAGCATATATTGGTGCCACCTTCTGGGAGAGCAATTTTGTAGATTCTATCAAAAATTTAAATATAATAACTTGGACAAAGACATTTCACTTCTGGGAATTGCCTCTATAGATATTCATGCAATGCAAAAAATAAAAAAAAAAAAGAGCCTACAGAGGTTCACTGCAGACTTGCTTAGGGTAATAGCTAAAAATCAGAAGTAACCATCCACAGGGGACCAGTGAAATAAATCATGTATATACAACTGACAGATATTAACAATGGCTTTAAAAAATGAGGTCGCCTGACAAGTACTAATATGGGAAGATTTGTAAGAACTACTGCTATGTGAAAACAGCAAACTTCAGTTCAGTATGTATGGTATGATCTTATTGTGTATAAAAGCAAATAAAGGATGCTACAATGTGGATGAACCTTGAGAACATGATGCCCAGTGAAAGAAGCCAGATACAAAAGGCCAATACTGCATGATTCCATTTACATGAAATTTCCAGAATAGGCAAATGCACAGAGACAGAAAGTAGATTAGTGGTTTGCTTACCAGAGGCTGGAGAAATAGGGGGAAGGGGTTGGGGAATTACTCCTAATGGGTAGGGGGTTTCCTTTGTGGGTGATGGAAATGTTCTGGAAGAGATGGTAGTGGGTGGTTGCATAACACTGAGAATGTACTAAATGCCATTGAATTGCTCACTTTAACACGGTTAATTTTATGTTATGTGCATTTTACCACAATTTCTAAAAATAAATAAAGGAGATGCACAGACAAGCACATATGCCCAGAGCGTGTCTGGAATGCAGCACAAGACTGCTAGGCTGTTCACGGCGGGGCGGGGGGCAGGAGGTGAGAAGTGAACAGCGTTCCCATTTATACCCTTCTCAGTTTGGGTCTCTTTACTAAACTATCAGCACGTATTACCAGATTTTTTGGTCTGGTTTTGTTTTTCTTGATCTTTACTTAAGTACTAAATGCATTACCCTGATATAAAATTAAAACAGTCCAGAGAAAACTAACTGAAGTCACACCTCAGTGCCAGGAGGGGCCTCTTAGAAGTATTTGCCTCCATAAAAGACAGAAATTATGTAGTATAGTATTGTGAGAGTTTTCACATTGTGATTTTTTAAAATAAATACTTGTAAACAAATAATTGGCCCACACCAAAGCTCCCTCAACATCACCAAGGCCCCTCCACCACCCACACACCCAAAGCTCACTGCAGGCCTTCATTCTCTGGCTGGGGAAAAAAGCAATTACAAAGAGCAGTTTTTAAAACTTAATCCTGGGCAGTTCAACTTATACCCATATTTGGCTTTTGTTCTTTCTTTTTTGTTTTGTTTTTAATTAGCCTAGCTTTTAGGACCCACAGAAATGTGTGGCTGGTCAACTAGAAACAACTTGATAATCTAGGTTCTTTCTAAAATTATTATTATTTTCTTAAAAAGAAAGAAAATAAATGGGCTAAAATTTAGAATGATAGTAAAAGAGACAAAAAAGTAAGTGAACCTTATCTGAACTCTGAAAACATATACAACACTTCACTAATTAGAGATAATTGTGTCTGGGCTCTGCCTTGCATAACAATGGATTTTCCTTCTTCCAAAAGAAAATGATAATGACATTTTCTTTCCAAAAATAAAATTTCCAAACTAAAGTGATGACACACTTAATTTTGCAAATAATGAAGGAAAACTGGTATATATCAAAAAAGCTAGCTGAATCTTAAACAATTATGTTCTTGACAGAACTGTTAATACAATCAGAAAGAAGATAGAATTCCACGCGGACACCCCCAAACATGCTCATTGCCAATACGCCTCCTCCACACACAGCCCCATGGGACCCCACTTACAGCACTCAAAGGCCAGCTCACCGCCCCACCCAGGTGCCCCTCCCCCTCCCCTGGAGGCTCCACAAAAGCTGGAGGAGCAAACTCAGGTACAGCCTGAGTCAATGCCCTTTTCTGCCCACTGCCTCTGGAGCCTGGCCTTGCTCTGTAAGACAGGACAAAAGTGAGTGAAGGCGCCCCTGAAGCCAAAGTACAAAGGAACCCGCTTCCAAGAACGCCTTCCCTGACAAACCCACCCCTGATAACGGGACAGCAGCTCCTGTCTCCATTTGGTGCTGCCAAGGCCTCCCCAGGAGTCCAGGACCTTCCAATCTGCCTCCCACTTCAAAGGGCTTTCAGGT
Source organism: Daubentonia madagascariensis (assembly GCA_023783475.1). Classification (NCBI taxonomy): domain Eukaryota; kingdom Metazoa; phylum Chordata; class Mammalia; order Primates; family Daubentoniidae; genus Daubentonia; species Daubentonia madagascariensis. Next base: position 182,086 of record JAKFHU010000614.1, read on the forward strand.
CCCACATAAATCACACTTGCTGACAGCCCCACAATCCCAGCCCCAGAGAGGATGTTTGCTTTTGTTAGCTTTTGTTTTTGTTTTTGCCCAGCAGCCCCCCAGCAAAGGGAAACAAAGGCCCAAGGATGGGCAGCACTGGCTGCCTGGCATTGCATGGGGGGCAGCGTCGGAGGCTCCGTGCAGTCGTCTTCCTCCTTGCACCTGCCCCTGGAGAGCCACCTCATCTGCTCTGACACCTGGGACGCCCGCTGCAGAGATCATGCACCCCCATCAAAGCCCAGGAACCACATGGCTCAAGGCCCTTCCCTCCAGGCAAACAGCTAGAGGAAGGTGATGGGGACAGATGGGCAGCCAACCAATGACCCCAGAGAGCAGGCCTCAGACGCAGGAGGGGGCTGCACGGAGGTGCCCTGCGTGCCCACGGGGCTGGCTAGGCAGAGGACGACAAGCTCTCCAGGAGGACGGAGTTGCTCTCCCATGCCAAGTGACTGGCCGCATCAGGCAGTGGGCACACTGACCGCAGCCCCCGCTGCTCCCCAAGGCACATGGTACCACCAGCCAGGCTGGGCCTCCTAAGTCTGTGCCCCTAACTCCTGACTGCAGTACTGACCAGTGCTGGGGCTGGGGCCAGGGCCAGTCGGTTCACCACCCAAGGGCTCAGCTATAGGAGCGAGTGGGTTAGCAGCAGATCCTTGTCATCAGGTAAATTCCTATGCAGAAACCCAAAAAGTAAATCAACAGCAGGCAGTAATCTATTAGCATGCACGCAAGTATAGATGTAGATGTGTCATATTCCTAGGGCTGGGCTGCCCTAACAAAGCACACAGACTGGTGGCTTAAACAACAGGAATCTGTTGTCTCACAGTTCTGGAGGCGGGTCCGAGATCAAGGAGTCGGCAGGGTGGTTCCTTCTGTGGGCCACGAGGGAAGACCTGCTCCAGACTGCTCTCCCTGGTTTATAGGCAGCCTCTCCTCCCTGTGTCTCCTCACCTTCAGCCACCTTGCAAACCATCTTCCCTCTACGTGCGTCTGCCTGTGGTCAAACTTCCCCTTAAAGAAGTTTGGATTAAGGCCCATCCTAACGACCTCATTTTAAATTATCACCTGTGTAAAGACTCTTTCTCCAGATAAGGTTACATTCTGAGGTCCTGGGAGTTAGGACTTCAACATATTTTTTTGGGGTGGACACAACTCAACCCGTAACAGTGTAATAATTTCTGTTAAAAAGTCAATATGAACAGCTAGTCTCCATTTTAAATAGCCACAGAAACTGGAATCTGCAAGTTTAGAAAGACAGCTCTAATCCTACTTCCATCTCAGTCTCCTTTTAGATCTCCCATATTTGGCTTTAGTTTCAGAATATCAAGAAAATTCTGATTCTTGTGGCCATTTACACAAGGTATTTTTAAACAGTTCACAATGTAAACTGAGGATTCTAAAATTCACCAGAGATGGCTGCTTCGGTCTGTACCAAAACAAGCTAACCAGGGACGCCCACAAACACACTAATGGTCTGGCAGGAAGCAAACTAGCATGGAGGTTTTTGTGATAACTTTAAAAATGTTAAATATACTCAAAATGGAATGTGGATCAAATATTTGTAAAGCCCACCAGGGGAGTCTGCAAACCTGAAGGAATAGGCCCGCTGAGTTTCTTGCAACTCCAACCTCCCACCCTCTGATTCTCACAGGACGCCCCAAGGACCCAGACTGACTTCCCACCTTTCTCCTCACCTTCTCCCCTGGTCACAGCCAGAGAAGGACTTCCTACAAAGGAAGGAAGAAGGTGATGGGACAGCAGCCCTGACATTTATCCCAATTTGTAGAGATAAACATCTTCCCCAGGAGCTTCAAGAAAGGATTTGATAAAGTGATCAAGTGATACAATAGCACAAAAGACCCTGAACCTCTTTAATGACACATGAAAGCAGCTTCCTTGTTAGAATAAATAAGTAAATAAACTACAGCCAAGACAGAGCGATGCCTCTGGCCAACCTCCTTGTCCTCCCAGGGTGGCCTTGTGCCCGTTGGGTGCGGGTCTATTTTAAGAACTTACTCTAGAGATGGAGTAGGATCTAGACCTTACTCTAGATCTAGAGATACCTCTACAGAAATGGGGGGAGAGAGGAGGGAGGTCTCAGACAAATCCTATGCAGCAACACATCTGTCCTTCTGTGACTTGATCTTCTCCCCACCAGGAATCCACTCTGAAATCTCCCCCCCACTAGCACCACAGGTCTCCGTATTCACGCTCATTTGCCTAATGACACACAGTTAAGAAGTATCACCATTTATTTTGGTCCCATTACAAGACATGTAGATGTTTCCAACGTTCACAACTACAAACAGTGCTGCAATGAAGAGCATGGGTGGTTTTTTAGAGTAGGCCACAGAATACGTGCATTTTAAATGTTAACAAACAATGCCAAACTGCCCCAAAAGTGGCAGCACCCACTTGACGATGGCAGGCTCCCATGCTGCCTTATTTCCCACTCCTGACTTCAGAGCTAGAGATAATTGTTTTATAATTTGCATTTCCTTGAATCCAAATTAGGCCAACTTTTTTCATAAATTTGTGGCCTTTTGTTTTTGTTCTTCTGCAAACTGCCTGACTGTACCTTCTGACCCTCTTTTAATTGGGGCATTTATCTTTTTCTCATCTATCTTGTGAATTCTTTATGAGTTCTGGATGTTAATCCCTTCATCTGTTCTATACGTGGTAAACACCATGTCACCATCCTACAGTCAGAATTCTCAGGTGAGGTGTCAAAGCCTCCACACTGAGAAGTAGAAAGCTGAGTCTGCTGCTGTCGTTGCTGCTGCTGAAAAAAAGGAGGGAGGGGCAGTAAACACCTGGAAGCTGAAATGCCTCCTCCTTTTCTACACCTTAATACAATGTTTGTTTACTAAACCCAGGGTTCTGAGAACAGCGGAGAATGGCCCAGTCCCTGACATGTGCAGCCACAGGATGTAGTAACAGGAGCACCCACCAAAAGAGGGTTCCGGAATGCAAGGGGGCTGGGAAGAGCTGGACTGAGCTTAACTTCTGGGGCCCTCCCCACACCCATGCATGGAGATCTCCAGGGAGGAGTCAGAGCCACTCCAAAACAACCCTCCAGGAGCGGACCCCTGGCCCTGCACCCCAGGGCCCATAGCCTGTGCGATGCAGGAAAGCAGCACTTTCTGGAATTCAGAGCCGCCAAGCCCACAGGAATCCCCCGGTGTGCGAGGCAGGGACTAAGGGAGCAGAGACAGAGAAAATCAAGGCGAATGGGTGAACTGTGCGTGGACCGCAAGCAAATCAAGGGTAAGTGGCCATTTCCAGGTAGCTGGGAAAACAGGAGCGGGCCTGGGTGTCATTTAACACCAGGGCTCCTGGTGATAACAGTATTGAGGTTAGGTGAAAACAGTTCTTACAGGTAACCAAGTTAAGGCTGTCTGGGACCTATTAACTAGGCCAGGGGAAATAAAACAAAACAATAGAGTGTGGTAACTTAAAGCTGGGTGAAAAACATGTAGGGGTTCACTGTACTAGTCTAATTTTATGTACGTTAGAAGTTTTCTGCAATAAAAATATTAAGGAAAAAAAATTAGAAAATTTCTGGCAGTCCAGAAACTAGACTAAGACTTCATGATTTTCAGTCCCTTTAATGAAACTCTGGCCTCGAGGGCCCCTGGATCCTAGTGCTCCCTGGCCCCTGTGACACCATTTACAATGATACCATAATTGTTTTGAGTCTTTCTTCTAAGAGAATGTGCTAAACTCTACTATGCATTCCACTGGCTTCAGCCACACATTGGTACCGTTTAACATTTTTAAGTCTTTATTTTGAAACAATTTCAAATTTACATAGAAGTTGCAAGACACTCATAGACTCCCCTCTGCTGAGTGCCAAGACTCACTAAAGGGCCCCAGTGCTTCATCCTCATCCCTGCATACTACGCACTGGCTTTTGTTCCTGAGCTCTCAGAGAGGAGGCTGCAGGCGTCAGCTCTTTATCCCCCAGCACTTCAGTGTGTAAGTCCTGAGAGCAAGGACAGTCTCTTACACAACCTAACAAATTCAGGAAACAAATTCAGGAAAGCCAACTTTGACAACACTTTTAAATAATTTATGTCCACCTTCCCATTTCATCAATTCCAGTAATATCCACGACAGCAGGTTTTTGCCCCCAGCACAGGGTCAGGTCCAGAATCTGCATTGGGCTGCCTCGTCCCTGTCATCTCCTTAAAGCGGGACCCTGCCTGGCCTGTTTTGTCTTTAATGTCACTGGCAATTTGTGCTACAGACCAATTGTTTTCATAAAATGCCCCTCCATTTGGTTGCTCATTTTTGCTCACAAGCAGATTCTCACCCCCAGCTGGAACGCAACCTAAGTGATATGTGCTTCTCTAGGGACCGGCAGCCACCTGCCCAAACCTGTGGTGTTAACCTGGGTCACCCAGCTAAGGTGATGTCTCGTCTCTACAGTCTACAGTTAGTAACTGCCCCCTTGAAAATAAGGAATCTGTGGGGAACACCTTTGAGACCATGAGCATTTCCTGCTCTCATCAAGATGCTCCCCCTTTAATTAGATTCAGCACTCATTGGTGACTCCTGCTCTATGGAAGTGTTCCCTCTCCCCCATCCTTCCCATTTATTTATGTGTTACAGTGAGTTAAACAGTGTCCCCCCAAAAATTCATATCCACTCAGAACATCAGAATGTGACCTTATTTGGAAATAGTCTTTGCAGCAATAATGAGTTAAGGAACTTGGGATGAAATCATCCTGGATTTAGGGTGGGCCCTAAATCCAATAGCTGGAGTCCTTACGAGAAGAGGAAAAGACACACATGGACACAGGGAAGAAGGTTATGTGAAGATGGAGGTAACGATCAGAGTGATGTGGCCACATGGCAAGGACACCAGGAGCCACCAGGAACTGGAAGAAGCAAAAAAGGATTCTTCTCTAGAGCCTTGGAAGGGAGTGTGTGGCCCTGCCAACACCTTGATTTGAGACTTCCAGCTTCCAGAACTGTGGGAGAATAAATTTTTGTTAAGTCACCCAGTTTGTGGCACTTTGTTATGGCAGCCCTAGGAAATTCATGCATGTATTTACTTAGTTATGTACTTATTATCAATGGTGAATCATGGATTCCTATTTTATCCCACACATACTCTATGCTTGTCCTTATCTATGTTGATGCTTTAACGGTCCCAGATGTGGCCACTGGAGCTCCTTCAAGTTGGTTCCTGTGTACGTTTGACATGCCCCCACCACTTCTGAGCACTCACTCACTTTCTACTACAAGAACATGTTCAAGGTTCATCTTGTATTTTTCCCTGTCCCAATCCCATAATCAGTCATTTCTCCAAAGCTCTCTAGCTCATTTAACACGTAACAGTATTTAGAAACCAAGACCTGGGCAGTAAGAGTGCTCACTGCTAATGAGGTCTAGGAAATAACTGTTGTGTACAGAATGCAATGTTTTACAAATGCTGGGTTTGTCATTTTACCATGATATGTACCATATGTATATAAATGAGATCATGAGTTATACTGCCACCTCCAGTTCCAACCCAACCCATCCAGAGTCTTCCCCACCTTCCCTCATTCCGTGTTTTTATCTCCCTCCTTCCACAGTAAGAACTGGCTCCAACACCATCAACAACATACTTCTCATTTGCCCCGTCCCACAATTCACACAAAATAGATTCAGAATTGATACACCCACACCACTATGAAAATCAAACCTACTAAGAAGAGTACAGGATTTTCTTTCAGGTTGTTGTTGTTCATCCCTGTAGACTGACAATACACAGTCAACACACTGAGTCCAACCTTTACTTGAACTGGGCTTCTTCTTTCCCCTGTCATGTGGTCATGTTATGCCTTTGCAATACAGTTGTGTTTATTTACTTGCTTGCATTCAGTTCTAGTTTCCTACCATCATTTTTTTTTTGAGACGGAGTCTTGCTCTATTGCACTCTAGTGGGGTAGAGTGCAGTGGCATCATCATAGCTCACTACAACCTAAAACTCCCGGGCTCAAGCGATTCTGCCTCAGCCACCCTAGTAGCTGGGTCTACAGACGCACACCACCACACCTGGCTAATTCTTCTATTTTTTGTAGAGATGGGGTCTCGCTCTTGCTCAGGCTGGCCTCGAACTCCTGAGCTCAAGGAGTCCTCCCGCCTCAGGCTCCCAGAGTGCTAGAATTACAGGCATGAGCCACCATGCCCAGCCTAGTTTCCCACCGTCTTTAGTGATTTAATTTTATTTTTTGAAAATGTAGAAAATTAACATGTTCCAAAAGTCAAAACATACAAAAAAATTAGAAAAAGAATAGAAGGGAAACTACCACAACATAATAAAAGCCACTATGACAAGCCCACAGAGAAAATCATACTTAATGATGAAAGACTGAAAGCTTTTCCTGTAAGACCAGGAAGAAGTGGCCCACTTTTATCACTTCTACTCAACACAGTACAATCATGCATTACTTAACGGGAATATATTCTGAGAAATGCGCAATTCATTGTTAAGTGATTTTGTCCTATAAATATCACAGAGTGTGCATACACAAACCTAGATGGTATAGCCTACTGCATACCTAAGCTATATGGGATACCCTATTGCTCCTAGGCTACAAACCTGTACAGCATGTTACTGTACTGAATACTGCAGGCAATTCTAACTCAAGGGGAAGTATCTGTGTATCTATCATATCTAAACACAGAAAAGGTAAAGTAAAAATGTTATAATCTTATGGGACCACCATCATATATACGGTTCATCATCTGAAATGTCACTATGTGGCCCATGACTATATTGGAATTTCTAGACTGAGCAACTAGGCAAGGAAAAAAATAGTAATAAAGACATCAAAATAGGAAAGGAAGAAGTAAAATTATCTGTTTGCAGACGACATGATCTTACGTAGAGAGTAAGATCCACAAAAATGCTATTTGAGCTAATAAACAAATTCCAAAAACCTGCAGGATAGAAAATCAACACACAAAATCAGCTGCATTTCTATGCACTAACAATAAGCAATCCAAAAAGGAAATGAAGAAAACAATTACAATTACAATAGCATGGACAAAAAGAAAATACTCAGGAATAGATTTAATCAAGGAGGTGAAAGACTTGTACACTGAAAACTACAAAATATCGCTGAAAGAAATTAAAGAAGATCAAAATAAATGGAAAGACATCCTGTGTTTCTGGACTGGAAGACTTAATACCGTTGAGATGTTAATATCACTCAAAGCGATCTACAGATTCAATGCAATCCCTACCAAAATCTCAAAGACGTTTTTTGCAGAGCCATAAGTGGCTACTTACACCTGAAATGAGACCAGTGAGGTGGAGGAATTTCACCTTTAATTTCTTTTCATTTTAGTTAATTTTAACTTAAGTAGCATGTGCCTAGTGGCTACACGCTACAATGTAGCATGCACAAGCCTACAATGAGGCGTTCAGGCCAAAATGTTTCTGTAATTTAACTGCAGGTTGTGCTAACTACCCCTCCAGGAGGGTGTGGAAACCATTAGGCTGTGAGCATTTGGGACTTGGGGGGAACCCTCCCCCACTCAGGGAAGACTTCAAGCAGCAGCCACATTCTCCCCTGATAACATCTCCAAAGTGACAGAGTGCTCGCTGAAGTTCATTCCAGCAACAATTAAAGACACACATACCACTTCCCACTGGAACTTAAGACTTTCCAGAGGACAAGCTACTTAGTTGAATTAGGCTAAATTTTTCTGTAATTATTTCCTTCCCTTTGGCTTTTGATTTTTTGGTTCTTTCAGGGATAGAACTTAAAAGAAAACACTCCCAGAAATCCCAAAAATGGTGCAAACCACACCAACACAATTCCCCATTTTCGAAAAGCTTTATGAAAATTCCCAACATTGTTCAACAATTCCTTGGCCACTCTGTTAATATGATTTTAAACAGATTACACCCCAGACATATTTTATGACAACTGTACATGCAAGCAGAGCTGTCCCGCCCTCATTTCCAACTTGGCAAGCTCCTCTACAAAACCAAATAAATACATGCTAGAAAAAGGCGGCTGGTACAAAACCCCAGCCAGTTACAGCCATAATTAATGGGCCAGAGCTCCTCTTGTTTCTTGGATTTTTACTTCAAAACTCAAAAGCCCACACTACCCACTGAACTCCTAACAGTGATGCAGTGGTACCGTGAAACAATGCAAACCCAAAGAGTCCAAAGGGTCACTGAGAAGCAATGTTTTCAAAACCAGTCTTTTCAGCCCAACAGTCTTCTCATGAAACAGCTATTGCCATGCAGCTGGGGTACAACCAATAAAAATCCACACCTAACTGGCAATGCCTCCTCTACAAAGCAAAGCACCCTAGTTTCTTTGCTTTGAAACCTTTCGTGCTTGGTATTCATAGGGTCCACTTGGTGGTCACGGCAGGGTTCCCAAAGAAGGAAATATCCTCATGACAACATTCTTTACAAGGAACAGAGTCACAGCCAATGGGCGGGGGCAAGGAAGAGCCAGCCCTGAGGAGCCCCCAGTGGGACACATCAATATAAACCGAAAGCTGAGCAGCACAGCCTTTCGCCACTCAGAAACCACTAGATGCTGATGGGGGCGGGGGGCGGGGAGGGGGGGGAGGGTGTCCTCTACAGTTTCCCCTCCAGGTTCCCAGGAAATGGACCAGATAAACACCAAAAGGCCTCTATCATCAACAAACAATTTTAGAAGCCGGATACAAACCTTGGGTGGGGATAACACTTAATAGCGCGCTTTCTCTTCCCTGAATACAACTTGGAATTATGTAATTAGAACTCTCCCAGGGAAAAGACTGACAAAGAGCACACAAATTTCCAGCACTTCATCAGACTAGCCAGGTCCCACAGATTAGAGAGCCCAAGCCCTTCACACCCAGTTCCCATTTCAATGATAATGATAACTTTTCCCATCCTGGCCTCCCACGGAATGCATTTTAAAGGACAGCCAGTTTTCCAGCTGAAACCTTTCTAAAGAGGATTAATCTTCCCTACCTGTCAGACAAGCTGTTCTCACTCTTGCATTTCTATTCCACTGACTTTAGAAAAGAGCTTCCAAGAAAAAAGTGGTGGAAAATTCAGACTCTGCCAGACTTAAAAAGTCTCAGAGGCTAAATCCATGCTAAACATTTAAGGGGCAACAAGTGATTCACTGCAAACCACACCACAATAGAGGCACATACAAACACCAATTACAGCCACACTTTGGATCAACAATAGAAAAAATGTCTCATGATAAAAAAAGAAATGTCATTTCACATTGCCCCATAAATCTGCAGACCACTGTCACCAAAAACTACCCCTGGAAAATGCACATTTTAAACCCATGCTGCTTTTTGCACACAAATATTAAGCAGAATTCTTGAGTTTTCTAACTATGATTTGCTTTATTAATTAAAAGTTCAGCCTTGCCTAGCAGAGCCCACCTAAGTGTTATGTAGGGTCCACGGTGTTCAGATTTTCAGGGTGAAATTCTTTATCAAGTAAGTGGATGTGAGGGTTAAGCTCGATCTCATAATTAAATAGTGAAAAATTTCAAATGTGTAGTTCTTTGCTTGGTACACAGCCATAATAAGAAAAATATGTTGCCTTACTACACACATAAAAACTTTTCTTTTTCCACAAAATCTTCTTATTCAAGATGTTTTTCATTTATTTTCTTCTATATCACTATCATTATTTATTATGACCATCAATCCAGGGATCTGGCCCAAAAGTAAACACTACACTGTCACAACGGGGGAGGGAGGACCCTAAACTCCCTCACTCCCGGCCTACTCTGCCTCGGAGGGGTACATAGTCCCAAATCAGGTATTTGTCCCCACAGGAAACAGAGTCTTTCTATAAAAGAGTGGAATAAATCCTCTTAGAATTATTTTGATGTGTTTAACATAGTAAACTATTTCGTATATACAACACACTCAAATTACAGGGACTCCTCTTCACAAAAGAAAAGATTCCAAACACCCAAATCTCCTGTAATCACGGAATTTTATTCATATTTTGAATATGTTATCATATTCGTTGACTTTCAGTTAACTTAGCAGTTCAGACAGAAAAGAATTATATCCTACTCCCTCCCCTATAGAATTATTATTCAAAAATTGAAGAAAATGACCCTGGATTGCTTTATCACTCATTTCCTACGTTGACGGGACAAGATGGCAATGTTTGAACACTCCACCCAGAACGCAAGCGACTTTCCTGTTCCTGCTACAACCTTCCTGCGAGCAATGGGCCATCGTCCTTTCTCATCACCCACGTCCAACCCCTACCGCGGCGTCTCCTCTGCTGCATCGAAGGCCGCCCCGGAGCCAGGCGGTTCGCAAGGCTGAGGTTCCGCAGGGCGGCCACCAGCAAAGGCTGTGCAAACGCACGTCGAGGCCACGTGCTGAACCCCCGCTCCGCCCTGCCCCCAGGCGGACGGGATTCTTGGGGCGGGGTGGGGGGTGCGGACAGAGAGGTCGTCAGGGATGGACACTAACTTAGAATGTAGCTTGCTTGCTTCATCGTGCACTCTGCGCAGTTCATGCTTTAACGGACAGCGATATTAATGCAAACTTTCTTCCCAATCAAGTAATAAGCACTATCTGACGTAATCAGCATCTGCTTAAACCTAAACGCCCCCAGGAGAGGCTGCTCAGCGTTTCTGACTCGCGTCCGCCAGGCCGGCCAGGGCGGCGGGCCGGGTCCTGGAGCGCGCGGGACGCCCGAGGAGCTGAGCGGCCCCCGCCTGCGTCCGTCCCCGAACTCTCGTCCGCAGGCAGGAATGCGGGGAGCGGGGTACTGAAGCCCGTTTACGTGTCAGGGGCGTCTCACTCACCTCCCCGGTCGCGAATGCCCCAGGGCCCCGAGGCGCCGCCCACCCTCCCGCACGGTGCCCGGCATCCAGCCGAAGGCGCGCGGGCGGGAGGCGTCCCGGGGTCCGCACAGCCGGGCATGCGCCGCCTCCCCCAGGCACCGTAGGCAGGCCCCCCCCAGCGCTCCCTATGAACCTCCAGGCAGTTCTCCTGCGCCCCGCGTCTACGCGGCCGAGCCCGCGCAGGCCCCCGCGGGCAGGGGGTGCCCCTCGAGGACGAGGCACCCGAGAGCCAGGCCCCGCCCCGCCCCGCCTGCCGCGCGCCTCCTACAATTCCCGGGGTCCTGGCGCGCGGCCGGAGGGCGGACGGGTCCCGCCGCCCCGGCACCTCTGATCCCCGTCAGGGGGAACCGCGCTTCGGCCACCCCAGGGAGGTGGGGGAGGGGGCAGTTTGGGGGCAAACGAGACCGGGAACTGACGAGGGTAACAAGAGGGAAGCCAGAGAGCCTGTCCCAATCAACAGGCCCTGCGGCTGGGGGGTGGTCAGACCCCGGGAGCCGCGGGCCACTCCACCGCCGCCGCGAGGGCAGCTTTCCGGGGCCACGTCCGGCCCGGGCATCAGCCCGCCCTCTGGCGTGGGACCTCCGGGACAGGCACTCCGGCAGCCGCGTACCCTGCAAGGGTAACCCCGGGGAGTGAGCCCGAGTCCCGGCCCTGAGACTCCCGGGACACGTCTGTGGATGCGGGTCCGGGCCCGGGGCGCGCACGCGCACTCGCACGCACACCCACCCACCCGCACACTCACTCGCTCGCTCACGACCCTCGGAAAGCCCTGGTGAGAGGCTCCCCGCCGCCGGCCGCCAGAAACACTTGGGCGTCCCCGGAGCGCGGCTCACTGGAACCGGCCCGGGGCGCGGGCGGAGGCCAGCGCCGGGAGCGGCGCGGACGGCCCTGCCGGGCCCCCTCGCTCTGAAGCACGGGCGCCGCCGCGGCGGCCGGGAGCGAAGTGGCGGAGGAGGGCCGGCCGCGCGAGCCGCGAACCCCCGCCTGCGCACGGAGCTGCGCTCCGGGTCCTACCTGAGGTCCGAGGCACAGAGAGCAGGAGTGTGGCGGCCACCCAGACGGCCGGGGCGCACAGTGGTGCCCGCCGCGGTAGCCCCGAGCCCTGGGCCATGCCGCGGGCCGTGGGGGCCAGGCCACCCTCTGCCGGCCGCGCTCGGCCTTCGAGTTTCGGGCCGGGGCGCGGGGCCGAGCGCCACCACCCTTTTCTGCCGTGCGTCAGCTCCTCTTTCTCCACCGCGCTTCGCAAGTTGGTCCCCTTCGAGGACCTCGCCGTCCTCCTCTCCCGGCCCGGATGCGCCGCTCGGCTCCGGCTGCGGCGCGGGCTGGCGGGGGAGGTCCTGGGCGCGGGCGCTGGCGTCCCGCCGGCCGCCGGGACGCGCGCGGGGGGCGGACCGCGGCGGGCGTGCCGGAGGCAGGGTCCCCAGCTCTCCCGCCCCGATGGGCAGAGAGAGCCGGCGCCGGCGCCCCCTGCCGGGGGGACGCCCAGGAAACAGGGAGCCTGGCGGCCTCTGGTCCCCGGACTTGCCTCCCGCGCCCGCCCTCTGGCCTGCGCCTGGGGACGCTGGGACACAAAGGTGAGGCCTTGGGCATTCAGCCTGGTCTCACTGCAACCGCCCACGGAGCAGTTGCCACCCACCTTCGCGGGGGCAGGACACCCGGGGGCCTGGGTCACAAATCAGTAACTCCGGGCGACACAGCGCCCCACGAACCTCCACCGAGCAAATCAGAGAGCCACCCAGTCCCAGAAAGCAGTGGCGAGGGAGGAAGAGGAGAAGCGATGGCTCAGCAAAGGAAATGTTCAAGAAAAGAAACAGGCCCTCCCAGGCCGGTGGGGACAACCGCGTCCCTCCAAAATGCTCAGAAACTGCTGGGAGTGGAGCTGCGTGGAGGGAGCCCACAGGAGCACGATGCTATCTGAAGCCACCGCGGCTTTCGGTTTACTGTTTAAAAGCAAATTGTGTAATTTTACCCATTAAAAGCAGAACACTATTTGTTCTCTGCAGAGCCCCAGAACATGCAGAAGTAATTTGCTTCACTTGTAAAAGACATTTTGAACACAACTCAAATAGCATATTTTCTTGCTTATTCTTGGTTTTGCTTAGCACATGCAAAGGTCTGGATTTGAAAGGCCCCAGCCTCTTGTTTGTAACTGAGGAATTTTCTTTGTTTTTCCTCCCACGGAGAAAGGATTTGGATCCTGCGGCATCTCAGTAGTTTGTTTTGTGAGATTTATCTTTTAACTGATTATCAAGCACCTTGTCTGATGTTTTTGCTGGAACACCATTCCTTGTTAATTGGGATGAATTAGGGAGAGCCCCGGCCTTGGGTGCCAGACCTGGAGGCCTCTGAGCCTGCACTCTGCAATTGCCTCCCCCCACCTCGGGCAGGAAATAAAAGTTCTCTTGGATGGTCTGCAGACAAAATGGTTGAGCCAGCCCTGGCCCATTACCCCTGTTAAAATTATTTAGGCCTGCTACTGTCTCTGTCCCACTTGGGGAACATCTCACACAGTTCTTGCTAACCCATGTTGGAAGGATGTGACTGTGGCTGGCTGGGGGCTGTGGAAAGCATGGGAGAAGATCCCAGCCCCTCCTGGACTGGATGATAATATCATCATCAAATTTCCAGAACCCCCAGTCCCAGGCTCAGGCCATCCTTCTGCCCACGCTGGTGCTGGTCTGAATTGGGGGCTGCTCTCCTCAGGATTGTTTGAGGTCTGCCAGGTGTTTATCTTTGGGTTTTTCCTCCCTTTACCTTCCCTTGTGCGCCCTTAAAGATGCCTTTAGAGTAAGTAAGGTTGTAAGAGTTACTCTTGAAGCACTTAGTTCCACACTGCTCCTTTCTGGATTTAGGGAAAACCAGACAGGGGCTGCAGAGAAGAGTCCTATGAGCCTGACCTTGGAAAATCGGTCACTCAGCAAGGCCTTGTCCTTTCCCTGGTGTTGTGCGTCTCAGAGAAAGTGGTCCCAGCACATTTGCTTTTCACTTCACACGGCTTTAGGTTGTATGTAGTTCCAGAACCATTTCATCAGCAGCTTTGCCATTGATTCTTGTGTGACTTTCAGAAAAATGACATCATGCTTCAGCCCCTCATCTGTATGCTATTTTCACACAACTGGGGCCCATAAACCTGACTCAAGGTTTAAACAGCAACATATATTTTTGCTGACAGCTTCTTGGGTGGGGTCAGAAATGTGGGTTACATCACACATGATTCCTTAACCCCTTTTAAAACTTACCTGTTCGGTATTGCTCTTTCCCCAAAATTTCCCTGTCAATAATTCCTGCACTCCCCCTTCCTCCCTTTCCTGCAGGTTCAAAACTGAAGGATAAACACAATAAGTTAAATTGGAGGGGTCAAAATAAAAGCTTTCTCAGTGATTAGCAGAATGTGGCTTAGATCCAAGGCCAAATTGGAACTACATATTCCTTCCCACCTGTGTTAGTTGTCGATTGCTGCATAACAGATCACCCTCAAATTTAACAGCTGGAAACAGTAAACATTTATTATTTTACATAGTTTCTGTGGGTCAAGAATTCAGGAGAGGCTTAGCTAGATGATATTGGTTTAGGGTCTCCCAGGAGGTTGTAATCAAATGTCAACCAGGGCTTCTGTTACCTGAAGGCTTGACAGGGACTGGGAGATTCTCACAATGTAGATTACTCACATGCTTGACAATGTGCTGGGTGTGGGCAGGAAGCCTGTTCCTAGCCACATGGTCTTCCTGAGCATCCTCACAATATGGCTGCTAGCTTCCCCCAAAAGAAAGCCATGTAGAAACCATAATGTCTTTTATAACCTAGCCTTGGAAGTCACACACTATCATTTCTGCAGTATCCTGTCAGTTATATGGGTAGGCCCTCTTCATTGTAGGAGGGAACGAACTAGACAGGGGTGTGTATACCAAGAGAATCACTAGAGGCTGAATACCTGACCACCTACCTGGGAGACAGCCATGCTGATCCTCAGGATTGGCAGTAAGCAAGAGGGAGAGAAAATGAGCATGGTTTGCACTAGCAAGAGCCACAGGAAGAAGCCAGGCACCCCTTACAAGCTGTAAGAGGGGAACCATGCAGATATCTGAGGAAGAGCATTCTAGGTGGTGTGAAGGCCTTGAGGCCAGAGGGGTCCCAGGATATCTGAGGAACAGCCCCGACACCAGGGTAGTTACAGTGGTGTGTGGTTTAATTTGTATTTACCTGGTGAATAATCATGTCGTGTATCTTTTTTTATGCTTTTTGGCCATTTGTATACCTTATTTTGTGAGATAGCTATTCAAATTTTTACTAATTTTTCTCATTGGTTTGGATGTCTTCTTGTTTTTGAGTTTTAAGAGTTCAGCAAGCGTATGGAGTGTTCGATGCCTACCAAACCGTAGGGCATTAATGGGGAAAGTAGACAAGTGCAGTTCAGGGCCTTTTTGCCCATGTGCTTCTGTAGGGAATTCACACCCTTCTGCCCTACTAGCAGCGAGCTCTACAAAAATCCAAGTGCAAACAAGATAAATAGCCAAACTTGTCAAACAAGATGGCTCCATTTCCTCACTCCACACTTCTTGCGAATCTGGCCCCTGCACCCACATAAACAGCTTGGTGTGGTCAGTGAGGACCCCAGACCACTGATGACAAGGGATGTTGTTCCCTCCTCAGCCTCTGCGGCGTTTCATCCTAGACCGTTCCCTCATCAAACACAGTTCACCTTGGCTTGTATGACATCAATCTCCTGGTTTTACTTCCATTTCTTCCGACGTTCCTCCTTGTTTTTCTTCTCAACCCACCCTCTTCCGCTTGGCGATTACGCGGGCTTGGTCCTCGGCCATCCCCTCGTGTCACTCCGCGCTCCGCAGGGGGAAACTCCCGCAGGCTCCCTGCTTCACCGCCACCCGGCAGGCCCGGCCCTGACCGGCAGACCTGCACTTTCACCCGTCTCCTGGGCGTTTCCGTGTGGCTGACCCAACGGCACCTCGAACTTGAGTCCTCCAAATCACGAACTCAAGATCTACATCCCCTCACCCCACATCCTGCCCCAAACCTTGTCTTTTTCCTGCGTTCCTTCGCGCACCCCTCCTCGGCCCCGCCCTCTCCCCCGCGTCCAGCGCGTCCCCAAGGCCTGTTGGTTCTAGCGCCTGCTGCCCTCTGTCTCCCCAGCGCCGCCCTGGCCCAGGGTACTTTCACCTTCTCCCTGGGGAAAAGCCTCCGAACTAGTCTCCCCATCTGTACCTTCCACCAGCTCCAATCTTCCCTCCATAGGGATATGGGAAGATCTTTTCAAACCCGAGTCTCTGGGTTTGGTGCCTCTGCCAGCTGGCTCGCTGGCGTTCCTAGGTGAAAGCCTGACACCTACCTTAGGTACCTGAGATCTGACGCCCACCTTCCCGTCCAGCCTCACTCTGTGTACTGCGTCTTCTTGCTCTCTCCTTTCCTTTCCGCCAAAACACAGAACGCACTGACCTTCCTTCCACCACGGGCCTTTTGGCAGGTGGTTCTTTCTGCCTGGAGCATGCTTTCGCTCACGTCCTTCACTTGAGTCACTGTGACTCCTCCCTTTGGATGGTGCTGTCCCTGGGTGCCTTCTCTGCCGCCCTCCGCCGTAGCCCAGCTCTGTCGCAGCTACAACAGGGCCTGTACTCTGCAAGCTTACTTGGCTGAGGTCTATTTTCCCTACTGACCTGAAGTTCCGTAAGGAAGGGGCTGGTGTATCCCCAACAATGCCTGAGATGTACGAGCAGCATATTTGTGGATAAAAAGAAGGGAGGAAGGGAGGGAGGGAGGCAGAAAAAGCCGATGTGTTGAATTCTGATTTACAATAAATTCTTTGGTTTCCTAGTCTGCCGCCTTTCTCTGATCACAGCAAATCTTTATCAAATAATGCAGGCAGTTTTACACTTGACTGGATAACCTTTTTGTAGGTTCATCATGAAATTATGAACACATGCATCCAGAAACACAGTGTTTTTGTAAAGCATATTTTATCTTAAGCCGTTTATTTCTATGTACAGCTATTTCAGCTACCTAGGCTTTCTTGTATCCAAAAATTCAGATTCCAGAATAATAAAACAAGGATTCCAGTTTTAACCAATAGCTACAAACTTTAGAAGGTCACAAAGCTTGAGTGTAGTAGTCATTATAATAAGGAAACTTTATTTCAAATTTCCAATTTATTTTGTCAGGAAGTGGTGGCAGCAGAGGAGGCTGGCAGGAAATGGTGCTCCCCTTTGTAGTTGGTCATCTAGGAGGAAGATGCCCTCACCTGGCAGGTGGTGATCTAGGGGAGGCCCGCTAGTTGAAGCTCTAGTCCCCTTACTCGTGTTGAGGGGTTTTTTTCTTTCCTGACACCAAATACATGGTGTCTTTGCCAACATCAATTCTCTGATTCTCCAAAAACCAAGTGGGCATCCAACAATTTAATTTTATTCTGACGCTAACTGCCCAGAGTCAGGAGCAGACACAACAGGTTCAAGGGCTCAGTCCCACAAGATTGCCCCCACTCCAAATGCCATTGCAACTATTTCATTCCCAGGGGACCTGCATCTCTGTCTGCCTTGCTACAGATTCAGGGGTTCCCACAACCTTTTCCTCAGTTCAATTATTTGCTAGAACAGTTCACAGAACACAGGAGGACACCTTGCTTACTATTACCAGTTTGTTATAAAGGATACAACTCAGGAACTGCCAAAGAGGAGAGATGCATGGGACAAGGTCTGGGCGTAAGAGGCACGGAGCTTCCACGCCCTCTCCAGGCCACCCTCCCAATACCTTGATGAGTTCGCCAATGTGGAAGCTCTTCAAACCCCATAGCTTAGGGGTTTTATGAAGGTTTCATCACATAGGAATAATTGATTAAATCATTGGCAATTGATGATTGAGCTCAATCTCCATCTCCTCTCCCCTCCACAGAGGTCAGGGGATGGGGCTGAAAGCTCCAAGGTTTGGTCTTTCTGGGGACCAGACCCTAACCTGAAGCCATCTAGATGCTCCCAGCCACCAGCTATCTTATTAGCATAAACTTAAGTTTGGTCTAAAAGGGCTCATTATCAGACACTCTATGACTCAGGAACTTCCAAGAGTTTTAGGGCTCTGTGCCAAGAAGTGGGGACAAAGACCAACTATATATTTCCCATTATACCACACATGTGGTCAGAATGTTTTTCCTGATGGGGTAGTTAAAAATAAAAATAAAAATGATAAAACCAAGATGTATTTATATCATCATGGTTACTACTATAGGATTATTGGATTAAAATACGACTGTTGCTAAAACTTTAGTCAACAAGATTTCATGCCAATAATATCTTCTAAAATTCCCATTTAAAATAATTTATTTTTCAGTGTCAAAAGCACATGTTAAATCTCTATTCCCTATGGATTAACAATCACCAGTTTTATTGGACATACTTAGATATTCAGCTGCTCTGTTAAGAACACAATCTCTGAAATATGTAGAAAATTATGGTTCCACTAGTGAAAGCTACTGGAAGCCTGGGACCTACAGTGAGTCATCTTACATTCACTCACTGGTTTTAATGTGTGTTATGGGTTGAATTGTGTTTCCCCAAAAGATGTTAAGTCCTAACCCCAATACCTGTGAATGTGACCTTATTTGCAAATAGTCTTTGCAGATGCAATCAAGTTAGGACAAGGTCACTACAGTGAGCCCTAATCTAGTTTGACTGGTATCTTTATAAAATGGGGAGATTTGGAGGGAGAGACAGACATGTAGAGAGGGAGAAAGCACAGATAGGGAGAGCACCGTGTGAAGACTGAAGTTGTGCTGCCACAAGCCAAGGAACTACCAGAAGCTGGGTGAGAGGCCTGGAACAGGTCCTTCCCTAGTGCCTTCAGAGGATGCAGGGCCCTGCCAACACTTTGATTGCAGACTTATGGCCTCCAGACCTGTGAGACAATAGATTTCTGCTGTATCAGCCATGCAGTTTTGTGGTACTTTATTATGCAGCCCCAGGAAACTAATACAAAGTAATGGATGGACACAGACCAGAAGTAGCTCTTTCAAATTACTACTTATTATAAAATTATTAAACATAAAAAATTGTCTAACAAAATTATCTCAACCAGACTACACATACACACACACACACACACACGTGTTAGGGAAGAAGGTCACAGTTCCTTCATCTCCAGGAGGATGCGAGTAATGGTCCATTTATCACCTGGTAGACATAGGTGTTCTCAATCTCTGGGGGTGGCCTAGGCCATACCTAAACAGCATCCATTCTGAGAACCCTCACCAGAATGAGATCCAGAGCATCCATAAAAAAATGGGACCTTCAACTTTAGGCAAGTAGAGCAAGAGCATGTGGCCCTTCAGAGGGAGTGGGAGTCTTCATATTTAGCAAACTCGGATGTGCTGGTGCAAGATGTGATTGGTGCATGTGCCAGCTCTGTGATACCTCCTGTAAGGTTTCTTGAGTCTTACAGATGTGCAAATGAGGCCATCCTAATACTTTGATGTTAATAAGATGTGGTGATTCTCTTTGGGACTTAGGCAGTCCTCAAATGTCAGGTGATGGGGTATTATGGTGAGACAGACACTTAGGGTTATAATTCCCATCACAGATCAGAAGGTCCATGGCAGGGTGATTACACAATGTTGCCTCTCTCATCACCCCATGAAGAAGCATGCTCGGGCTGCATGCAGCTTCTCTCTGTTTTTATTAGGACTTTGGGAGGGTATAGGTGATGCCCACCTAAGTTTATGGCAATAGGATCATTGTGGACATGGGAGTGGCCTTGACAGAGCAGGTATATAAATGCCTTAAAGTTGTCAGGTGCAGGGAGTTGCATACCAATGATGGTAGTAGCTGCAAACCACTGGAAGGCTGGAACACTGAGCAGCCCCAGGAAGGAAATTGGGAAAGAAGCACAGGGGACAAGACTGTTTGTCTCTTCTCCAGCAGGTGGTTACCAGGAAAGTCAACACAAATGGCCAACAAATATATGAACGACAAATACTTAATTTGACTAGTAATCAGGGAAATGCAAAATGAAATGAAACCCCTTTTTTTCTTTTTTGAGTTGGGGTCTTTCTATGTTACCCAAGCTGGTTTCCAAGTCCTGGTCTTGAGCGATCCTCCTGCCTCAGCCTCCCAAGTAGCTTGGACTACAGGTGTGTGCCACCGCACCAGGCTAGAAATCCCACTTTTGAACTGGCAGACATTTTAAGGGAAATTGATACTCCTAATCATTGTGGGTGAGGATATAAAGTGATATACAGCCATTTTGGAGTTTGACTCACAGAATTTATTAAGACTTGATGTACCTGCCCAGTGATATAGCCATTTAGTTCTCTGTATATCCAGAGGATAAGGAGGGAAGTAGTGCAGATGTTTATGGCAGGATTTCACTTATCTAATGCCACACAGTAAACCCAAACAGTTGGTAGCTTAAAACAATTCATGATTATCCCTCAAGATTCTGTGGGTTGACTGAGCTCAGCTGGATGGTTCTTCTACTAAATTATGGTACTCAACTGGATTAAAACAGCCAAGATGGCATCTTCACTCACATATCTGGCACCTTGGTGCTCCTCCATGTGGCCTTTGTCTCCAGAGGAAGTGTGGGACATCTCCTTCTCTGAGGCCTCTGCATGTGGCCTCTTTCTTCAGAAGGGTATTGAACTTATTATATGGCACTGGCTCCCAAGACCACAAAAGGGAAAGCTGCCAGTATTTTTTTAGGCTCAGGCTTGGAACTATTACAGCCCCAAATTCACCTGCATTTTGTTGGTTAAAGTGAATCACAGCATCAGCCCAGATTCAGTGGGGAAGGGAAGTACATACGGACCTGAAAACCTGGAGGTGTACTTTATTGGGAGCCATCTTTGGACACTAGCTACTACATATAGTATCATTTTTCATAGCAAAAAATTAGAAGTCACCTAAATATCTATCAATAGGTGCCTGGGCACAGTGGCTCATACCTGTAATCCTAGCAATTTGGGAGGCTGAGGAGGGAGGATTGCTTGACGCCAGGAGTTCCAAACCAGCCAGAGCAAAAGCAAGACCCTGTTTCTACAAAAAATAGAAAAATTGAAAAATTATCCAGGTGTGGTGGTGCATGCCTGTCCCAGCTACTCAGGAGGCTGAGGCAGGAGGATCGCTTGAGCCCAGGAGTTTGAGGTCACAGTGGGCTATGATGACAGAGTGACAGAGCAAGATCCTGTCTCAAAAAAAAAAAAAAAATCAATAGGGGAATGTCTAGATGAACTTTTTATATGTGAATATATATATTTATATTTATATATACACACATTTATATATGTGTGTATACTATGATACACACGGATGTACAGCAGTGTAAAAGGATGAGGTAGATCTATATATACTGACACAGATAGACCTCCAAAACATATTGTTAAGTAAAGTAAAAGAAAAAAAAAAAGCAAGTTACAGAGCCATGAAAGCATGATAGGATTTTTTGCAAAATAATTAAAAAAACACTAATCTCATGCCCAACCTGTACTATACAATTGTATAGAATGAGGACTTTAAAGACACAGTCTCAGCTGCTAACAATGCCTGCCCCTAGGGAATAGGAAACGAGATTGGGGTAAAGGTGGAGGCAAGTAAAATCCCCTATTCCAAGTTTTTTCCTTATTTTCCTTATATTTACGTCTACTCTCAATTCACAACAGCTGAAAGCACAAAATTGAGCACAGATAAGGTGTGGGGAATGTTAAGATCCTGTCTTCCCTGCGTTCTTCATTGTTCGCCAAGAAGAACAAGACAGGATGAGACCTCACCCAAACTTTGCCTGCTGCCCCTCAAGCACAAGACATGAAAATCTTTGTTCCTCCGCTCCAGGGCCAAAATTTCTGAAAATAAACCTCATAAATTGGCTTTGCTTTAACTGATGAAACCAACATGAGATAAAATTGAAATGTGAGATTCAAGTTTATAAAAAAGTTAACCATTTTCCATGTGGTGAGAATTGTAAATTGTACGAGCTCAGATTTGTACATACACTGGCAGAAGACACGGTGTGTCATACTGTGCTGCTTGTTTGGAGGCTAGGACAGGTACTGTGACATAGGTTACCCACAACACAGCTGACGGACTGTGTGTGGGCACAGTGTTGGAGCACTTAACAGCAATATCCTGAAAATTTACCTGGGTTCAAATGTGACTCTTCTATTCATATGCCCTTGGCCTTTTGTCAGGATTAGTTGAGTACTCGGCATATAATAACTCTTAGGAAAAAACCCTAATCTGTTGCTGGGTTCAAGATATTTAAATCAATGTTACTCAAAGCAGGTGGTCTGTGAACACTTTATAAGGTCTGTGATAAGACATGAAGCTTGTGCTAGAATGTAAATCAATGCACAGCTTCCTTCATCAAGAACATCTTGCTGTAAAAAATCTATTAGCTGAACTGAACAGTGGGCTTAGTGGCATAGTTGATTTGTATTTCTAGCACAAGCTCCTAATCTTGTAGCACACTTGCACAAAGACCAAATTTTGAGGAGCAGTGATTTAAATCTTCTTTGTCTTTACTTATTTTTTGCCCACTTGATTTATCAGTGTCTACAAAAGATGGTTTAAAAACTCCCACTGTAATTGTGATTTTGTAAATTTGTCCCTATAATCATGTCAGGTTTTGCTTTTTGCATTTCTCAGTGATGTGGTTAGGTACATATAAGTTTATGATATTTTTATCTAGTTAGACTATAGTTGGTTTTGGCACTACATGTGATAAACACTGATGATGGTAGCTTACCTCATATATAGTCTCCTCTCATTTCTTAGCAAAAATACCCCAATTTTGGTTGGATTAGAAATGTACTCAGCTAAAAATTTATAATTCCTGGTTTCCCTTGTAATAGCAGTGGCCATGTGTATAACTTCTGACATAGGCACCACCCCTTCATGGCATTTCCTTACTCTTCTTCCTGTCTGGAGTGCAGGAGTGAGGCTCCATGTAAGGCAGTCATTTTAGGATCATAAGGAAGCCATGAGGACAACAGAACACAGAGAAAGAAGAATAGGAGATTGCTGGCAGCATGAGCCTGAGGCAGCTCTGACGTGCCTGGCAGTGGACTACTGATATTATTAAATTCTTTTGGTTGAAGTCATCATTGTTGGGTTTTGTTACCTACAGCCACATGAAATGCTAGTTGATACTGTATAAAACAACCCAACTGTCCATTTTTCTGTTCTATACCTTAAACTATACCTTATAAGATATTAATATTGCTATTCCATCTTTGTTTTTATAGTACAATATTTGCCTGGTATATTTATTTTCAACCTTTCTGTTTTGCTTTAAGTGTACTTTTGGTGTCCCCCCATATTTAATGTGTGTCTTTCATGCAGTATATTTTTATATTTTTAACATCCAATCCAACTGTCTCCAATTCTTTGTAGATAAAATTGATCTGTTTATATGTATTTTTTATTTCTGAACTTATTTTTAAAAACTTATTTTAAGCATCCAATTTATTATGTTCTATGTTGTGTTCTTTACTTCTATTTTCCCCCTTTTTATTCCTTGTTGAGTTAAAAATATTTTTTACTGTCTTCACTTGTTTGCAAATTATCCATTATATTTATATTTTTTATTGATTATCCTTAACAAATATACATACTTAAATTTAAGTATGAGGTTACCAAGTAGTCTTTTCTTCTGATTAAGACTAGAAATGCACTATATTCTAACTCTCCTCTGAGCTATTCCATCCCATATGGTATTGTCTGGTATTTTATTTCTAGCTTTTGTGAAATAAATGTTTTGTCTTTTTATTAGTTTTATAATCAGTACTTAAGATGTTTTTGAATTTTATTTTTAAATTACCATACAGTAAGAGAAACTTTTATTATTTTGGGGTACATTTCTATGGATTGTAACATGTGCATAGATTCCTGTAATCACACCACTCCAATAAGGACTCAGAACAGTCCCATCACCTTGGAAACTCCCCATGGTGTCCCTTTATGGTCAGACACCCTCCTACCCTCAATCCCAGGCAAGCATTGATCTCTCCTCCACCTATATAGTTTGCCTTGTTGAAAATGTCATATAAATGGAATCATACATTTCTTTCTTTTCTTTTTCCTAAATTGCAGGTTTATTTTTTTAAAATTTTTATTTTTTCCTTTTATTTCAGAATATTACAGGGCTACAACACTTTGGTTGTATATATTGCCAAGGCACTGCCCATGTCAGAGCTACAATCGTGGACATTCCCCAAACTGTGTGCCCCGCACACATTCAGTGAGAGTTTTCCCATCCCCTACACCCACCTCCCACCTGCCCAACCCCTGATGAATATTATTGCCACGTGTGACATAAGTGTTGATCAGTTAGTACCAATTTGACAGTGAGTACCAGTGGTGCTTGTTTTTCCATTCTTATTATACTTCACTTCGAAGAATGGGCTCTAGCTCTATCCAGGATAATACCAGATGTGTTAATTCACCATTATTTTTTATTACTGAGTAATACTCCATGGTATACATATATCACATTTTATTAATCCACTCATGTATTGATTTTTTAATGGGGTTGTTTGATTTTTTCTTGTTGATTTTCCTAAGTTCTGTATAGATTCTGGTTATCAGCCCTTTATCAGATGTGTGGCATGCAAATATTTTCTCCCATTCTGTAGGTTGTCTGTTCATTCTAGTGAGAGTTTCCTTGGCTGTGCAGAAGCTTTTTAATTTGATCAGGTCCCATTTATTTATTTTTGCTGCTGCTGTGATTGCTTTGGGGGTCTTTTTCATAAATTCTTTGCCTAGGCCAATGTCCATAAGAGTTTTTCCAACATTTTCTTGTAGAATTCTTATGGTTTCATGTCTTAGGTTTAAGTCTTTTATCCATCGTGAGTTGATTTTTGTGAGAGGTGAGAGATGTGGATCTAGTTTCAGTCTTCTACATGTAGCCATCCAGTTTTCCCAGCACCATTTATTGAATAGGTTTTCTTTTCCCCAGTGTATGTTTTTGTGTAATTTGTCAGAGATCAGATGACCGTATGAGGATGGTTTTATATTTGGGTTCTCAGTCCTGTTCCATTGGTCTATGTCTCTGTTCTTGTGCCAGTACCATGCTGTTTTGGTTACTATAGCCTTGTAGTATAGTTTGAAGTCTGGCAGATAGATGCCTCCAAATGTGTTCTTTTTGCTTAAGATTGTTTTGGCTAGATGGGATCTTCTCTGGTTCCACACAAAGCATCGAATTATTTTTTCTAGATCAGCAAAAAATGATGTTGGTATTTTGGTAGGGACTGCATTGATTCTGTAAATCACTTTAGGTAGCAAAGACATTTTTACAATGTTGATTCTACCTATCCTAGAGCATGGTAGGGTTTTCCATCTGTTTACATCCTCTGCAATTTCTTTTCTCAGTGTTTCATAATCCTCTCTATATAGGTCTTTGACTTCCTTAGTTAAATATGTTCCTAAATATTTAATTTTCTTTGGTGCTATTGTGAAAGGTATCATGTCTTTAATTTGTTTCTCGGCTCAACTGTTATTGGCATATATGAAGGCTATTGATTTGTGTGCATTGATTTTGTATCCTGAGACTTTGCTGAATTCGTTTATCAACTCCAATAGTCTCTTGGTTGAATCTTTGGGGTTTTCTAGATCTAATGTCATATTGTCCACGAAGAGTGAAAGTTTGACCTCTTCTGCCCCCATTTGGACACCCCTGATTCCTCTCTGTTCTCTGATTGCTCTGGCAAGGACTCCCAGCACTATGTTGAATAGAAGTGGAGATAGTGGGAAACCTTGTATGGTTCCAGTTTTAAGGGGGAATGCTTTCAATTTTTCCTCATTCAGTATGATATTGGCTGTGGCTTTATCATATATGGCTTTAATAATTTTGAGGTATGAGTCATCTATGCCTATATTGTGAAGAGTTCTTATTGTAAAAGGGTGCTGGATTTTGTCAAAAGCCTTTTCTGCATCTATTGAAAGGATCATATAATCTTTGTTCTTGCTTTTATTTATGTGGTGAATTACATTTATAGATTTGCGTATGTTGAATCATCCCTGCATCTCAGGAATGAAGCCCACCTGATCGTGATGAATTATTTCTTTGATGTACGTTTGAATTCGGTTTGCTAGGATTTTATTGAGAACTTTTGCATCTATATTCATAAGGGATATTGGTCTGTAGTTTTCTTTTCTTGTTGTGTCCTTTCCTGGCTTTGGTATCAAGGTGATATTGGCTTTGTAGAATGAGTTTGGGAGGGCTCCATCCTTCTTGATGTTTTCAAATAATTTCTGCAGTATAGGAACCAGTTCTTCTTTGTAGGTTTGGTAGAATTCAGGTGTGAACCCATCTGGTCCAGGACTTTTTTTTGTTGGAAGATTTTTTATTACTGCTTCAATTTTGGTGCTTGATATTGGTCTGTTTAGGAATTCTATTTCTTCCTGATTGAGCCTAGGGAGGTAGTGTGTTTCTAAGAATTTGTCCATCTCCTCCACGTTTTCATGTTTTTGCACACAGAGATATTTGTAGTATTCAAAGATGATGTTTTGTATTTCCATGATATCAGTTGTGACCTCTCCTTTTTCATTTCTAATTGAGCTTATTAGAGTCCTTTCCTTTCTGCTTCTTGTCAACCTGGCAAGTGGTCTGTCTATTTTGTTTATCTTTTCAAAGAACCAACTTTTCATTTTATTAATCTTCTGTATTGTTCTTTTGTTCTCAATTTCATTTAATTCTGCTCTGATCTTGGTTATTTCTTTTCTTCTGCTGGGCTTAGGATTGGTTTGCTATTCCTTTTGCATTTCCTTAAGATGATTCATTAGTTTGCTGATTTGTGACCTTTCTGTCTTTTGGATGTGAGCATTTAAGGTGATAAGTTTTCCTGTCAGGACTGCTTTTGCTGTATACCACAGATTTTGGTAACTTGTGTCCCCATTATCATTTAGTTCGAAGAATCTTTTGATTTCCATCTGAATCTCCTCCTTGACCCAATAGTCATTCAGCAACAGATTGTCTAATTTCCATGTTTTTGGATGAAGATGTGAGTTTCTGTTGGAATTGATTTCTAATTTTATTCTGCTGTGGTCTGAAAAGATACATGATGTGATTTCTATTTTTTTAAATTTTTTGAGATCTGCTTTGTGGCCTAGGATGTGATCAATTTTAGAGAAAGTTCCATGAGCTGATGAGAAGAATGTATATTCAGTGTTATTTGGGTAGAGTGTTCTATAGAAAATGAGAGTGTTCTATAGCCGAGAAACTATAGATGTCTGTTAGGCCCAAATGTTCTAAAGTCCTGTTTAGGTCCATTGTTTCTTTGCTTATTTTCTGTTTGGAGGATCTGTCCAGTGCCATACAACATTTCTGAGTGAAGAAATGGCTTCTTTCACTCAGCATAATGCCTTTGAGATTCATCCCAGTTGTAACTGTATTAATAGTGCCTTTCTTTTTATCATTGAGTAGTATTCCACTCTATGGATGTACCACAGTCTGTTCATTCATTAACCTGTTGAAAGACGTTTGGGTTGTTTCCCATGTTTGAAGATTATGAATGGAGTTGTTATGAGCACTTCTACACAGGTTTGTTCCTGAACATAAGCCTTCGATTCACCCAGGGAAATACCTAGCACTGGGATTGCTGAGCCATGTGATAAGTGTATGTATAATTTTGTAAGAAATAGCCAAACTATTTTCCTGAGTGGCTGTACCATTCTGCATTCCCACCAGCGATGCAGGAGAGATCCAGTTGCTCCATGTTCTTATCAGCACTTTGTATGTTAGTATTTTTTATTTTAGCCATTAAAAGAGGTGTGCAGTGGCATCTCATTGTGGTTCTAATTTGGATTTCTCTAACATCTAATAATGTTGAACATTTTTGCATGTGTTTACGTGCCAACCTCATATCCTCTTTGGTGAAGTGTCTGTTCAAGTCTTTTGCCCATTTCTTTAACCGGTTTGTGAAAAATCAATTACTTGATAAGGAATTATTAAGATTTACAGGCACGTTTGCTTACTTTCTTGGTTTTGCCACTCTTGACTCTCATTTCTTTTCTTCCTCCTAATGTATATCCTTAGTAGGCCTTTTTGTGAGGCTCTAACAATCTAACAACAAGCATATCTTCATTTTCTCCTTATTTTACATGATGATCTAGTTAGGTATGGAATTTGAGGTTCAAGATCACATGCCCTAACCACTATGAATATGTGATTCCATTGTTTACTGGCATTTTTGCTGATGAGAAATTGGCTGTAAATCTGATGGCCATGCCTTCGCAGGTGACTTGTCATTTCTCTCTGGTGGCTTTCAGGATTTTCTCTTTACCTTTGAGATTTTACAGTTTTGCTATAATGTTTCCTAATATAAATTTATTTTTATTTATTCTCCTGGAGGCTTGGTAGGCCTTTTCAGTCTAAGACTTCTATCTTAATTTCTGGACACCTCTTAGTCACCACCATTGCCTCTCACCATTCTCTCTATTCCTGGAACATTTCCAGAAATACCTTTGTGCCTGTGTAATATCCACACCTCATAACTTATCTGTCATATTGTCCCTGTCTCACCCCTCCCTTCTGGGTTCTCAGGGATTTCCTCCAGTCTACCTGAAAAATCTCTAATTATCTTTTCAACCCTGACAACCTTATGGTTAAATGTGTATAGTAAGTTTTCATTTCTATGACCACATTTATTATTTCTAAGATTCCATCTTTTTATATATGGCTATTTTTGTTTCACAGAGTCATGCTTTTGTTTTATGAACTATTTCTTTCTCTACACATTTAAACATTTCAGATATACTGATTTAGTATCTTTATTACATTGCTCTATTCTCAAGTGCCAATGCCCTCATTTGTTATGCCTGTATACTGCCTTTTACATGCTGAATGTTCTAATATCATATTTCTATTCTGTGAATTTCTAAGTTTTCCTTCCATGGCTTCTCCCTCCTTGCACCCTATGGGTAGATTTGAGGTTACATTACCCAGAGCCCTCTGTGGTGCATCAGCCCATTCAAGTCTTATATTTGTGTTTCATCTTGAGATTCTAACACACAGAGATAGCAGGAATTCTGACCCTAACTCAGCACACAGTGTAGAAGCAGTGTTTCTAGAGTAAATAGATGGCTCTGTTTTCATACAGGGCCAAGAATGGGTGACTTGCTCCAGGCCACAATAGGCCAGTGGAAGATGATATTCTGGGTCCATTCACCATCCAGAAGTTGTACACTCCCCATGCCCTAGGAAGAGCCAATGCTTTGGCTTCCAAGCAGACATTTTTCTGGGCTGGGACTCAAGGGATAAAGAGACAAGAGAGTGGTGATAATGACGAAACATGGAATCTAGTCTGGCTAGGGAGGAAAGTGAGGGCATGGAGTGATGCTGGGTAGGATCAATGGCTTGGGGATACTGGCAAGCTTGAAGAATTGATGGATTATTGGAGAGAGTAGACTGGAGAGACATCGAGTTGTGGATGGAGGGTGGATTGAAACTGAGATTGGAGAAGGGTTGATATTCACAAGGTACAAGGAATCCCATGGAAAGGAGACACTCAAGTTGGGTGGAGGACAAGATAATCGGAAAAGAAGAGGTCAAAGAAATTAAAGGCAAGGGTATTTTTTTTTTACAAGTTTATTAAAATCATCAAGAATTCCTAGCACTTTGGGAAGCCAAGGCAGGAGGATTGCTTGAGCCCAGGAGTTTGAAACCAGCCTGGGCAACATAGTGATACTCTGTCTCTACAAAAATTTTTTAAAAATTAGCCAGGCAGGTGGCATGTGCCCGTAGTCTCAGGTACTTGGGAGCTGAGGCAGCAGGGTCGCTTGAGCCCAGGAATCAGAGGCTGCAGTGAGCTGTGATCATGCCATTGCTCTCCAACCTGGGCAACAGAACAGAACAAGACCCTGTTTCTTAAAATTAAAAAAAAAATCAAGAATTAAGACAGGAGCAAGTGACAGTAAGCCAGGAGTTAAAATCCTCAAGGATTAGGTGAGGAGGAGGTGACCTGGATGTTAAGAAGTTACTGTAGCAAGGAGGGACAGCATATAGAAGAGACTTATGTCTCAAGATTTAAGGCTGGAGCTATTCGGTGGAGAAAGATCTGGAAGCAGCAATGAAAGGGAAGGAGGACAGACACCTTCAGGCCCAGGGAGGGGTGGCAGGGTTTGAGAGGGAGAATAGCCACTTTTGAATGGCTGCAAGGGAAGGAATCCTGGTTAAATCCACCCATCAGCCTTCTCTCCATGCATGTACATTATGCCCAAACAGGCTGGAAATCACCCAACCTTGCTGATTGGTCTCATTTTAAGTAACTAACCACTCAACTGGGCCCATAGTACCAGCCAGAAACCCCACAGTTTTTCCCTAGTTGATTTGCTCTCCACCCTTCTCCATAAACCCCCTACATGGATTCTGCCTCCCCACTCTTAGCTGTAACCTTGCCTCTTCCTTTGCTGAGAAAAACATGCGTCCAGCACTTGCCTGGTGTGGCTGTTTCCCTCCTCTTAAGATGGGTGAACTGTCCTCATACCTAACCAAGACAGAAGTCACTGAAGCTCAGCTGCTCTCACCTGCTCAAGATCATTGACATGATTGACCCCTTGCTATCTCCTGCAACTTCAATTTGCAATTTTTTGGTTAATCTAATCATCAAATGTTCTGTTATTTCTTCCTTGTTAAAATAAGTCCTCTTTGATCCCACATCCCATGTCAGCTACTGCCCCATTTTTATGCTCAATTTTAGAGCAAACAATGAAAGAGTTGCCCTTTCTGTTCCAATTTATCTCTTGATATACTCTTTTGAAACTATTTCCTTTTTTATAATTTATATGTATTTATTGGCATTCTCTATTTAGTAAGACATTGTTTTCATACTTTCCTTTATTTCTTTAGACATGGTTCCTTTTGTTCTTTGGACATATTTAAAACAGCTGATTTAAAGTCTTTGGTCTAGTAGGTGTAATGTCTGGGCATCTTCATTTTCTATTGATTGTTTTTTTCCCCCATGTATGGGTCATATTTTCTTGCTTCTTTCAATGCTACATAACTTTTTGTTAAAAACTGGACATTTAAATAACATAATGTGGCAATTCTAGAAATAAGAATTTTCCCCCTTTCCAGGGCTTGTCCTTGTTGCTACTTGTTTTAATGGTTGTTTGTGTGTTTTAAAACTTTTATGAACTAATTCTGTCTGTATTTGCTTTAGACTGAATGTTATGTCCCCCCCAAATTCACATGTTGAAACCTAATGCGATGGTATTAGGAGGTGAGGCCTTTGGGAATTGATTAGGTCATGAGGTCAGAGCCTTCATGAATGAGATTAGTGCCCGTATAAAAGAGGCCATAGAGAGCTCCCTCTCCCCTTCTGGCATGTGAGGACACAGCAAGAAGACAGCCATCAGCCCTTTGGTTAATTTCCAGAGTTCTTAGAACCAGGAAGCCAGCCCTCACCAGACACTGATTCTGCCAGTGCCGTGAGTTTGGAATTCCCAGCCTGCACGATTGTGAGAAATAAATTTCTGTTGTCTATAAGCCACCCAGTCTACGGTATTCAGTTACAGCAGCTCAAATGGACGAGATAGTATTCTTGTCGTGTGTGGCCACTGAAGTCTCTGCTTGATTAGCTTAGTGGCTAGCTAATGATTGAACAGAAATTCCCTTAAAGACCTGGAACCAATCTGTTTCCCAATCTTGTCCAAGGGGTTCTGTGTGCTTACTGGGGGCATGCCTTCAACAACGAGCCAGGCAGTTGACAATTTTGCCTTTGCCTTCACTTCCTGCTGACACAGAGCCTCAAGGTCAGTCAGAGGTGAGAGCTTAGGGTTTCCTCAGGTCTTTTGTGAGATGCACACAGTATGGCCTTCCAGATTCTCTGGAATATGGTAGAGCTTTTCCAAGCCCCCATGGACATCTCATTTTTTAGCTTTTCCTTTTAAGCTTTCTTGTTAGCCTCTTGTTTTTCCCAACCATGTAGCTGTCAAGTTAAACAATTGCCTCTAAATATTTCCCTCTGGGAAAAGGCTTTTCTGACTAGACAAGCTCTGAATCAGGTCAAACAAAGACCTTTCAAGGGAATCTTCCAGGGAATCACCAGACAAGCCAAATAATTACAGTTCTCTGGGAAGGAGACATTGAAGAAACCCCACCCTCATTCTGCCCTTTCTGGGGGCTGCCAGCCCGCTCGTTACCCCACTTCTGTGAAGCTGGAGAGACGGAAATCGGAATAGGGCACGTTAAAGCACCACGAAGCTTGCTGTTGTGACTGAGACTCAGCCATTTTTTTTCTTTGCATAAATGCTCCCTGGATTGCTACAAACCTTTGGTTAATTTCCAGAGTTCTTAGAAAGCTGATTGTGACAGCTTCATCAGTTTTCCCGTTGCTTTCATGGAGCAAACATGACCCTGAGCCCACCTGTGCCAGGATTTCACCTCTACGTCTCCACGCAAGCTGTTCCTGACAAGGTCTTCAAAGACTTTCATGTTTCTAAATCCAAGGATCAATTTTAAGTCCTCATCTTATTTGACTTGTTAGTAGCAATTGGCCCTCACCTCGAAGCATTCCTTATGCTTGGCTTCCTGAACATCTCACTGCCCTGGGTTCCTTCTGACCATAATGGCCACTTTTTCTGTCTCCTTTTCTGTTTCCTCTCACCATCACCACTGCTAACTGCTGGGGCATCTGTTCCTGCGGTGGTGGTACGCAGTCTGATACTCCCAAATGCATATCTCCAGTCTGGGTCCCTGCCCTGAACTCTAATGTCATATGTCCAATGATGTACTCAACATTTCTACTGGAATTTTGAGAGGCATATCAAATTTTGAAATGTCCAAAAAATACCTGCTGATCCTTTTCCCTAATATGCTCCTCCCACAATCTTTTCCATCACAGTAAATGTAACTCAGGCCAGAGACTTTGAAGTCACTCTGACTCTTCCCTTTCTCTCGCATGCCACATCAAATCCACCAGCAAACAAGCTGTCTTTACCTTCAGAACATATCCCTGTGCCAACCAATTTTTATGATCCTGACCATGACCCAAGCCTCCGTCACCTCTCAGATGAGGTTGTGCATGAGCCTCCTACCTGCTCTCTTTGCTTCTGTCCTTGCTGTGCTAGGTCTAGTTGCAACATTGCCCCCGGGATGATGCATTTAAAATCCAACCCACATCTTTTCCTCCTCTCCTGCTAACTTTCTCCACAACTGTCACCATCTATAGGAGAAGCAAACATCCTTCCAGTGGCCTGCAGTCTCCACAGGACCTTCCCTCTGCTCCCATGTTCCCTGTACTCCTACAACACTCCCTGTCCCTTCCTCACTCACTCCTTCCACGCTGACTTCCTTCGTCTTCCTCAGCAGGTGGAGCACAGTCCCCTGCTGCCTGGAATGCTTCTCTAAGAGACCACATGGCACGATTCTTCACCTCCTTCTGCTTCTGTTCAATGTCGCCACCTCAGTGGAGCCTCCCCTGACCTCCCTAATCCCTATCTCCCTTTGCTGCTGTATTTTCCCTTAGCACATATCACTATCTATAAAACTAAAATTTTACTAATTTTTATTGAGTGTTTACTCAACATTCAACTCCTCATATGAGCTGGTCCAAATGGCCCCTTTTTAGATTTCACTTTCCTCTCTCCTCTCTTCCATAAGACATTTTCTGGGAGCATGGTGTGACTTTCTCATCCTAATGATGAGGAGAGGAGGTGAGTCATCAAATCCATGCAGAGCGCCTGGCAGCCTCACTGGTGAGACAGCTGGATTGGCCCACTCCTCTGTTCCATCAAGCCTTTTGGAGTGATGTGCTGCTCCCACCCTTTGAAGTCTGCACCCCCAACCATGGGACAGCCACCTCAAGTAGTCTTTTCCTCCTGAACCAGGGCTCTGACATGCCACAGATGTGCTCAGAGTTCCTTAGCTGGAGCACATGGGAACTCTTTCTATTCCACTACACAAGAATGTATGACTTATACATCTCTTAGGGGGTGTAGATTATACAAACGAAGCATTGTGCCAAAAATTTCAACCCTGCTCCTGTCAGGATTTATTTGAGAGTCTGTTGCCATATCATAAAAATGATATGAACAGTAACAACTAAAATTTATTGGGGCTATTTGAAACAATAAGATTGAGAACTTGTTGAAATAATAAAACACAAAGTGTTTTTCTTTTTAAGAAGAGGAAGAAATTTAATATTCCCATGGGATGGAAACTAAATCCTTCTTGGTAACTCCTGATCTAACCAATGTAGCAAAATAATATAACAGGAAGCATACCATCCTCAAAATGAGTTATACTCTTAAGTGAAACATTTCCTGAATTGCCATATATAGCAGTTCTCACTGCCCTGTTGTAAAGAGACTACTTTACAATGAAGTAATGTTAAATAAATTAATATTTGTACAGCACTTAGAATGACACCTAGTATACTGTAAGCACCATATGTATAATCAATTATTATTAATAATAGAACACAAAGCTGTATATCACATTATGCATTTTACTTTCTTCATGAAGGAATAGTTTATAGTAACATTACTCTGTAAATCTATCAAGTTCATTCCAGCAGCTGTTTTAGAACACACATTGTTGAAACCAAGAATCCATACTGACATGTGGTTGAATTTCCTGATTGTGTTGCATTTTAGCCAGGATCCCACCTTATGTTTAACCACATAACTTTTCATAGCTGAGGATCATCAAAGCTTGAATTTGAGCAGAGTTTTTGCTTATTTATTTTTGTGGGTTTTTTTTTGCTTTGTTTAGTTAAGTCAGTTTAGTATGTACATTAGGAGAATGGGTTTTGGCTCAGATAATCTGGGCTCTGAGACCACGTGACTTAGAGACAGTTTGTGGGGTTTATAACACATGTAGAAGAAAAATCTATGGCAACAACAGCATAAAGGCCAGGAAGAGAAAAATGGGAATATAGTCTTACAAGGTTCTCATGCTATACATGAAGTAGTGTAATAATACTTGAAAGTAAGCTGCAAAGAGTTAAAGATGTATACTAGGAATCCCAAAGCAACCACTAAAGTAATAAAATATTTCATTAGCTGATGAAACAGATAAAATAGAATCCTAAAAAATATTCAATTAACACAAAAGAAGGCAGAAAAAGAGAAAAATGGAAAAAAACCAGATGAAACAAATTGAAAGCAAAGAGCAAGATGATTGACTTAAATGTAATCAAGTTAATAATTACATTAAGTATAATTGGCTAAACACCATAATTAAAAGCCAGAGATTATCAGATTGAATAAAAAAGCAAGACCCAACTATATGTTGCTTACAAGATATTCACTTTAAATTCAAAGATTCAATCAGTAAAAAGCAAAAAGATAAAGATATACCATACCAACACTAGTCAAGAGAAAACTGAAATGGCTATATTAACATCAGACAAAATAAATTTCAGAGCCCAAAATATTACTAATGATAAAGACCATTTCATAATAATAAAAGTGTTAATTTATCAAGAAAACATAATAATTCTAACATTTCTAAATTCTAAACATTTATGCATCTGATAATGGAGCTCTGAAATAAATGATACAAAAACTGAAAGAAGAAAAAGATAAAATTCATAATTATAGTTAGAGATTTCAATACCCCTCTTTCAATAATTGATAGAAGAATTAGATAGAAAATCAGTAAGGATAGAGAAGATTTGAACAACACTATTACTCAATTTGATCTGTTTGATATTTATAGAACACTCCATGCAACTTTCTTTTCAAGTACACAAAAGAGTTATGAAGACAGTGTACATGCTGTACCACAAAACAAGTCTCCATAAATTTAAAAGGATTCAGGTCTTACAAAGTACATTCTCTGACCACAGTGGAATTAAATTAGAAATCAATAACAGTAAGATCTCTGGAGAACCCCCCAGATATTTGAAAACTGAATAACACACTGCTAAATGATATAAGGAATAGAAAAGAAATGAAAAGAGAACTTAGAAAGTATTTTGAATTGAATACAAATGAAAACACCACATGTCAAAATTTGTGAGGATGCTGCTGAAACAGTATTTAAAGGGAAATTTACAGCATAGAAATCAATGACCTCAGCTCTGATCATAAGAAACTAGAAATAAGAGAGTAAATTAAACTCAAAGTAAATAGGAGGGAAAGATCAGAGAGGAATTCAATGAAACAGAAAATAGAAAATAAAACCAAATCTTTGAGAAGGTCAAATAAAATTGATGAATCTCTAGCCAGAGTGACACAAAGTATGAATTATAGGAATGAAAGCAGTGACTTCAATACACACTGTACAAACATTAAAAGGATAATAAGGGATATTCTGAATAACTTCATGTCAATAATTTCAACAACTTAGATATTTTGGGCAACTCCATAAAAGACACAAACTACTAAAGCTCATACTGGAAGAAATAAGCACAATAACCCTACATCTATTAAGGAAATTGCAATTGTAGTTAAAAATGTCTTCCCAAAGAGAATAGCAGACTCAGATGTCTTCATTGGTGAATTCTACCAAGTGTTTAAGGAAGAAATAACAATTCTACATACAGTCTTCCATAAAACTGAAAAAGAGGAAATACGTCTTGGCTCAATTTACAAGGCCAGCATTACTCTGATACCAAAGTAAGACAAAGACATTACAAGAAAACAAAACTATAGACCAATATCCCTAATGAGCTACATGCAAAATAGTCTAAACAATATTTTAGCGGATCAAATCCTACAGATATAAAAAGGATAATACATCATGACTAAGTGGAGTTTATCCTGGGAATGTGAGTTTTGCAACAGAATGTCATCGGCTATTCTGTTCCCATGCCAAAATGTGGGTCAGAGTGTCACGGTCTTCCATCCCATCCCACCCTCGCCTTTTCCCAAGAATCTTTTACTTTCTTCTGCTTACCTATTGCTATGTAAACAACTACTTCAAAACTCTGTGGCTTAAAACAACCATTTGATTATAAAACAACCATTTTATTTTGCTCATGAGTTTGTGGGTCAGGAATTTGGGAAGAGCTCAGCTGGGAAGTGTGTCTCTGAGCCACATAGGGTCAACAAGTGTGGCTGGGGCTGGCACGTGTACTCCCAGGATGGCTTCTTTACTCACACGTCTTGGTCCTCCTTGGCCTTTCCCTCTATTTGCGTGGTGTCTTACTCTCCAGGGTGTTTGCCACGTAGCTTGGAAAGCTCACAGCACCATCGTCGTAGGGAAGTCAGACTCCTTATATGGCTGCTCAGGGCTCCAAGAGAGCCAGCTCATAGCTACCAGTCTTAAAGGCCAAGCCGGAAACTCACCTAGCTTCACACTGCATTGGACAAAGCAGCCACAGGCCAATCCAGGTCCCAGGGGCGGGAAGGAGGCCTCACATCTGCCAGAGAAGCATGGAAGGATTCATGGCCATCTTTAACTCGCCAAATACATTTACCCCACTAATGGTATTCACTTATATGTTACTTAGGGCTTATATTTTGGAAGGAACAGAAATAAACTCAAGTTGCCTTAAGTAAAAAGAAATGTGGACTTCCTCCAGCCTCCCAGCCACCCTGCCTTCCTGGTCCAGGCAGAGTAATTTAACTCCTATTCTGCTTCTCCTCCTCACGTGCATACGCTAACCTCCTAAAACAAAGATGCGGTTTTAGGATACGTCTTTCTTAGAAAGGAGCTTGTGAGAGGATCATAAATAAGAATGTTTTTCCTGTCACACCACAGCCACAGATGTTGCTGTTGGATTTATTTTGCTGAGGTTCCATCTTGTGTGTGACCACGTCTCTCCTCTTCCTTGCAGTTCCTCGACTTGTCAGGCCTTGTTTCCTTCTCCACAGTTCCTGCTTCTTCTTTTTCTTTTGTTATTTCTGTCTCCTTCACACCTCCGCACCTTGCTCCTCCCCTTCTCTCTGTAATATCGAGGGGGTGAGGCCATGATGTGGGGCAGGCGGGGAAGAGGGGTGTAGGAAGGGGAGCAGGGTGCTGGAGGAGGGGCACAAAAAATAAAAGAAATTTGTATGGAGGAATATGAAGGAACGGACAGGAGGCTGGAGGACCAGACTTGGAAATGGATGGAAAGTTCCCTATGGCCTGCAGTAGGAATCACCGCGTGAGTTCTAGAATAGGGTCAGTCTGATGCTGCAATGAATCACCTCCAATCATCACTTCTGCCATTGCATCTGAAGCTCCGGGACAGAGTGCCCATCCAGATGAACTTAGTGCCCGGGCCCCTCTCCCAGACCACGGTGGCATCGGACACAGGGAGAAGTATCTGCTTTGGCTTTGAGAGAGGCAGGTGGTGTATGTGAATGACCCTCACAAAAAATAAGGGAGAAGTAATTCTCCAAAAGGATATCAGCAACCATTAGGGATGGTGGTGTTTATTGGGCAAACAAATTCCGAATGTCCTGTATAGGTAGGAAGAGTGAATACAATTATAGAAAGTTAAAACTATTAGAGGAAAGTTGAGGTAATTGATACATGATAGCAGAGTGTTCTGGGTTGAACTGTGTCCCCTGAAAATTCCTTTGGTGAAGTTCTAACTCCCAGTACCTCAGAGTGCAACCTTGTTTGGAGACAGGATCTTTATAGAGGCAATCAAGTTAAAATGAGATCACAGAGTGAGCCTTAATCCAATATGACGGTGTCCTTATGCAAAGGAGGACTCTGGAGACAGACACGTACACAAGAAGAATGCCATGTGTCTCAGTCAGCTTGGGCTTCTGTAACAGAATACTGTAGACTGGGTGGCTTAAATGACAGATATTTATTTCTCACAGTTCTGGAAGCTGAGAAGTCCAAGATAAGGTGACAGCAGATTTAGTTCCTGGTGAGGGCCCGCTTCCCTGGCTTGAGACCACGGACTTCTCACTGTGTGCTCACAAGGCCTTTCTTTGGTTTGTGTGCATAGAGAGAGCAGTATATATAAAGGTATACATGGGCACTAATTCCATCATGAGAGCCCCACCCTCACGACCTCATCTAGACCTAATTACCTCCCAAAGGCCCCAGCTCCAAATACCATCACATTGAGGGTTAGGGCTTCAGCATGTGAATTTTGGAGAGACACAAACATCCAGTCCATAACACCATATGGAGATGAAAGTAGATACCAGGGAGGTTCATCTACTAGCCAAAGAATGCCAAAATTCCAGCAAACTTCCAAAAGCTAGGAGAGAGGCCTGGAATAGCTTCTCTCTCTCAGCCCTCAGAAGGAACTAACCCTGTCAACACCTTGATCTTGGACTTCTGGCTCCACAACTGTGAGTTAATAAATTTTTCTTGTTTAAGCCACCCAGTGTATGGTGGTTTGTTAGGACACCTGTATCAGTCAGGGTTCTCCAGAGAAACAGAACCAATAGGAGGGGTGTGTGTGTGTATGTGTCTGTCCATCCATTTATAGAGAAAGACACAAACACAGAGGCAGAGAGAGATACTCATTTTAAGGTATTGGTTCACAGGATTGTAGGAACTGGCAAGTTTAAATTCTGCACAGCAGGCTAGCTGGCTGAAGACCCAGAGAAGAGTCAATGTTGCAGCTCAAGTCTAAATGCAGTCTGGAGGCAGAATTCCTTCTTTCTTGGGGGACCTCAGTCTTTCTTTCTTAAGATCTTCAACTGATTAGATGAGGCCCACCCACATTATGAAGGGTAATCTGCTTTACTCAGAGCCTACTGATTAAATTTTTAATCATATCTTAAAAAATACCTTCATAGCAACATCTAGACTGGTGTTTGCCCAAGAACTGGTATCATGACCTAGCCAAGTCGACACATAAAATTAATCATCACAGCATCCCTAGTAAATAATACACATAGTACAGTAGTCCCCCCTTATTTGTGAGGAATAGGTTCCAAGACCCCCAGCAGATGCCTGAAACTGCAGAAAGCACCAAACTCTATATATACTATGTTTATTTGGTCTGATAACCAAGATGGCTACTAAGTGCCTAATGGGTGGGTAGATTATACAGCATGGATACACTGGACAAAGGGATGACTCACATCCCAAGCAGGATGGAGCAGGATGATGTGAGATTTTATCACAGTATTGAGAATGGCATGCAATTTAAAATTCATGAATTGTTTATGTCTGGAATTTTCCATTTAATATTTTCAGATTGAGGTTGACTGTGAGTAACTTAAACCATGGAAAGTGAAACCGTGGCTAAGGGGGGGACTGCTGTCAAGTAGGCAGAGTGACAGTTACAGTGAGCTCTAGGTCAGAGGGAGTAGGAAGTGGAGAAATTTTAAATGTTTGCTCAATCTATTATATTATATAATGGAAAGAAGATTAAGGTGTTTTAAGAGGGGTGTTCACTACATGCTACGGTCTAAATGTGTACCTTCCCAAATTCATATGTTGAAGCTTAATCATCATTGTGATAGTATTAGCAGGTGATGCCTTTAGGAAGTGATTAAGTCATGAGGGTAGAGCTCTCATGAATGGGATTAGCAACCTTATAAAAGGATGGGGGACTAGGTGGCCCTTCTGTCCCTTCTGCCATGTGAGGACACAGCATTCCTCCCCTCCAGAGCATGCAGCATTTAAGGCACCGTTTTGGAAGCAGAGATTGGTCCCTCGCCAGACACCGAACTTACCAGTTCTTGATATTGGACTTCCCAGCCTCCAGAACTATAAGAAATAAATGTCTGTTCTTTATAAATTACCCAGTCTCAGGTGTTTGGTTATAGCAGCAGGAATGAGGACTCCAATGGGCTCCAGACCATGCACACAAAGGTGGCCCTTGAGCTCCCCACCCCTGGCTGGTGACAACACAAACACAAAAATTAGCCGCCATCTATTAGGTGTCCTAGGATCCTCCAGGGTGAGTCCAGCATTGTTCCAGGAGAGACCAGTCTTTTACATCCAAGGATATTGCTGGGTTGCTGTTTAGTGATTTGATGGGAAATTTCAGATGGCACGTCCACAGTACAACTGCTTGAGTCTTACTTCTTCAGCTAACAGAGGATGAGTAGGTGTGAGGTGTATGTAGGGCCTGCAGTGCTGGGATGGTCCCCTAGGCTTGGACCATAGCATGATGCCACCCAACAGCAGTGTCTTGTCCACTTACTGAGTCTTGTACCTCCCGGGGCTGGCACCATAGTGAGATCTGCCTCTCAGACACAAAGCCTAGCAGGGCCCAGCCTTCTGTACTCCCTTTCCTCCCTCAGAGCCAAAAACTCAATTTAGGTCCTCATATACTGTTTATCTATTGCTATGAAACAACGGACTTCAGTATTGGGTGGCTCAAAGCAGCAGTGATCATTTATTTTTCATGGTTCTGTGGGTTAGATGGGTGGGTCCTCTGCTGGTTTCTCCTGGGCTCACCCACACAGCGGCAGCTGCGTTCATCAGAGCGTCAGCTGGGCGGGTAGGTCCCACATGGCCTCACTCCCAGGTTCTAGCTCTGGGGTGGGCACCACCTCAATGCTCCTCCATTGAACGCAGGTCAGACTGGGCTGTCGCCCAGTTCCACCAAAGTGAGAATGAGAACTGCAAGATTTCTTGGCTCTGGAACTGGCACTCTGTCCCTTCTGCCACCTTCTGTTTGTAAAAGCAAATTGCACAGCCAGCCCAGATTCACGGGTGGAGAAATACTCTCCACATCTCAATAGGAAGGGTGCCACTGCACTTGGCAGAGGAGCCTGGACACAGGAGATGTGATTCCTTGTGGATCATGACTGACAGTCTCCACAAATACCAAGAACAGAGCTCACCCTTTTTAGCAAAGAACGAAGCTTCGTTGCCCTGACAGAGTCCTGACCCTCACAGCCCACTGGAAGGCAGCTGCCAACTCAGTGTCAGGATGCTTCATTGGAAGACTAAACTTGTACTTTTGTTGTCTTTGCTCCATCCAGAAATGCAATGACTCACTCTTGGGGCATGAAGGTTTATTGTGGGACGTACACAGAAATGTTTTTATTTTTTTCTTTTCTTTTCTTTTTTTTGAAACAGAGTCTCCTTCTGTCATCCAGGCTGGAGTGCAGTGGCGCCATCATAGCTCACTCCAACCTCAAATTCCTGGGCTCAAGCCATCCTCCTTCTTCAGCCTTCCCACTAGTTGGGACTATAGGCACGCACCACCATGCCCAGCTAATTTTTCTATTTTTAGTAGAGATGGGGTCTCGCTCTTGCTCAGGCTGGTCTCGAACTCCTGAGCTCAAGCAATCTTTCCGCCTCGGCCTCCCAGAGTGCTGGGTTTACAGGTGTGAGCCACTGCTCCTACCCAGAAATGTTCATTTTTCTTAAATTCCAGTGTGACAAACCAGGAAAAAAGAAAATGGAACAAATTTCAAAAAATGTAAAGAATTTTTATTTGGACATTGGAGTGAAATCCAAAACAAGCTGCCATTGGAAAGTCTAGGATCTACCTTTTTGGTGGTCTTTACATGTGAGATAGCTAACCACTGATCTTTATAGAGAACTGAGAGCATGGATCCTTAGCAGGGCCAGTGGGCTGGGTTAAAGGCCTGTGCAGTGGAAGTAACCCAAGTGTCCCTGGAGGATGACAGGGATAAGCAAAATGTGGTCTATCCATACAATGGAATATTATTCAGCCTTAGAAAGAATGAAATTCTGACAACATGCTACAACTTGGGGGAACCTTGAGGACATTACACTAGATAAAATAAACCAGCCACAAAAAGACAAATACTGTATGACTCCACTTTATACG
The DNA here is from genome assembly GCA_023783475.1 of Daubentonia madagascariensis. Classification (NCBI taxonomy): domain Eukaryota; kingdom Metazoa; phylum Chordata; class Mammalia; order Primates; family Daubentoniidae; genus Daubentonia; species Daubentonia madagascariensis. Next base: position 224,566 of record JAKFHU010000614.1, read on the forward strand.
GTACTTCGACAAAATCATAGAGACAGAAAGCAGAATGGCGGCTTGCAGCAGCAGGAGAGGGATGGGAAGTTCTGCGTAAAGCGAATGGAGTTGCAGTTTTACAAGATGAAAAGAGTTCTGGAGATCAGTGGTGGTGGTGGTTGCACAAGAAGGTGAATATGCTTACTACAACTTAACTGTTCATTTAAAAATGGTGAAGATGGTAAAGTTTATGTTATGTATGTTTTACCACAATAAAAAAAATTGGGAAGACCTTTGCAATCTATGCAACGCTTGCCGACAGCCCAATAGTCGCCACAGACTTCTTTAGGACGCGTGGGTCCAGTGCGCTTAGTCGGGGTCTAGCCACGGCGCAATTGTCTCTCTCAGCTTGAAAGCTCAGAGGGTGATGGCTTATATCAGTCAATCAGCACCCAGTGCCCCCAGGAATACAGAACCACGTGAACGCGTGTATCGGAGGGGGCGGGGGCTCGGGAGGCAGGGGGGAGGGAGAAAGCCCACGGCCTGCAGGACGCAAGTCCTCGCGGCCGTCCGGGGAAGCTCCGCCTGGCACCCCTCTCACCTTCCGTCTCCCTACCAAATTCGGTGTTTGCTTTTCAGGTCTCCTTTCCTACAGACTGCAGCCAGGGAAAGCTGACCCACCCCACTGCAAGTCTAGCCTGATTCCATTCCCCTCACTGGGAAGTGAGGACTTCTGAAACACGTCCCTTTTCTGCATGTTCTCACGGCTGGACGTGAGGCTTTGACCCACTGTCCGTACTGTGCTTGCCGGGCCAGCGAGAAGCGAGCGCCCAAACTGCGAAAGCCAAAGGACGGAGCGCGCTGGCACTTTTCAGAATCTTTTAAATGCTCCCTCTTAATTAGGTAGGTAAAAAGGAAAACAAAATCAGAGAAAAGAACACAGAGGTCTGTAAGAGAAAAATATGCAAAAAGTTGAATTTGAATTGGAGGGAAATAACTGAAATTTGAGAAAACACAGCTTTAAGATATAATTTACATACCACACAATTCCCTCATCTAAAGTGTACAATTTAATGTTTTTTAGTATATTCACAGAGTTGTGAACATACCATCACTACAATCTAACTTTAAAACATTTGTGTCCCTTCAAAGAAAATCACTCCCCATTGCCCCCCAAAGCCCTAGCTCCAGGCAACTGTTAATCTATTTTCTGTCTCTATGGATTTGTCTGGAATTTCAGAAAAAACAGAACATACAAAATGTGGTCTTTTATGACCAGCTTCTTTCACTTAGCAAAATGTTATCAAGGTTCATATATGCTGGAGCATGTATCAGTACTCATTTCTTTTTACTGTTGAAAAATTTTCCATCCTATGGGGATGCCACATTTTGCTTAGCCAGTCATCAGTTGATGAATATTTGGGTACTTGCCGAAATTTTAAAATTAGTTTCCAGGCTACCTTTCAAATATTTTGACCAATAAGCCACATTTCAATTACTTTTTAATAGTCCTTAAATTGTTTTGAATACTGCACAACTGATATGGGCCCATGAAAAATTAAAACACTATGGAATAGTTGATGGTAAAAACTGGAAGTCCCCTCCGTGTTCTCCAATTCCCTTTTCCTGCTGTTTCCAGTGTTTTTGCTTAACATTTTTTCTCTACAGTTACAAACATATACAGTCAATCCTCATTATTCATGGATTCTGTATTTGCATATTCACATATTTGCTAATATTTATTTGTAACCCCAAAATCAGTACTTCTCTTTTCTTTAGTGGACATGTGCACAGAGGCAAAAAATTTGGGAACAGCATGCATGTTCACAGCCGAGGTTGAACAAGGCAACTCTCTGCCTTCTTGTTTCAGCTCTCGTGCTGTAAACTGTGTCCTTGCTACAGTCTATTTCATGCCGTGGTTTTTGCATTTGTGTGCATTTGCTGGCGATTTTGCTGTTCACAATGACGCCTAAGCATAGTACTAAAGTGCTGCCTGGTGTTCCTAAGTGCAGGAAAGCTGTGACTTGCCTTATGGAGAAAATACCTATGTTAGAGAAGCTTCATTCAGGTGTGAGCAATAACGCTGTTGCCCGTGAGTTCAGGGTTAATGAATCAACAATATGTATTAAATGAGGTGTCTTTAAACTGGAAAACAATGTTATATATTGATTGGTTGACAAAAATTTTGTGACCAGAGGCTTGTAGGAACCTAACTCTGCGCTTCCCCTAGGGGCAAACGGCTAGTTCACTTTATGGCACATAGCCACTGGAATGACAACAATCAACCATGTATGTATACAAATTCACATATCATTTTCAAACATAAGTAACATCATAGAAAACCTTGTTTTCCAACTTAATTTTTTAAACTAATGCCTCATGGAGACATTTTCATATCACTGCGTGGAGATCTAACACAGTCCTGTAAATTAAGGCTAAACAATCTATGGCCTTTGAGTCAAATCCAGGCAGCCTCCTCTTTTATAAATGAAATTTTACTGAAACACTTCCACCTTCATTCATTTAAGTATTGTCTGTGGCTGCTGTTGTATTACATTGGTAGAGGTGAGTAGTTGTAACAGTTGAGTTGCAACAAGGTCCCCCAAATTAAAATATTCACTACCTGGCACTTTTCAGGAAAAACTTGCCAACCTCTGCTCCAAAATGTGGCAGAAGATTGCACAGTGTGGATAGTCAACATTTTACTCAGTCGTTTCTAGAATTGAGGGCATATAGGCTGTTTCTTTCTTTCTTTCTTTTTTTTATTTTTAAGTAATATCGCACTGCTCAATGTGAATAGGTGCAAATATTTCTGTCAAAAATTTTCTTAGAAGGGGAATTGCTAATTAAACATGTATGTGCATTTGAATATTTGAGAGATATTGGTAAATACTCTTCCAAACAGCTTATATATTTACACTTCTATGAGAGTATATTTCCCTTTGCCCTTGCCAAAACTCAAGATTATAAAAATAAATATTTGCCAAAATGATCAATGAATAAATGGTTTCTCCTTCTTGTTTTATTCTGCTTTCTCCTGATTGCTAACAAAATAGTATTTGTTTTTAAATTTTTCTATATTCACAATTTCAACACTGCCACTTATGCCAATACATACCTATTATAATTTTGAGAATCAGTATATTCATACTTACTCTCCTACCTTTCAAGACAAACTCACTAGTGTTGTTGTTTTTCTGTTCTAACTATCCTCATTCCTTTTTTTTATTAACCTCTTTCTTCCATATTTCACTGAAATAATTAGGAACTGCAGGTCCAGATTACCTTTTTTATTAAAAAAAGAAAAACCTTGTGCTTCTACTTTTTCAAAAAATAATTTTTATTTCAAAATATTAAGGGGGTACAAGCATTTTTGTTACATGGATGAATTGTATAATGGCAAAATCAGGGCTTTTAGTGTGCCCGCCACCAGGACAGTGTTCATTGTACCCGGGAGGTAAGTTCTTATCCCTCACCCCCCCTCACCCTCCCCCCTTCTTAGCTTCCAGTGTCCTTTACAACACTTTATGACCACGTGTACCCATCATTTAGCTCCCACTTGATGAGAACATGTTCTGTTTGTTTTTCCATTCCTGAGATATTTCACTTAGGATAGTGGTGTCCAGTTCCATCCAAGTTGTTGCAAATGACATTATTTCATTTCTTTTTATGGCTGAGTAGTGCTCCATGGTGTATATACACCACATTTTCTTTATCCACTCATCAATTGATGGGCATTTCGGTTGATTCCATATCTTTGCTATTGTGAATTGTGCTGTGGTAAACATTCGGGCAGAGGTGTCTTGTTTATAAAATGACTTCTTTTCCTTTGAGTAGATACTCAGTAGTGGGATTGTTGGTAGGTCTACTTTTAGTTCTTTGAGGAATCTCCATACTGTTTTCCACAGCAGTTGTGGTAATTTACAATTCCAACAATAGTGTATAAGTGTTCCTTTTTCACCACATCCACACCAGCATGTATTGTTTTTTGATTTTTTTACTCATGGCCATTCTGATAGAGGTAAGGTGGTATCTCATTGTGGTTTTAATTTGCATTTCCCTGATGATTAGTGATGTTGAGCATTTTTTCATGTTTGTTGGACATTTGTCTATCTTCTTTTGAAAAAACTCTGCTCATGTCTTTTTCCCACTTTTTAATGGGGTTATTTTATTTTTTCTTGATGATTTGTCTGAGTTCTTTGTAGATTCGGATATTAGTCCTTTGTCATATGTATAGTTTGTGAATGTTTTCTCCCATTCTTTAGGTTGTCTATTTACTCTGTTTTATTTCCCTTGGTGTGCAGAAACTTTTTAATTTAGTTAATCCCATTTATTTATTTTTGTTGTTGATGTAGTTGCCTTTGGAGTGTTAGTCATAAATTCTTTGCCTAGGCTGATGTCTAGAAGAGTTTTTCCTACAGTTTCTTCCAGAATTTTTATGGTTTCAGGTCTTACATTTAAATCTTTAATCCATCTTGAGTTAATTTTTGTATATGGTGAGAGATAGGGATCCTATTTCATTCTTCTGCATGTGGCTATCCAATTCTCCCAGCACCATTTATTGAATAGGGCATCCTTTCCCCAGTGTATGTTTTTGTCTGCTTTGTCAAAGATCAGTTGGTTGTAGTTATATGGTTTTATTTCTGAGTTCTCTATTCTGTTCCAGTGGTCTGTATCTCTACCTTTATACTAGTACCATGCTGTTTTGGTTACCATAGCCTTGTAGTATAATTTGAAGTCAGATAATGTGATGCATCCAAATTTGTTCCAATATCCCTTATGAATATAGATGCAAAAATCCCCTACAAAATACTAGCATACTGAATTCAACAGCACATCAAAAAGATAATCCACCATGATCAAGTGGGTTTCATCCCAGGGATGCAAAGATGACTCAACATATGCAAATCAATAAATGTGATTCATCACATAAACAAAAGTAAAAACAAAGATGATATGATCATCTCAATAGATGCAGAAAAAGTATTCCATAAAATCCCACAATGCTTTATGAAAAAAACCCTCAACAAACTAGGCATAGAAGGAACATACCTCAAAATAATAAAAGCCATATATGACAAACCCACAGCCAACATCATACTGAATGGGGGGAAAAGTTGAAAGCATTCCCCCTAAGAACTGGAAAAGGACAAGGGTGCCCACTGTCACCACTTCTATTGACGTAATACTGGAAGTCCTAGCCAGAGAAATCAGGGAAGAGAAAGAAACAAAGGGCATCCAAATTGGGGAAAGAGAAAGATAAACTATCTGTTTGCTGATGATATGATCCTGTATCTAGAAAACCCTAAAGCCTCCACCAAAAGACTTCTAGAATTGATAAATAAATTCAGCAAAGTCTCAGGTTATAAAATCAATGTGTACAAATCAGTAGCATTCCTATATACTAATAACAGTCAAGATGAGAGTCAAATCAAGTATGCAATACCATTTACAATAGCTACAAAGAAAATAAAATACCTAGGAATATATTTAAACAAGGAGGTGGAAAATCTCTACAAGGAGAACTACAAAACATGGATGAAAGAAATCATACATGATGCAAACAAATGGGAAAACATCCTATGCACATGGATTGGCAGAATCAACATAGTTAAAATGTCCATACTGCCCAAAGTGGTTTACAGATTCAGTGCAATTCCCATCAAAATACCAACATCATTTTTCACAGATCTAGAAAAAATCCTAAACTTCATACGGAACCAAAAAAGAGTCCAAAAACCTAAGCAATCTTAAGCAAAAAGAACAAATCTGGAGGCTTCACATTACCTGACTTCAAATTGTACAAGACTATTAGTAACTACTTTTTAAGGAATCCTTACTCAACAACTGAAGCCCACTTTATAGCCATATCATCAAAAATTATTACATATAATCCTAACTTCTTTCCATTTCTTTGCTCACCATTCTTCTTTGTTTTGTGTGTCATCCTTTTTCTTGAACTTCTTTTTATTTTATTAAAGTATATTCTCAAGTAATTTTTTCAGAAGGGATACAAAAATGTGTAGTGGACATTGTCATTTGGTAATCCAGCATCCATATTCTCTGCCTTCTTTCCTTCTTTTGCTCAGGTATTTACCTCTCTCTTGCTTAGACCATATAACTCAGGTAACAGTTTGTGGATTAATCTGACAATCAGCACATGCTATATTGTGAAGGGCACACACAGCCTGAGTCAACCCCATTAGATTGAAGAGAAGGACTAAAATTCCATTCTTGGAAGTAAAGTTTCCCATCTTTCTCTTCTGATACACATACTAGGAAATGAGCTGCTATAGTTGGAACAAGTCTTAGAATGAAGCCAATGCTAGTGGGGACAGAGGTGACAGAAGGGGGAAATGGACAGAAACAGGGTCTCTAAGCTGCATGTGACTTCTGCCTTACCTCTGGGTCTCCTGGTACTGCAATCAAAAGTTCATGCAGTCAACTTTCCAAGTTCAAATTTGTCTTTATTTCCCCTCACACTTTATTGATATTTTGACTGTGTACAGGAGTCTAGGTTCAAAATAATTTCTCCTGAGAAGGAAAGCGTTGTTTCTTTATCTTCAAGCGTTTTTCTTCTTTGAAAGTTTTGGGATTTTTCTCTTTATCTCTGATGTTAGCTGTTTCTCCTACATGTATCTAGGTGTGCATCATTTATGTCTTTTTGCTTGGCACTTGGAGGGTTCTTCAAATTTCAAAACTTGAGTTTTTGTTAATTTCTAGGAAATTTTATTGCATTATTATTGTTTTTTATTGTTTTCTGTCTATCTATTGACTTCATTCTCTTCTTCAAAGAATCTAATAGATTTGTTTGACTTCTGTATACCTTGTAGGTCCTTTAAAAGTTTCCTCTCATTTCTAATTTCCTAGATTTTGCCTTAGAGACCACAAATAATTCCATCTTTATCTATATTCCATCAGTAATTCAAACTTTCAAATGAAAACTTCCTTTTAACAATCATACATATACATAATTTTATATATAACAAGTATATAATTTTAAAAACTTCTAGGAAATTTGCTCTGATATCTCCCTTTTCATAGCAGCTCATTCTTGCTTTATTACTGTAGCATGCATTTGAATCTCTCTAAGGATCATGCTGATAATTCATATTGGTAATGGTTTTTTCAGATTAGTAAAAAGCCACTCTATGTTTTTTAGTTTCCATTGTATGTTTATATTAAGGATTTTAATATGAAGAATTAGGGGCTCACATAACTATTAAAAGGTGGGGGAATAAAAGTGAGTGAAGTATCTATCTACTAAAAACTTTAGCCTGATACCCCAAAGTGGCTGATTCTTAGGAGAGTCCCAGAAAGCTGCTGCAATTCTCACGAATCTTTGGAAGCTCCCATCAACTTTTGCTCAGCAGAAGTGGGTGAGTGGTTCTATATAGTAACCTGGGAAGTTATCCTGAACTAAACATCTAGCCATGTATTCCATTATAACTGTCACCTCTGAATAATGGTCTCTCTTCTGTCTTCCTAATCTCTTGTAAGTATCTTCTGTGGGAAGGAGATTCTATCTTAGAACCATCCAAGGAAGGAGATTCTGGGAAATGTGGTTCCTGGCTCTTTTGCTAAGCAAAGGCCATACAGGGAAGTATTGGTGACACCTGGTTAACAAAAGACAGGCAGGTCCACATGGCTCCCTTTATCATTTCTGTCTCCTTCCAAGTCTGTTGTGTTTGCTCATCTTGGTCCTTCACTTTCATGCATTTTCAATGTGCTTTAACGACACAATGTGGCCAAGTGAGGCTTCTGTGTGCTTCCTTTGCAGAATTCCTGTCTGTCCCCTTTCCTGAAGGCATGTTTGGGGAAGAGGTGAGCATGACAGGGATACACACGACTGTCAGTGGGGGCTTTACTCAGGGCACAGGAGGTAGCATAAGTTCAAATAATTTTTACCCCTGGAGTGAGGGGAGATCCCTTTTTTCCCCTCCAAGTTCCTATGAGTCAAAAATTACCTTATTCTCTCTCATGCTTCTCCAAGAGAAAAATACCCATACATCAGAAAGATGTTTACTTTGTTTAGACTCTAGATATGACTTGGGGACTTAATTTTGAGACAAACACCTCTATTGTCAGCTGCCACCTTCTTGTTTGAAAATATTTGATTATCTGATAAGCGCTTTTGCTGTTTTTCAGCAAACCAATGTATTTGTTCATTTAAAAGTAAGCTTTGTCTCATTTTAGTGGAATTTATGAGGGAAGAAATACTATGCTCAGGACACTATCTTGAAGTGGGGACCTGTGCTGGTTAATTTTATGTGTCCGCTTGTCTGGGCCATAGGATGCCCAGATATCTAGTTAAAGATTATTTCTCACCGTGTCTGTGAGGGTGTTTCTAGAAGAGACTGGCATTTGAATTAGTGGACTGGGTAAAGTGGATGCTGCCCTGCCACAGTGTTGGTAGGCATCATCTATTCCATTGAGGGCCTGAATAGAACAAAAGGGGAGAGGAGGGCTGAATTCATTCTCTGCCTGACTGCTTGAGCTGGGACATTGAGCACCTGCCCTCAGAGCTCCTGGTTCTCAGGCCTTTGATTACACCACTGGCTTTCCTGGGTCTCCAGCTTGCAGATGGCAGATTTTGGCACTTCTCAGCCTCCATAATTGAATGAGCCAATAGCTTCTAATAAATGTCTTCATGTGTGTTTGTGTGTGTATATGTATATATGTATGAATATATATCCTATTTGTTCTATTGCTCTAGAAAACTCAACTAATACATATTTTGGTAATGATTGTGGTTTTCTGCAGTTGGCTTTCTAATCTGATTAGATTTAAAGATGCTAAAGACTCTATTTCCACTAGTAAAGAGAGCACTGATAGTCAATGGTAATACAGATATGCAAAATATCTATATTGGATATTTCTAATCAGCCACTTATAAGAAGCAAGTATTTGATACTTTCAAACATTTTTGGAAATCTAATGATTATAATGACATTGATTGGTTGCTCTTAATGTCACTGGACAAAGCAGTGAAAGCAAAGGACCACCAGAAGTTTGCTTTCAGCTGACAAGGCCGCTCATACACTTCCACTGTCTTGCCTCAGGGTATATCAGCTCTCTAGCCCTAATTTAGTCATAGTTTAGTTCACAGGGATTTTGATCTCTTTTACCTTCCAGAAGACATAACACTTGTCCACTACATTGATGATATCATGCTAATTGGACCAAAGAACAAGAAGTGGTAAATACTCCAGACATATGGGTAAGACATTTGCATGTCAGAGAGTAGGCAATAAATCTGATGAAAATTCAGGGGCCTTCCACCTCAGTGAAATTTCTAGGGCTCCAGTGGTGTGGAGCATGTCAAGATATTCCTAAGGTGAAGGATAAGCTGTTGCATGTGGTCTTTCCTATAACCAAAAAAGAGGCACAATGCCTAGTGGGCCTCTTTGAATTTTGAAGGCACCATAGTTCTCACTTTGGTGTGTTACCCCAGCCCATTAACCAAGTGACCATAAAAGCTGCTAATTTTGCACACAGTCCACAACAGGAGAAGGCTCTGCAACAGGTCCTCCTGTAGAAGTCACTCTGCTGCTTGGCGTATGACTCAGCAGATCCGATGGTGCTTGAAGTGTCAGTGGCAGATAGAGATGCTGTTTGGCGCCTTTGGCAAGCCTGTATAGGTGGATCTCAGCACAGCCCTTTAGGATTTTGGAGCAAAACCCTGCTACTGGGTCTTAGAGATTCAACACTTAAGCATGGGCCACCAAGTTACTGTGCAACCTGAGTTCCCATCATGAACTGGGTGTTATTTGCCCCACCAACCCATAAAGTTGGATGTGCACAGTAGCACTGCATCATCACATGGAGGTGGTATATATGTGATCAGACCCAAGCAGGCCCAGAAGGCACAAGTAAGTTACATGAAGAAGTGCCCACGTGCCTGTGGTCCCCATTCCTGCTACACTGCCAGCCTGCACCTGCGGCCTCATGGGGAGTTCTCTATGATCAGTTGACAGAGGAAGAGAAGACTCAGGCCAGGTTTACAGATGGTTCTAAGTGATATGCAGGCACCACCTGAAAGTGGACAGCCGTAGCACTACAGCCCCTTTCTGGGACATCCCTGAAGGACAGTGGTAAAGGAATATCCTCTCAGTGGGCAGAACTTCAAGAAGTACAGCTGGTTGTTCACTTTGCTTGGGAGAAGAAAATGGCAAGTTGTGTGATTATGTACCCATGCATGGCCTGAGGCCAATGGTTTGGCTGGGTGGCCAGGGACTTGGAAGGAACATGATTGGAAAATTAAAGACATGAAAATTTAGGGAAATGGTATGTGGTTAGGCCTCTCTGAATGGGCATAAAGCATAAAGATATTTGTGTCCCATGTGAGTGCTCACCAAGGGGTGACCTCACCAGAGGAAGATCTTAATAATCAAGTGGGTAGGACTACCCATTCTGTGGATGCCAGTCAGCCTCTTTCCCCAGACGCCCCTGTCATCGCCCAATGGGCTCATGAACAAAGTGGTCTTGGTGGCAGGGATGGAGGTCGTGTGTGGGCTCAGTGACATTGGACTTCCACTCACCAAGGCCCACCTGGCTACAGCCACCACTGAGTGCCCAGTCTTCTGGCAGCTGAGACCAACACTGACCCCTCTTAGGAATCAATCCTTGGGGTGATCAGCAGCTAGCTGGTGGCAGGTTGCTCACATTTACCTCTTCCATCATGGAAGAGACAGAGTTTTGGCCATACTGGAATAGACACTTACTCTGGATACAAATTTGCCTTCCCTGCACACAACACTTCTGCCCAAAGTACCATAAGTGCCATTTATGGAGTCACAGAACGTCTTATCCACCATCATCCAGCAGTATTGCCTCTGATGAAGAAATACACTTCACGGCAAAAGAAGTGTAGCAGTAGGTCCGTGCTTATGGAATTCACTGGTCTTAGCATGTTCCCCCATCCTGAAGCAGCTGTTTTGGTAGAACAGTGGAGTGGCCTTTTGAAGACTGAGCTCCAGTGCCAGGTAGATGGCAATACTTGTCAGGGCTGGGGCAAAGCTCTCCAGGAGGCAGTACATGCTCTGCATCAGCATCCAATATATGGTGCTTCTTCCTCCATAGCCAAGAGTCACGGGCGCAGTAATCAAGGGGTGAAGATGGGAGCAGCAACACTCACTGTCACCCCTGCTGACTCACCAGCAAACTTTTTACTTCCTAGTCCTGTGACTTTGTGCTCTGCTGGCCTGGAGGTCTTAGTTTCATAGGGAGGACACAAAACAATGATTCAGTTGGACTGGGAGTTAAGACTGCAACCCAGCCGCTTTGGGTCCCTTATGTCTCTGAATCAATATGCCAAGAAGGGAGTTACAGTGTTGGCTGGGGTGACTAATTCTGATTACCAAGGGGAAATTGGACTACTATTCCTCAAAGGAGGTTAGGAACAATGTGTCTAGAATGCAGTAGACACCTTAGGGCATCTCTTACTATTACCATGTCCTGTGATTAAGCCAATGGAAAACTACAACAAACCAATCCAGACAGGACTGCTACTGTGGTTTGAATGTGTCCCTCCAAAATTCAGGTGTTTAAACTTAACGGTCAATGTGATGGTACTAAGAGGTAAAGCCTTTAAGAGATGATTAGGCCTTGAGGGCAGCTCCGTCATGACTGGGATTAGGCCCTCATGAAAGAGGCTTCATGCAGCATTTGGCCCTCTTGCCCTTCTGCCTTCTGCCACATGAGAACACAGTGTTCCTCCCCTCTGGAGAATGCAGCAATAAGGCACCACCTATGAAGCAGAGAGCAAGCCCTCACCAGATACCTAGCCTGCTGGCACCCTGATCTTGGACTTCCCAGCCTCCAGAATGCTGAGAAAATAAATTTTTGCTTTTTTAAATAAATTACCCAGTTTCAGGAATTTTTTTTATAGTGCATAAAATGGACTAAGACAAGTGCTAATGGTCCAAACCCTTCAGGAATAAATGGGTCACCCCAACAGGTAAAGAACCACATGACCAGCTGAGGTGTTTGCTGAAGGCGAAGGGAATACTAAATGGGTAGTGAAGAAGGTAGTTACACATGCCATGTATGACTACGTGACCAGTCAGCAAAATAAAGACTGTAATGGTCGTGAGAATTTTTCCTCCTTAGTTTGTTGTGAATATGTGTGTGTGTGAGAAATACCTTTATTTTCTTTCTTTTTATTCTTTTATCATGTAATATAAGATGGATTGACTTTACATCATAGTATTTAAATTATGGAATATCAAGGAGAAGAGTAAACATCCCTCAAAGATTTCATCTCCTCTTCTGGAGAAGGGTCAGTGCATATTTGTCTATATACAGTATGGTTCTATCATGTTAGGCAGAATCATGACCTTGTTATTGTCCTTATTTGGAGATTAAATATGGTTTAAGAATGTCTCTGGGCACCACGTTGACAATGGGGGGACTTGTGATGGTTAATTTTGTGTCCACTTGACTGGGCCATGGGATGCCCAGATATCCGGTTAAACATTATTTCTGAGTGTGTCTGTGAGGGTGTCTGGAAAAGATAAATATCTGAACTGGTGGACTAGGTAAAGCAGATGGCCCAGTGTGGTGGGCATTGCCCAATTCATTGAGGGCCTGAATAGAACAAAAAGGTGGAGGAAGGTTGAATTCACTCTGCCTGACTGCTTTAGCTGGGGCAGTCCTGTTCTTCTGCTGTCAGTGCTCCTGGTTCTCAGGTCTTCAGACTCTGTCTGGAATCTGCACTATCAGCCCTCAGCTCTCAGCTCTCAGGCCTTCAAACTGTGCCACTGGATTTTCCAAGTCTCCAGCTGCAGATGGCGAACGGTGGAACTTCTCAGCCTCCATAATCGAATGAATCAATACCTTATAATACGTCTCTTTGCACACATCTCCCTCTCTCTCTCTCCATGTCTGTCTTAATCTCTCTCCCTCTCTCTGCCTCTCTCTCTCTCTCCACACACACAAAAACACACACACACATTTCCTATTGGTTCTGTTTCTCTGGAGAACTCTGACTAATTCAGGACCCTAAAGTGCATTTAGCCATAGATAGACTTCTTCAAGTCCTGTTTGTGCCAGCATACTAAGCTTAGCAGGGAAACTATGTGAGTTTGGAGAAGGGCCAATTGGTTAAAGGCTGAACTTATTATTAGAATTTTCTCAGGAAAAAATAAGAGATTCTTGTTTACATTTTTTATTATCTTATCTAGGGAACATCTGGAAAACATCATGGTTACTAACCACTCCATTTATATTGTCTGCCCAATAACTAAAAAGGAAATCTCAAATAATAATGTTTTCTTTTGCAGGGCCAAATATCTCTCCTTATTATAGACACATTTAATTATAGACATTGATATAGCTCTTAACATTTGGTAAGCCAGGATTATAGTGACTATATATTATTACAGGTTGTTAAATATAATAATTACAACTATAATTAACAAGTGTTCAGTGAGTACCTCCCATGTTTGCAATATCATGTTTCAGAATGAAGGAGATACAATATTTAAATGTGGCTCCCACCTGCAGCGAACATAGGGTCTAGTTGGAGAGATAATATTAGTGTTTTTAGATAATAAATTTTGTGGTTCTGACAACAGGACTCAGCAGGAACTCAGGGCTTTAGGGTACTAAGCATACTAAGGTACGTAGGCTTGCCCTTGAAGAATTGGTTTGGCTTGAAATACGGACTTGAGATATGTGGAATGTATCAGTTAGCTATTGCTGTGTAACAAATTACCCCAAAATTTATTTATTGTTACCCACATTTATTGTCTCAAAGTCTCTGTGGGTTGAGATCCAGGTGCAATGTAGCTGAGTGACCTGGCTCTGGGTTTCTCGTGGGCTGTAGCCAAGATGTTAGCTGGGACCAGGGTCTCAGTTCAAGTCAAATGAGAAAGAATCCACTTCCAAGCTCACGTATATAGCTCTTGATAGGCTTCAGGTCCTTGAGGGCTGCTAGACTGAGGGCCTCATTCCTTGCTGGCTGTAAGGTGGTGGCCACCCTCAGTCCCTTGCCATGGACCCTTTCTAACATGGCAGTTTGCTTCATCAAAGTCATCAAGAGGGAGAACCTGCTAACAAGATGTAAGTTAGTATTTTATGTAACCTAATCATGGGAGTGGCATCACATTACTCTTACCATATTCTACTAGTTAGAAGCTAGTGCTAGTGACCAGTTCTGCCCACATTTGAGAGGAGGGGATTACACAAGAGCCATATCTTCTGTTCCTATAACTGTAGACCATGCCCACAGGAGAAAGATGACTTCTGTATAAAGCACAGCACAAACAGGCCTGGTGGCATGGTACCATGAGTAGTCACGTCAAACCAGGCATGGGACAGTGAGCTAGGGAGCTGTGAGCACTTGTGGACAGGGAGCAGAGGCACAAGATCAAAGGCCAAGAAGCTGGACTGGGTGTGGGAGGCTGCACACAACTCCATATGATGAGAAGAAACCATGAGAAATACACACATGGATCCCCTGTGGTGTTCTTGCCAAAACCATTCTAACTCAAATTCCACCAAACCTTTACACCTAACTTCCAGTTTACAGAAAATACAGGGACAGAGGAACAGGTGAAATGACATCAAAAGGAAACAATCTGACAAAATCCTTAAAGTCAGACACTTTTCATGTCAACTGGCCTGATCTCTTCAACCAGCCAATATCACGAAGAAAGAAGGGCGTGGGGTGTGTGGGAGGCTAATGTAGACTAAAGCGTAATGCAATGATCAGATCTTGGTTTCAAAAAACAAAGAAAACATTTGGAGTGGATAATTGTTAAACTTTGAATATGGATTGAGCATTATACTATATTTGGGAATTATTAACTTTAGGTATGATAATGGTTATAGAGGAGAAATACCTTCATCTTTTGAAGGGTAGGATGAAGTATTCAGGGGTGGAGTGTCATGAAAGCTGCAATCCTTTCTGTAATGGTTTAAAAAAATATATACAGCTGACCCTTGAGCAATGAGGGGGTTAGGGGCACTGACCCCCCACTCCCTGTGCAGTTGAAAATCCACATATAAATTTTGACTCCTCAAAAACTTAAAAGCTAATGGCTTCCTCTTGACTAGAAGCCTTGATAATATAAACAATGATTAACACATACTTGTATGTTATTTGTATTATATACTGTATTGTTACAATAAAGTAAGTCAGAAAAAAGAAAATGTTACTAATAAAATTATAAGGAAGAGATCATCATAAGGTCTTCATCCTCATCATCTTCACGTTGAGCAGGCTGAGGAGGAGGAAGAAGGGGGGGCTTGGTCTTGCTGTCTCAGGGGTGGCAGAAGTGAAGAAATGCTCCTATGACTGGACCCCTGCAGTTCAATCCCGTGTTGCTCAAGGGCCAACTGTTGGGAGGTCTTATGTTGGGAGGTCGTACCAGAAAAAAAAACTATGCTAAGACTTGGGAACATGATAATACTCTCAAACACGCTGTCTTAAAAATTCTAAAAAGCATCTTCATTCTTGCTTAGTCTTGGTCAAGCTGTGTATTTTGCCTCAAACTTGTTTAATGCACCCTAAGAGCAATTGCTCCATAATTTCTTGTTGAATTGGAAGTGTTCAAAGACATTAGGCTTCCTTCTGCCTAAAAGTGGTTTACATACTGAAGGCATGTTTTTCTTATATAACAAGAAGTGCAGAGGCAGCAGTTGCTGTAGATTCAGATGCTCCATGACGCTTTCAGAAATCCAGTATCTTTTCTATCTCCCTGCTCTTCTATCCTTGGTGTGATGGATTTCAGAGTCACACTCAGTGCATCGGGGCTGCACATAGCTGCAGCAGTCTTCGATGGAAGAAAGGTGCCAGGGAGCAACTTGCCACACCTTTCTTTATTGAGAAAGCTTCCCAAGGACTTTCACTGATGTATCTTTGGCCATAACGGAGTCCCATGGCAAAATGAGCTGCAAGGGAGCCCGAAGCTGGTATTTAGCTATTCTAACCTCTTCTAGGTGCAAGCATGGGCATAGGGGGTTATGAATTGGGTTTTTGAAGAGCTAACAAATAGGTTTCACCTCCAACCATTTCTGTCAATATCTAAATGTCCTAAGTAGAGTTATTTGGCAGGTATCTCTATAGAAATTAAAGTAAAACAAAAAGTTGAAAAAAATTTACTTTGAAAAATTATTGGATTTAATATAGATAGAGCATTAATTCCTTCTGAAAACATATAACAAGCCACTGACTACACACCAAACATTGGGCTAAAAACCCAGGAGACAAAGATGAATAAAGGATATTCCATATCCTGAGAAAGTTTACAGTACAACAGTAGAAACAGGCCTGTAAATAAGTAGTTATAATGTGAGAAAGAGCCAGCAAAAGAAACACTAAATGGGCAATGATAAACTAGCCTGGGGGCTGAGAATTGTTTCAGAGAAATTTTGGCTTCACCAGTTGGCAGGGAAGAAAACAGCACAAGCACAGACATGGGGATGAGGCCAGCCTGGCACCCCATGGAGCTGCACACGGTTTCATGTGACGGCTAGATGAGGGGTTTGTACGTGCTACTAGGAGAATTTCCATTTTTCAGCTTTGCAGAAAATGTGCAAGACTTGGAGTCAGAAGTCTTCCTCTAGTTCTGCTGCTGATTAACTGTGTGAGATCAAGTTTGAAATTTAAGTCAGGAAGCCCCTTTATTTATCACTGCAATCTTGCAACGTTTCTAATCACGTAAGGATGGCACGTGCTCTGTACACTGTTTCTGAACTGCGTCGCTGACATAGTGGCTGGAATTGCATCCATCTGCTAGCACTTGGTATATTTTTTTGCAGAACAAGCCAGACATAACTTACTATGGCAAATTTGTACCTGGAAGTCATGGAAATGTGATGGCAGACAAGCTCTGCGGTCATCCGGGAATGCCTTACCAAACTGTGAAGGAAGGCTGCATTGCATGTGCAGGGCTTCCAAGGACAGACTAGCTTCCCAGTGACCAGCAGCATCAAAACAAGCCACTAGCAGAAGGAAAATATTTAAGATTAGGAAATATTGAAATAACTTTGTATCTGCCAAATTGGGGGAGAGTGATCACACGATGTCATCAGTACTTTAAATTAAATCTTTTTTTTTTTTTATTGAAAGCCTTCACTTCTCCTTTTTCGGTCACTTAAGCTTTTGCTGGTGGTTTTTAAAATGTCTTTTATTCCATGACATTATAGGAAAGGCGCTTTTGGAGCCATAGTTTAGTTATAAACGACTCTCCCACAACTGTTTTTTATTTCCATTTTGTTTCACTGCCTGAGAATGTAAATTGAACTTTAGTGCTATTGTGCTTTGTTCTGCCTCTCTTTGTGGAAATGTGTTCTGAATTAAAGTCCACGAATAAACCAGAGCAGTCCCAGATATTGCCCTTCAGCTCTTGAACAGCCTGAGAGCCAAGAAAAGACAGAGCGCGTGGCTTTATGAGCCCCAGATGGTGTGGTGGTGTCCTGAATGTCTCTGTGTGGAGAGGTCACGGGTTCAGGTTCCATCTGGAGCCGCTGCAGAGACACTTCACATCTAAGGAACAAAGATGGGCTCTTGAGCAGAAAATGTAGCCACCTGCGGGGAAGAGACAGGGTGCCTCCCACCCTAACCACCAATGCCCACGCGCTCATGCACATCAAGTGGTGCTGCCTTAGCTGCTGAACAAAACAACATCATGAACTGTTTCCCCGCAATTTTCTGTCTCCACTCCCTTCTCCTTTGCTGAGATCCTTGAATTAGCTTCTTGCCTTGCTCATTATTGGGAAACCCAAACCATCTTCTTATTTACTCCTGAAGGAAGTAGGAATGTTTGTAGGAATATGTTCTGTTTATCTCTATGCTATAGTCCTTGGAGAGGACATAAACAAGAGAAAGCTTCTGAGACCATTCTCTACTTCTCACCAGAGTGCATATAAATTTAGACTTAGGGATGCTATCTATTTGATTCGGCTTCCAAATAGTACTGATATGGTAAAGCCATAATGGATTTGGGGCCATGCTATTTACGCATGTAGTTTTTTTTTCCTTTCATTTTTAATTAAAACATTTTAAATTGTGATAAAATAAATATACATCATATAAAATTTACCATCTTAGCCATTTTCAAGCATGCAGTTCAGTGGCATTAAGTACATTCACATTGTTGTGCTACCATCACCAACGTCCATCTCCAGAACTTTTTCATCCTACAAAACTGAATCTCTGTTCCCATCAAACACCAACTCCCCGTTCACCACCACACTAGCTCCCAGAGAAGGGGGACATCTTCACCAATTTATGTCCTGCTTCTAGGCAAATAGGGGGAGGACAGAGGACTTTCCTTGCACCTGCTTCTTCTCAGTTGCCTTCAGGTCAAATTGATCCTTATGTCAAAGTGGCATATTTTGAGGTGGCACATTCTGAACCCCTTCACCTATGAATGAGAAATTTCTACTCTCTTTTCCTTCACTCCAGCCTGTGTAAAGGAAGATGGGAACTTTCTTGATGGGTGTCTAGGGAGGAGAAGCTGAGGGTATCTGGCACATCCACGAATTTGGAAGTAATCAGCTATGCAAGATGCAGTCATTGTGTCCTTCTGCCATTCTCAGGGACTGTGGCTGCTCAGATATGCTGATTGGGTGGAGCTGGGGTAGGATATTAAGGAAAACCCCATTAGAAAGTAAGAGAAAAACCCTTTGCTCCAATCAACTTTAACACTAATATTAATAAAACTGGCATTTTGATCTCTGTCTGACTGCCTTATTGGTTCAGAACTCAGGAAGAGAAAAGAGCAGTGTTATTAGTTGCTCCCCAACCTGGGTGTGAGCTTGAGAACCTCATGATGTCATACATTTTAAACGACGAACATATTTTAGTCAGCTTGCCTGCGTATCTTTGAAGATGCCTTAATTTAAGTTTCTGCTTGTCGTATGCCAGCTTTTGGTGACCAAGAGCCAGTTCTCTTATTGTTAATAACCAGCACCTTCCTCTTTCTCACAGAACAAAATAACTAAATAAATAGGTCCCTACCGCAGGTCTCCTGGGGGCTGCTACACTCTCCCTTGGGGGAAGCAGCCAGTGGGAGAGCTGCAGCCTGGGGGATGTGGGACTTGGGGTCAGGAGGGAAAGGAGCCGTCCCCTTTGTAGCTGTTGCTTCTTTCCTTTCCACCTTTTTTATTTTGAAACAGTATTGGACTCACAGAAAACTTGTATAAGTAGGACTGAGGGTTCCTGCACATCCTCACTCACTCTCCCCAGTGTTAACCCAAGTTTCACATCTTCCACAATGACAGCAAAATGATCAAAGCCAGGAAATTAGCATCCTTATGATGCTACTAGACAAACTACAGATCTCATTGGAATTTCTCCAGTTTTCCCACTGATGTCCTGTTTCTCTTCCAGAAGCCCATCCTGGAGTTCACCTGCATTCAGTTGTCACGGCTTCTTAGTCTCCTCAGATCTGGGACTGTCCCTCAGTCTTTCCTTGTCTTTTACGGCCCAAACACACTTTTTTTTTTGGAGACAGGATCTTGCTCTGTCATCCAGGCTAGAGTGCAGTGGTGTCATCATAGCTCACTGAAACCTCAAACTCCTAGGCTCAAGTGATCCTCCTGCCTCAGCCTCCCAGGTAGCTGGGACTACAGGTGCGCGCCACCACACCCGGCTAATTTGTCTATTTTTGGTAGAGCTGAGGTCTCGCTCTTGCTCAGGCTGAATCCTGAGCCCAAGCGATCCTCCTGCCTTGGCCTCCCAGAGTGCTAGGATTACAGGCATGAGCTGCCATGCCCAGAGCTAAATATACCTTTGAAGAGTCTCTGTCGGTTGTTTCTACAGGATGTTCCTTGGTCTGGGTTGGCCTGATGTCTTCTTGAGATTCGATCAAGGATGCACATCTTTAGCGGGGAGATGACATAAATAATGCCAGCCCTGCTTCCAGCAGGGTGTCCCTGTCAGGGCTCATTGCTCACTGCGTCTTCTTCTCGGTGATGTTAACCTCGGTTGCTCAGTCAAGTGTCGGTTGGGTTTCTCCACCGTGCAGTGTAATTGTTAAAGACAGAGCCGTTTGGAGACAATGCAAATATCTTGCTTCTCCTCAGACTTTTCCCCACCAATTTTAGCATCGAGCCGTGGGGCTTGCCTGCCGCAGTTGTTACCATGGTATTTGCCTGATGGTGATTTTCTTTTTCCCTTTATTCATTAGAATTAATCTGTAAGAAGAAGCTGTTCTTTTTTCCCCGTTTTTTAAAATTCAAGTTCTCATCCTCATCAGTGTGGACCCGTGGATATTTATTTTATTCTCAGGGTTATAATCTGTTATTACTGTCGTTATTTATCTCGTTGCTCCTGTCAATCCGCTGCTTCTAAGTGGTGGCCCCCGCGGCGTCCTGCTCGTGTGGTCGCCTGCAAAGCAGTCTGAGGTCAGACGCTGACTTCGTCTTCCATCGCTCACCATTCCAATGAGCGCTCCGTGGAGGAGTTGTTGGATTTCTTTCTCTCATCTTAATATTCTATGTATTTATCTTGACTTAATGATATTTCTTAGTCATAAAAAGTTTTGTATTCATGGGAGTTTTTGCGTGAAATAAGTACTTGACAAACTGCAGGGGCTCATTAAATGTTAATCATTATTATTGTCATTGTTCTTATCATTCGTATGCAGTGTAATTATAAATAGGACAATTGATAAAGATGCCAGCAGAAATTCATTCAGAAGGAATTCTTCACGTATGGAATGGGAATAATCCTATCCTGCAGAATTAAAATATATGTATGTAAATATATATATTTATTATTTTTTGTAAGTGTTGACTGTACCTTCTTCAAACATTTCTTCTTTAAAGATTCCTCTCCTGCCCTCTGAACTAACTCTGCCACTAATTATGCTACTGTTTTCAAGTCTTAATAATAATGTATTGGTTACCTCTGTGACGCAGGACTGAGGGTGATGTTTGTATGTGATACTTTCCTGAATTAAAAAATTTTTAATACAATAAACATGTATTTCTTCTATCATAATAAAATGTTATTTTATATATTTTGTAGTATAACCCTTAAGCTCTGCTCAAAATGTAGTAAAAAAATCTCACTTTGTAATAGAGACATGATACTTTTCCCCATTCCCCCTGTTGAAATGCAATTGTTTCCCCTCGGGCACACATACTTGTTTGTCTATTCATTAGAATGGTGTTAGGCAGATTATTTTGTTAGCACGTAAAATATACACAATTTCATTCATAGTTTTCCTTTTGAAAATAGCACCACCAGAAAAATGTGGTTAGTTAAAATTTCCTCAACACAGTGAAGAATTTTAGTTTACTTATGTTTTGGCTTTAAGAAACAGGATTGTTAAAACACAGTCCCTCAAGACCTTGGAGTGTTGTGGGCCAAGTACTGGATTAAATTAAACAAGTCACATTACCTTATCTAAGTGTAACTATATAGGGGTATCAGCGCTGCAGTAAAACAGCATTTGCTTACCGTGCTTGTTAAAACCTTGAATGGAATTCTAACCTCAATTGGTTTAATTTAGAAAAATCTTTCTACAGAAGTAAATCTTAAAAGCATTGTTATTCAAGAAAACATTTGGAATGAAGCCACCCAGCCGTAACTCTGGTGGACAGGAAGTGAGCTGAGAGGCTGTACTGCTCTTCCTGAAGCTCCCTGGAGCCCAGGAGTGCTTTAGGTAAAGTACATGCTGGGGCAGGGGCAGCGGCCAACACTGAGAAGGTCCCAGCAAGGGCCCAGATGCCAGGCCCTCACAGATCTAGTGATTCCACAGGGCTCCTCTAAGTCCTTAAGGAACTTACTTGCAGAGAACACCCATTCCAGTTAAAATCTCCAGGCTGTTTAGTTGCTTACCAAGGGCTGACTGTGCCCAGGAAGAAGGCTGGTAGGACGCAGAAAGACACGGAAAGACCCGGACACCCTTCTGGCTCTTGAGTCTCCTTTATTTACACAAGTAAAACCCCCACGGGGAGCTCTTGCAGTGCAGGGAGCTCTCTTCATTGCACAAAGGAAGAAGAAAAGTTACAGCTGTCAGTTTTTTGAGGGGAGTCTAAGGTTTAGACTGGTAGATTGTTTGGTAAATTAACCCTGTTTGGGGTGATGAGCCCCTTTGAGAATCTGATGGAGGCAAAGGAAAAGGGCAGAGAAAAGGTGATTCTGCTCTGTCTTCTGAGGCTGGGACACCCTTCTTCTCTTGTTCCTGGACATCAGCGCTCAGCTTCTCCAGCCTTCAGGTTCTGGGACTTGCACCAGCGGCCCCAGTCTCTAAGGCCTTCAGCCTCACACTGAGAGCTCCACCGTGGGCTCCCCTGGGCTGCAGCTTGCAGAGGGCGGGTCGTGTGACTTCTCAGTCCCCGGAGCCATGTCAGCCAGGTCCCATGGTGAATCCCTCCCCTATGTCTCTCCCTCCATGTCGTCTCTTGCTCCTGTTTCTCTGAAGAACCCTGACTGACACAGGACAGTCAGGGGACACAGCCTGGGGGCCTTGCAGGGCCGGGAGGAGGACTGCAGCTGGCTCCTCAGATCTGGCTTGTGGCTCCTCTCACCCCGGGGAGGGTCTCAGTCAGCAGCTCTTCGGAAACGTGAGACGCCCCTGCAATCTGCTTCGGCGGGAGCCCCCCCAAGATAACTGGGAGTGGCATCAGCCCCTTTCAAGTGGCCTCCTGTAAGACAGGCCAACACAGCGTACACGACATTCTCTCTTTTCCTTTTCTTCCTTGTTTTTTTAACCAGATGGTTGTGAACCCTCCAGCCAGTATTAATAGATTAAGAAGCAGAAATTGTAGCTTTATTTTGTTTGCCTGTTCCACGATATCTTGGGTAAATGTTGCTCCGTTTTCTCATCTGTAAAACTGGGATAACAATAGTATCTCTTACATAGCATTGTTGTGAGTAACCCTCACAGCAATAGGCTAATATGTGTAAAACTCTCAAAACAGCTCGAGTAAATGGTAAATGCTGTCTGAATACCATTCATTCAACGATCAATACACGCAATGATTTCTTTGATTCCTTCTTGCTCTAAGAATACATGATTCTTAATAACACAAAGTTCATCTCTGCACATTAACCAACTACCATATCCCAGACGGTAATGGGTAGTTGACATGCTTTATTTTACTTACTGCCCCAAACGATCCCATGAGTTGGGTTATACCACTCGAGTAGCCACAGAGGAGACCGATGTTGAGTATGTTGCCTAAGATCACACAGAGGGGAGTTCAGTCCCAAAGATGGTACAGCCAGAATTCAGACCCTCATCACAGACAGGGAGATGTTATTTGCAACATGGAGAACAAAGGATTAGTATCAGAATACACAAGAAACTTTACATATTAGTCAAAAAAAGAGACAAGGAATTCAAAGTATATGGAATAAATGGACCGTTCCTAGAAGAAGAAATCCACGAGGCCAATAAATCTGTGATAAAATTCTCAGTATCAGCGGGTATCAGCAAATGCAAATTGAAACGATGAGCTACCGTTGCATATCCATCAGAAGTGCACACGAGGACGGAGGGAGATGGAGACTCTTATCTACCACTGGTGACTGATAGTCTTCCTGAGCTTTGAAGATACCCTCCCACTGTCTCCTAACTTTCCACATTGCTGCCGAGATGTCTCGTGCTGTTCTTCTTTCGATTCTTTGTACGTGTATTAATTAAGACGTCTTGGGCAGCAAGGAACTGTAGAAGAGGAAAAACTTTTCCACCATTTTCTTAGGTACTGCAGTTGGGATCTCTGAATTAAACTGACAAGAGACAGATTAACAGGAGAAGGGGTGTACACATTTTATTTGATGCTAATTTTTACAGGTACATGGAGGCCTTCATAGAATAGAAGTGAAGACCCACAGAGAAGGCTAGATCCAGGGGCTTATATGCCATTTTAACAAAGGGTGATAAATTGTGGAGACTGGACAAAGGAAAAGGGTTTGTGCGTCTAGGGGCAGTTAAATCATGAGAAGGTAAATACATGGGAGAAGCCAATGGCTGATGAGGGTTATTTAGCAAGGTCTGTTTGTGCAGAATCATCTCAGTGCTATCCCCATCCCCAGTGATAAAGGTTGTCCTTCCCTTCCTCATATGACAGCAGGGGATGTCTTCAGAAAAAGAAATTTATGACCTGTTTTTAAGTAGATGGAGAAGGGTAGAAAGCTTTTCCTGAGTCTTCTGCTCTCAATTGCCTTCAGCTCAAAATAATCCTTATGTTAAAGTGGCATAGTTTGGGATGACACTTTCTGATCCCCTTCAGAACATAATATTTGTCTAAGAATAGCGTAACTACATTGATTGTTTCCTTAATGAGACGTCTGGAAGTAAGCAATCCCAAGGCTGGATCGGCACCTCACCATGCTCACCAAGGCCCAGGCTCCCTCCAGCTCTCTGCTCCTCCATCCTCAGCATGTTGGTGATGTCACACTTCATTGAGATAAGACGGCTGCACCAGCTGCAAACATCACAACACGAGTCACCAGGAAGGAGCAATAACGTTACACCATCCCCAGCAGATGTCTCCCTGGATTTCCTTGGTTAGGACTATGCCATACCATGCCAGGCCAAGAGGTGGCCAAAGGGCCCCAGATGACTGTGACTGGCCCCATCATGATTCTTCCCTCAGGAGGGCCATGCTGCAGGCCTCCACGTCTGGGTTTTGTTAAGCAGGAAAGGGGAGACAGCTGTTTGGCAGACAATGTGCAGCGTCTGTTGCAGTAGACGACCTCTATTTTCTTCCTCTCTGGAAGTTTAGGATTATCAGTTCTCTGTGGTGTTTTAGGTGGAAGTAAACAACTCTAAGCCTCATTTCCTTGAATACAGACTTGGCTAGAAAATATAACTGAAGTGAAGACATTTAATGAAAAACCATGAAAGAATGGAAATCTGTTAAAACATACTTTAAAAGAACAACCTTGAGCTAAACATTAGATATTTTTTAGATAGATAAGGAATAGTTCAGTAACAAACCTGTTAAATCTACACTTATTCTGTATCTTATCATCATAAAGGTAAGCTTCTAGCCAAGTCTTTTTGCTGAGATGTATAAGTGCTTTCTTGTAATATTGATAGTCTTGCTTTAATAACTCTGGCACTGTTTTCTTGTAACCTTGAGACTAGAGTATGGTTTGTCACAAAATAATTCAAGTTTTTAGACTATTTGATATAGGCAAGTATAGACTGGGTTTATTCACATAAAGTTATAAACTGTATGTTTTACTGAAGTCTAACTTTGTCCCCCAACCTTGCTGATTCACTACGATTCATTTGCTTAGCTCCAATTAACTTAGCACCTTTAAAATAACAACACCAGTTCTCTTAAAATTAGAAACATAGGTCAAGGCGTAGCCTCTTATGAAAATGAATTTATATAAAAAATAACACAATTCTAACAGATTCACTTTAAAACAATTCAGAAACTCAATTTGTTATGACAGTTCAAATTTCATAATTATGTGCTTTGGTAGGTGCCTTTTAAACTTACTTTCTGAGGCATTCAATGGGCTTTTTCAATATGGAAATTCATGTCCCTGGTTCTGGGAAATTTCTGTATATTAATTTTGGAGAAGTGTGAAACCTGAGTTTATTTAGCCATTTATCCATTAATCATTCTAGAAGACCTAATATCTAACTAAAGTTAGTTAAGCTTTTAGATAATTTAAACATTTTTCTGTTCTTTCTTTCTATACCTCCAATTCATTAGGTATTGCACTGCTTAGAATGAGTCTCTAATTTTCTTATGTTTTCTCTTCTACTTTCCATCTCTCCATCCCCTTTACCCTGACAGTTCCTTAACTTTATCTTCCACTCTACCTACTAAGCTTTGTAGAAAAAGAAAATTTAGGGTGTTTCCAAGAAAGAGCACCCCCGTCCTCCGTTTTTGGGTCTCTGTTGATTAGTTTCAACTCATGAACGCTGACTTTTCTATTTCCGATGACATCCAATCACAGGTGCGTATGTAGGTAAATCATTCTGTCACCTGAATCGAGTGTGCTGCGCCTGCTTGCTTGTTCTGGGCCGTGTCTACCCACGCGGCCCATTCGGTGTGTGCGCGGGAAACCCGAGGCGCGGTGGTTCCCCGCCAGAGTAGGCTGGCAGGAAGCCAATTCTTCCTCCCCACCTATGAGCACCTGGAGATCTTGTCTCCAAAGAAGGGTCCTTAGAGGGGGTGGCGCTGGCCGGTGAGAGGATGCCCGTCGGATGCTGGAGGAGAGGGCGAGCGTGCGGGACCGGGACGCGACGTCCGCGCTCCTTCCAGGCAGGCCTCGCCGCCCGGCGCCCGCAGGCTGCTGCAGGGTCTGCCCGCGTGGGGAGCCGCTCCCAGCCTTCCCGGGCAGCCGGCGGTGCCGACGGCCGTGCACACCTGCCGGGGCACCCGGCACCGACTCGAGCTGCCCTGGCAGGCCGCTCGCTGAGCAAACGCGAGCGGCGACACTGGCGGGCGGGGAACCCCGGGCTCTGCGTTCCCAGGCGCCACGCTCTGCTCCGAGCGAGCGCGTCACGCCGGGGCTCGGTCAACGCGGGGTCTCCTTGGCACATCCGCGACAGACGCGGGGCGGACGCTGGCGGTGCCTGGTCCCCGCGCGCGGCCGGCGGCGCTCGGTCCAGGGCAGGCGCTGTGCGCGACGGCCAGCTTTCCGCTCCCGCGTGGCCACGTTCAGGGCCTCAACAGGGTTGCGCCCAGTTGCCCCGGCGGGAACCTTCTCACTAACGACGCTCCCTGGAGGGACTTCGGTGTCTCCTTTCCTCCAGCCCCCACGAAAACTGCCTGTGCTTCCTTGCGTCAGGGTCTGCTTGTGCGGGTCTCGAGCTAAGACACAGCCATGGCAGTAGACAGCCAACCAGGCGCGCGAGCGCACTGCCGCCGGAGCCCACCCGGAGCGCGGCGGCGACCGGTCGGGGCCTCCCTCCAGCAGGCCCGTGCTCCGGCGCAGCGCTGACCACCGCGCGAAAGGTCGCCGCCGCTGTCCGCCACTGGCCAGCCACGGCCCAGTAAAGCAGGTGCATTGTCTCATTTCACAGATGAGGAAACTGAGGCTCAAAAGGTTGCCTGAGGTCCCGTGGCTAAGAAACTGTGAGGCCGTTACTGAAATTCCGATCTCCCTGATCCCGACGCCCTGTGTTCGCAACAGTGGGCAGTCGGCTCTGCCTGGAAAGAAATCAGATAAAAAGCCGTTCAAAAATAACCCCAGGAGTATTAGTCAACAAAGTCAAGGTCTCAAGACTATAAACACCTATTCTGTAACTTTGTTGCCTACAGGAGTTATTTTTGATACACAAAAGAAGAAAACAAACACTATAATTTAAAGGGAAAAACCCTTACATTTAAAAGCAGGAGGTGGTGGGTAGGACACGGGACTCTCACAGTTCAATGGAACAAAGGAGGTCACATTGAGGTAGGAGGCAAGGGAGATTCAAGGTCCCTTTTGGAAATTATAGTTTTTCCAGAATTTTATCTCCCAGGGCTATTCTTAGCCCATTTTGGATTGCTACGTGGTAAACAGAGAAGTACCTGCAGTAAATGGAGTCACAGCTGTGTCTGGGTTGTATCCTGGCTGTGGGATCAGAAGCAAGTTAATTACCTTCTCTGTCCCTGTTTTCTCATCCATAAACTGATTTTGTGGGGTTTCAATGAGATGCAGTTTATTAGAGAGCTTTGAGACATAATGCTGCAGATACAAGTATTCTACACCCTTGGGTAATTTTAAGGTAAGTCTTGGGGAGACGAAAGAGGGAATCCAATTGGCTCATCCCAATGTGTGTATAAATGAGAATCCGATTCCTGATCTAAAGAGCTGACACAGATTCTTTCTTAGTGCAGAATCTCTTCCCCGAATATTTTTTTACAAAGCCCTTCACAATTACGAAGGCTCGTGAAAATATCCCATCCATCTGTTTGAAACAAATGCACTTGGAGTTTTATTTCTGTGAAATTGACAGATGACTGAGTGATACCATTTTTGAAACAATATAAAAGAAGGAAAACAGACAGTTGGTAAACTTTTTAGATGTGAAAGTGTTTTCTTCTTTTCTTCTTTTTAAAAACCAGACTCTGATCCTAAAGATAAACATTCCTGAAATCAGAAAACAGTACACATTAGCTGCTGGAAACTGGGGTCGAACCCAGTTTTACACCTTCTTGTTTGACTTCAGTTAGGGATGGAATGAAAGAGACAGTTTTGTTTTAAATTTGTGACCACTAGAAATAAAAGGGAGTGAAGTGTGCAGGTAATTATAAGCCACCTCACCCACCTCCCAGAGCATACTCATGTGTTTTTAATGACCGATTATTTTGGAGTAATTTTCCATTCATTTAATAAATACTCACTGAATTATCTAGTTAGTGTCACTTATGATTCTGAGGGATGAAATTAAATACTATAGAATTATACAGGTTTAATTTATTTGTGGTAGGAAGGCCATCATTATCGATAAAACATAAAAGGTAGCATTCTAAAAACTTATAAAAATGAGGTACTGAAACAACAAAGTCAAGAATTCATATAAAATTTATTTCTTAATATTTAGAACCCATATTAATTTCCCAAATCATCTCAGAATATAAGGTCTGCCTGTAGTAGCAGTTCCATACAGGAGTGGATACCAGCACCCCACAACCTGATTTAAAATAATCAAGTCCAGATGCTGTTGCCAAAAAAGAGATCTGCACCATTCACTGCCATGACCTGGATCATATTTCAAAAGTGGCAAATCAAAGCTGTCTCACCAAAGCCTGATTTCTTAATGAATTCCTTATGTATTTCATCTCTTGAGTACAAGAAGTGGGGTACCCGCTGGGGAATAAAATTCAGACTTAAGAAAACAAAACCTAGTGGGTGTGATCCCTTGTGAAACACATCCCCGTGCAGTTGGTCTGTCACTGTAGAGTTATTTACTGCTTAATTAAGATGCTTTCATTTAAAAAGCCACATCTGAGAGTTACCATAATATTTACAGAGAAAAGGGACTGTGAGCTGAAGGAAATTTAGTGGAAATCTCAACATTTAAGTCTTTAAAAAATGCTGATATTCTGTCATGTTAATCCAGCACTATTAAGAGTGAAATTTTAAAAATTTTGTCATTCCTGTGTGTTAAATCCTGGCATCTTTCCTGAAGAAAGATTCCAGCTAAGGGGGTGTTTTCCAGCCCTAACTTATGCTAAGTATGTCTGAATATGAATAGCAAGTTTTCTTCTTTTTGGAGAAGAGAACAGAATTGTCTTCAAAGTGATTAGATAGATAAATAGATATATTCAAATAGACAGATGGACGAATAGATGGATGAAAGGATGGATGGATGAATGGATGAATGGCTGGCTGGCTGGTTGGCTGGATGATGGATAGGTATAAGTAGGAAGTAGTGTCATCAGCTTTTGGAAAATAGCGACCTCCTACTTGTAGATCACCAGTCCAACATGAGTTTTTCTCAGAAAGATGCAGCTTTAAAACCCCGAGAGATATTTGTCCAAAAATTCAGAAAAATGGGGCTCTGTCTTACAAATGCCTTAAGCATACTGAAATTGAAGTACGAAAACTCTGTTAATTTATTCATTCAACAAATAATTATAGAGTCTCCACTCTGTGCCAAGGCCCAGCAGGGACTCCTGTCACCATGGAATTTACGTGGTTCATTTTCATTAGTAAAATCTTAAATGGCACTTTCAGTTCCAGAACAAGAAAACATAGACTCACTTTTCCCTCCTCTGCCTCTCTGAAAAAACCTAAATATCCTGGAAATAAGTCAACAGACAATGATGAAAGAATTGTGAGTGCTTGAAAGAAGAGGGTAGACAGGTGAGAGGCCTTAGGACTTCAGGAATGGCTTTTCCTTTCATCTTTCATGTGACTCCAGACTGGCTGCCAGAGAGGCGCAAAACCTCCAACAGACATAGACAAGGAAACAGACAAGAAGAGCCTGAAAACTGGGAAAGAGGAAGCCCGACAGAGACCAAATGGGGAGTTCTAACCCCATTTCACAACTGGGCACAAGCAGGTGGCCTGATTTCCCTTCAAAACCCTGCTGGGTTGACCCAATCCTTTCTCCACACCTGGGTAATGAGTGAGTGGGCTGATCTGTCTGCAGCAGCAGCATCAGCAAAGCCTAGCATCTTCCTGCCCTGCATCCAGTTGCACAGAAAATACAGGCCCAGTGGCTCCAGTTCCTCCCTACCTCCCATGGCTGAAGGTGGCCTGGCAGCACCAGGTGACCCAGGGAAACAACTTCCACTCCTTCAGGCAGCATGAGCAGGGATTGAGTAAGAGCCCCAGAAATGTCAGAAGAGCTAGGTAAACCGGAATAGAATTGCAAGGGCTCTGAAAACTAAACTGTTGCTTTAGTCTATTTTGTGCTGCTTTAATAGAATACCTGAGACTGGGT
Organism: Daubentonia madagascariensis; assembly: GCA_023783475.1. Taxonomy (NCBI): domain Eukaryota; kingdom Metazoa; phylum Chordata; class Mammalia; order Primates; family Daubentoniidae; genus Daubentonia; species Daubentonia madagascariensis. The sequence goes on from JAKFHU010000614.1 coordinate 254,841, forward strand.
AACTTATAAAGAAAAAAAATTATTTGGCTCACAATTATGGAGGCTGAGAAGCCCAAGAATGGGGGGGGGGCCACATCTGGTGAGGGCTTCCTTGCTGTGTCATCCCATGACACAAAAGGCAAGAGAATGTGCGTGAGAAAGCAAGAGATTGAACTTGCTGCCTCAACCCTTTTATAACTGGCATTAATCCATTCATGAGGGTGGAGCCCTCATGACCTAAATGCCTCCCATTAGGCCTCACTTCCCAACACTATTGCATGGAGGATTAAGTTTCCAACACATGCTTTTTGGGAGACATATTCAGAGCTCAGCAACTATCTTGGTTATTGGAACTACAGCTCACAAAAGTACACTGGAACCTAGACTAAATTTAACAAGGGTAACTGTCTGCTAAAATAGAAGACTTAAGTAGCACCAAAAGTCTCCTAACAGAAAACCAAAGTGCCCATGATACAATAAAAATTCACTTGTTATACCAAGAACCAGGAAAACCACACTTTTAATGAGAAAAAATCAACTGATGCCAATACTGAAATGAATGTGATGTTCAAATTATTTGACAAGGATTTAAAAACAGTTGTAATAAGAATGCTTCAACAAGCAATTATGATTCTCTTGAAACAAAAACATAGAAAATCTTAGCAAAGATAAAAATTACAAAAAAGAACCATATGGAAATTTTAGAACTGAAAAAATACAATTGAAATTAAAAACTCATTTAATTTCATTTAATAGACTCAATACTAGAGTGGAGATGACATGGGAACTTGCAGACAGATCAATAGAATTAATTCAATCTAAAAAACAGAGAAAAAATAGCCTGACAAAAAAATGAACAAAGCCTTAGGGATCTGTGAGATAGATATCCAACAAAATATCTAAAATATCTAACATTCATATAGTCAGAGTTCCAGAAGGAAAAGAGAAAATGGTGGGTCTGGGACAGAAAAGTACTCAAAAAAACAATGGCCGACAACTTCCCACACTTGGCAAGAGACATAAAACTACAGAATCAAGAAGCTCAGTGAAACCCAATAGGAAAAACCAAAAGAAATCCACACAAAGACACATCATAATTAAACTCCTAAAAAACTAAAGACAAAAAAATTTTAAAAACAGCCAGAGGTAAATGATGAATTACCTATAGAATAAGATCAACTTGAACGAGAGTAGATTTCCCATCTGAAACCATAAAGGCCAGAAGTTAGTGGCATAACACGTTTTTCAAGTGATTTAAAAAAAGAAACAAAAAACCCCACTAAACTGTCAACCATGAACACTGTATCTGCCAAGATTATCCTTCAAAAATGAAGGGGAAACCAGACATCCTCAGATGAAGAAAAATTAAGAATTTGTTGCTAGTAGACCTACCCTTAAAAATTGGCTAGAGGAAGGTCCCCAAACATAAAGAAAATATTATGTATTGAATTGTGTCCCCCCACTGCCAAATTCACATGTTGAAGCCCTAACCCTCAATGGGACTATACTTGTAGATGAGGCCTTTAAAGAGGTAATTAAGGTTACATAAGGTCATAAGGGTGGGGCTGGTGTCCCTATAAGAAGAGGAAGGGACACCAGGGGTACACATACAGAGAAAAGGCCATGTGAGAACACAGCAGAAAGACAGCCATCTGCAAGCCAAAGAGAGAGGCCTTAGGAGAAACCAAACCTGCCAACATCTTGGACTTCCAGTCTCTAGAACTGTGAGAAATACATTTCTATTGTTTGAGATATCCAGCCTGTGGTATTTTGTTATGGCAGCACTAGCAGACTAAGACAGAAAAATGACAATAGATAAATGATCAGACCTTCAGAAAGGAAAAAAATTAAATGGGTAAATATAGATGTAAGCATAGTAGACCACTCTTCCCCTCTTGAGTATCTTTAACCATACTTTGTGTTTTAAGTGGTGCTTAATGTGTGTGACGTGGTGCTTAATGTCTATAGATGAAACACTTAAGACAATTATATTTAAGAAGTTGGAAGGGCAAAGAGGTCTGAATGGAAGCAAGGTTTCCACACTTCCCCTGAAGGGGTAAAACACGTCCAGGGGTTCAGCAAGTTTTCGAGATCAACTTATAAAAATCAGTGGTCTTTCTCTACACCACCAATAAATTGACTAGTAAATATAATAAAAAGTAAGACACAAATTACAATAGCTAAAAGTATAAAATATCTAGAAATTATCCAAGAATACAAAATCCTTCTGTGGGAAAACATTAAAGCTCTAGTAGGTAGAGAAACCACTTGAATAAACACAAAGACATCCCACACTCTAAGAGAAGACAACTTATTGTAAGATGTTGAGTCTTGCTTAATTAATCTATAAATGAAGTACAATGTCACTTAATATTCTAGTTGGATTTTTTTTTGAGGAACTGAACTAAGTTCATTTACAAATATATAGGAAGGAATAGAAATCTATCAATTTATATTCAATTTTAGAGAAAACAAAGTATAGGTATGTCCTGCCAGTTACCTGCCAGATACCTGCTTTTTAGTCATGCTAAAAAGCCATGTTTTAATAATGATTTAGTGAAATTAGCACAAGAACAGTTAGACTAAGAGAACATGATAGTTTAGAGACTCACCCATGTTTGTATGAGCCTTAATATAAGATAAAGGTATAAAAATCAATTAGTGGGTAAACACAGATCATTTAGTCAATGATTTGTGAAAATGGTCTCACTATATGAAGAAGAATAAAAAAAAAACCTGGATTCCTTCCTAATACCATATACAGAGGTAGATTCTAAATGGATTAAAGAGCTAAATGTGAAAGATAAACTAATAAAGAATTAAAGGGCTGAGGAAATCCTTAAAACTACAAAAGCACAAACTGCAAGGAAGAAAATTGTTGGTTCTCACTACATCAAAATCCAGGCTTCTGTTCAACGAGACAGGTAATGAATACATGACAAATATCTGATGGTGCAATTGCATAAAACCTATAATGGGTCATTACCCAGCATACAACCAGGAACTCCTATAAGAACGAAGTAAAAGGCAGTAATTTGGACAGAAAAATGGGGAAAAGATATATACAAAATAAGAGATCCTAATTACTGCTGAAGATTGATAAATAAGAAGAGAGGGCAGTAATATCATTTAGACAAACATTTGGTCTGGGGAAGCAATAAACAGAACATGGTTGAAGCGGCTGCCTCTTGAGAGAGGGGCTGAAGGTGGGGACACTTGGAGCACAGATCCTTCAATTCCATTTGATTTTTCAACCATGTGCATGTATTACTTTGCTGGGTTTTTTAACTTTAAAAGAATAAAGAATAGTGTCAAATAGCCTCATCTATATCTTGTAAAAAGTTAAAGGGAGTCTCTCACTTAAAAGCCACCCAGACAACAATACTTACACTTAGCGAGTTGCATAAAAATTTAAGATATAATTCCCCAAACTATGGCAACACATTATTTACAAAACAGGAGTCAAATAGGTTAGCATAAATGTTTATTTGACAAATAAAATACAGATAAAATAAATCTTATATAGCAATTAAATATATCCCATTTTACTCTACAAAACATTTCTAGCAAGTTGCAAGAAGATAAAAATATATTAAACAGAAAAAATTAGGTTGAGAACGAAAGGGATATGAGATACGGCAAGTAGAGTGCACAAGACATAAATCGGTAAACATTTAATTTATTAAGTACTTTATAGTATCCAAAGCATTTTCCTTTTCTAATATGGATTTCATTTTTTTCTAAAAAAAAAAAGTATGTTATTGAATTTCCAAATGACGCCAGAAAATTTTAAAGAAGCTAGGATTTCTCAACTTTCCAGCATCCGGGAATAGCTGCCATGAACAGTAGCCGCGCAGCACCGCAGACACAGCGCTTTGGGCGCGCGCCCAAGGGACAGCCGCCAGCTCGTGGCCCCAGTGCTCGGGACGCTGGGAGCGCCGCTCGGGTGAGAAAGCGTGGTGACCCGGCGCCGGAGCCAAACTGCCCCGGGCTGGGCTCTGTCCAGAGTGTACCCTCTTGCCGGCAGTGTGAACGTGGCGAGTCACCCCACCTCTCTGTGCCTCAGTGTCCTCAAGCATAAAGTGTGGATTTTCGGGAAGATTAAGTCAGTTAACACATAAAAGTACTTAGAACGGCGTCTGTAAGCGTTCAATCTAGGACCGTTGATGTCTTCCGTCTGATTTCCGGTAGCCAGAAAGTACCAGGGGGGCAGGAGGGAAGGCTGTCCTGGGTCTGGGCCCTGAGCGCTCTTTGGAGGTTCTGTCACATGTTCTAAGCAGAGGTCAGGCCATCATTTGGGGAGGTGTTCTTCTCCCCTGGCTAGCGGGCTGCTTCCTGAGACTTCAGAGATCCTGCGGACCGGACGCCTCTCGCCTCCTCACCGGCCTTCCACGGGTGGTTGGAGGTGCATGGCAGATAGCTGGGGGAGACTGTTTTCACTTCTTTGCGGGCTTTTGTCTATATTTCCACGCCTCCCTTTCATTTCACTAGATATGGAGCTTCTCTGTAGTGCATTTCCCTAAAACTCTGCCAGCCCATCACACCCACTGCATCGTTTGGTACAAGAATCACCCTGTGCAGCAGGCAGGACCTGTGCGACTGTTCCTCCTGTATCATTCATGAGAAATCCAGTTGCCATAGTGGTACCACCAATTGCTCAAGGCCACACAGCTGCTATAAGGAAGAGCTGAAGGCTTATGGGTCTATACCAGGAGCTCTCTGCTCTTGTCCTAGACATGCATTCATTAAATAAGTGTTTACCAAGCATCTGTAGGGACAGGTGACATACTGGTGTGTATGTGGTGGGGGGAAGATGAATAAAGTTTAGTCCCTTCGTGAGGACTTTCTGGCTTAGCAGGTTTAAAGGGGCTTCCATCAACACAGCTGGTTGCAGCATTTTGATCTCACCAGGCAGTTTATAACTGACAGAATTAACATAGATGTGTGCAGGAGGTGTGACTGCAGACACACCAGGCTGATTTTAAAACACAAGTAGATTCTAGAGTCCTTCTGGAAGAGAAAAAGAGTGAATGTAAGAAAAGTTGAGAGTCTTGAAAAAGAGAACAGACTTGTGTTACCAGATACAAAAACACATTAGAAATCTACAATGGCTGAAAAGTTTTGGTATTGCCCAAGAGATAGACAAGTAGCTCACCAGACAGCTGTGAACACATGGGGTACATTTGGAATTGGGGGGGGAAAGGATGGCTTCCTTATAATTCTGGGGTAGGGATAATTTTATAAGCAAGGCAAAACTTCCAGGCCACAATGCAAGAGGCTGGCAGATTTGACAAGACAAAAATTTGAAACCGTTGAGAGAGAGACAACAAACTCAATAACAGAGAGAAAAAATATTTAGCATATGGGTAACTGATAAAATATTTGTTGGTATCTATCAAAGGCTTTGCAAACCCTTTGACTCAGCAATTCCAATTCCAGGAATCCACATCACAAAAACTCTTGGAGAGGTACATAAAGTTACATGGTGAAGGATGTTCATTTCAGCATTGTTTGTAATAGGAAAAGAAAAAGAAACTTAAATGTGTACAAAAAGAAAATTGGTCAAATAAACTACACTGCATCTGAACCACAGAATACAAGAATTAAAAGGAATAAACACCGGTGTGGAAATACTCCTACATGAAGTCGCAACAAGGAAGTTGCTCTGTTTATGTTTTTTAAAAAGCTGTTTGAATATAGGTATATATGCAAATGTTTAGAAACCGTTCTTGGAGGATAGCCAACAAACTGCTAAGAGAGTTATCTCTGGGGAGGGGAGTGGAATTGGGTGAAAATAGGATTTTCAAGTTTTATTCTGCATGCCTCCTCATTGTTTGGATGTTTGATATGAATGCATATCACTTGTGTAATTTAAAAAACGTAAACAACGGAAAAGCAAGCCTTCTCGGCTCTTGGCACGACAAATAAGGACCTTGCACGTCCACGTTAAGTCAGAGAGTTAGATGAATCACACGCCCTGAGCCCGGAGAGCCACGCACGGACAACACACACTTACCACCCCCGTCGTGCTCGGCTCCGGGCAGGGACTGCAGGTGGTCTGCACCCGGGCAAAGCGAACAAAAGAAATCAGGAATTTTGAAAAGGTCGATGTGACAGCCCCAGAGATCTTGGGGCTGTGGAAACGGGAGGCTGAGAAGCAAATTCAGCTGCTCAATCCTGTTCCAAGTCAGCGACCTGTCAGAGACCTTGTGGGGACTCTCGACAGGCATCCGCGCAGAGGACGGGGCAGGGCCCCGGCGCGTCTGTGTGCAGGGCGGCCGCAGACCCCCTCACTGGCTCCGAGCCTGCGGGCTGAGAAAGGGCTAAGCTGCGGACAGGCATGTTTATGACCAGGAAGAGGCTCGCTAGCCCGTGGGCGCACACCACCCCACCGTCCTTGCGGGCCGCGCTGACCTCCTCCCCCGCGCAGCCCCGTGCCGGCCACCCTGTGGGAGATGGGGGTGGGTGCGGAGCTTCCTGCCCGTAGATCTGCAGTTCTCAGCGGAACATCCAGGAGGCGGGTGCTAAGCCGTGCATGCGAATGCCACGGGGCAGAGATACTCCTCTTCGCGGACGTCTTCAGCGTCGGCAACGCAGCCGCAGAAAGAATCATGGACTTGTATTTCATGATCAAGTTCCTACTAGAAGGGCTTTCTACTGGATCAAGTGGGACGTAAGAGATATATGGCAGTCTTTTTACCAATCAGTCTTAGTCATTTTATTATCAATACTAATAATTAACATATATTTAGTTCTTACTACCTGTCAGGTGCAATTTTAAGTATTTGCATGTATCACCTCTCCTAATTCTCACAGCAGCCCCGTGGTTTGGGCGCTATTATTCTCCTTTAGCAGATCAGGAAACTGAGGCACAGAAAATTTGAGCAACTGTGCAAGTTCAGACAGATGGTGGGAGGCGACGCTGGGGTCCGAGCCTGGGTGATCTGGCTCCAAGCTTGCACTCTGGAGCCTCCTTAGGTACCACAGCGTCTGCAGAAATAAACACAGCCATCAGAAGGAACTAACTAACGGGTCCTCTGCAGCGGTCCCCAACCTTCTTGGCACTAGGGACCGGTTTCACGGAAGACAATTTTTTCACGGGAAGAGGGGTGGGGTGGGATGGTTTCGGGATGATTCAAGCGCATTACACTTATTGTGCACTTTATTTCTATTATTATTACAATGTCACTTGCCGCTCACTGATAGGGTTTTGATATGCGTCTACAAGCAATTGCTTTATTATGGTCTCTGTGCAGTCAAACCTCTCTGCTGATGACAATCTGTATTTGCAGCCGCTCGCCAGCGCTAGCGTCACCCCTCAGCTCCACCTCGGATCATCAGGCCTTAGGTTCTCATAAGGAGCGCAAATGCACTGGATCCCTCAAATGCACAGTTTACCGGTAGGGTTCGCGCTCCTGTGAGAATCTAACGCTGCCCGTGACAAGAGGCGCAGCTTAGGCGGTGATGCGAGCGATGGGGAGCCGCTGTGAATACAGATGAATCATCACTCACCCGCCCGCTGTGCGGCCGGTTCCTAACAGGCCGCGCACCAGGTACTGGTCCCCAGCCACGGGGTTGGGCCGAAGCTCTAGAGGATGTGCAGAAAGCAGCACAGCTGCCAAGAAATTTCCATGAAGTCACTAATCTGGGGAGGGATGGTATTGGGTTTTGGGGGACAGAGACATTTGAGGATAATGAGCAAGAGTTCCAGGAATGGAACCCAGTGTTTGAAGCTTTCTGGCTCCCACACTTTCATCAAAATAGAACATTGGTTGGAGTGAGCAAAAACAAAAGGCACCTGGCATTTTCCACAGAAAGGTATAGGTAGCTATTTCTCAGCGACTGAGGTCTGTCTGGGGCGCAAAGAGCTTCCCACTTTGGTCTGGGGAAAACACTATGCAAAGAGGAGGATTCAAGATGGTTCTGAAAAATATAGTCCTCCAGCCCAACCCCCTATTTCACAGATGAGGAGCAGGGTCTTGTCCACGGACTCAGGGCTATGGAGTAAACAGCTAGGGATGAGACTGGGGTCTCTAGAGTTTTCCGTTTTAAAATGTGCCTTGGGCTGCCTCCTTGTTCTCAGTTCCCGCGCACTGCCCCCTGGTGTGTGCCACCCCTCCTACATCCTGGACTTCTTCCTAAATGTTTATCACGGGCAACCCAGATGATAAAGTATTTTCTATGACGACTGGAAGAAAGTCAATTCACTGATACCTATGTTCATCGTCTAAGGTTCGTACTTGTTTACTTCGTAAATCAATTTGAAAAGTTTTTCTTAAAGTAGAAATTAAGTGCATGCACATTTACTTATATGATTAATATGATCTCAACTCGTTATTTTGTTGTATTTTCTGTACATATTGTGTTATACTTGTTTATTTTTCTCCTCTATGTGGTCTAATTTTGTTTTTTTAAAAAAATAATTTTGGAAGGTTTGTTTTTGTTCTATTTATCTTTATAATCAAAACTTATGTCCTTAATCTCCCCATTCTTAATCTTCTATTAGTCAGTCTAAATAATATCCTTGCAGTATACTCCACCTATTATTTACATAATGAGTTTATTTTGCACTTCTTGATTAGATGCTTTCCCCTAGTAGATTCCTCAGGAAGGGCTCATGAATAAGTATCAAATTCTAATTTCAAATTTTTTTTCTATAATCTTGTTACTTGGAAGTCTGCTTTGTGCACATGAAATCCTTGATTCACATTTCTTTTTCCCTTGAATCTCTGGAAAATGGTTCATTTTTGTTTGCTTTGTGTGTTACTGTTGAGATGACTTATTTTATCTGTATCCTGAAGGCCCCTAGCCAATCCTCTTCTTTACCAGGCAGTAAGTAGGGAAATAAGTGTAAGTATTCTCTACAGCCTGACCCTACCATGGGTGTTAGTTATGGATATTTTTGTCTCATGTCATCACAAGGACTGTGTTTTGGACAGATGTATGAAGATATCCAGATTACACGGTCACCACTATCCTTGGACATCTCTATCTTCTGGGACGAAGGCTTTATGTCTGCAAAGGAAGGTGGCATCAGGCCCACATATCAGATGACTACTGTCTTATTTCATAGATTTTAAGATGTATCTTCTTCAACCATATTATAGTATCTCTAACAGTGAAATATATCTTATAGCTGATACCATATTACAGATAGAGTTGTTTTCTTTTAGTGGTACATAAAGTAAGTACACATGGTAAATTTAGTGAAGTTCTGAGTTTGATGAAATACTGGTATCTTTTCTGTCTCAACTTGCCTCAAAGCCCCACTTTTCCCCAGTTGGAACCTAACCATAGGCAGTAAAATGTCAGGTGGCTCCCTTCTCCCTGGGGGCAATCCTGTTGAGTGGAAATGGGCTCCAAATGGGTTCCATGTTGCTCACCCCAAGTGACTGGCTTTTCAAACACAGGATTACTGATGGGCACTTCAGGACACTTTCACTCTTTTTAAAAGAAATTTGTAAACTGCTTCAGATTGAAGATGACTGTCCTTCCTCAGCATTTTGCTTCAGTTTGATCCAAATTTTACTGTTCCCAGCAGACTTTTTTTGGTAGTGCGTATTTCTGGACTGTGGTCACTCCATAGTTTTAATATAAGGACTTTATTTTTGGTTCTTTTTGTTTAAAATGTTGGTGTGTTTTAAGGATTGAAGTAATGTGCCTTCCTCCATCATCTTCTCCAGAAACTTCTCATCAAACATTTAGAGGTTGCTATTTTAACTTAGAAAGTATTATAAAAGAGGCTGAAAAGTTACTATTCTTATCTGTTTATAAAAATGATGAGTCTAGCATATATGTATTTTTTGAGATGGTCTGTCGCCCAAGCTGGAGTGCAGTCGTGTGATCATAGCTCACTGCAGGTTTGAACTCCTGGGCTCAAGCGATCCTCCCACCTCAGCCTCCCATGTAGTTAGGACTATGGGCATGTGCCACCATGCCCAGCTAATTAAAAGAAAAATTCTTTTTGTAGACATGGGGTCTTGCGATGTTGCCCAGGCTGGTCTTGAACTCTGGGCTTCAAGTTATCCTCCTACCTTGACCTCCCCAAGTGCTGGGATTATAGGTATGACCCACCGTGCCTGGCCACGACTCTGGTATTTTTGGAGTCCTAAGAGGCCAACAACGCTTAAATCAGCAGAACCTAGGAAATTTCAGATACTGTATATTCTTGTGTATTCACATGGTCGGGTGTGAAAAAAAGGAACTAAGAAATTCAGCTGTTATTTTCTAAAACAAAAAAAACAGGCACACACAGAGTACTACCCTAGGTTTCTAAAAAAGTTAAAATTAAGAGAATATTCTGTTGAATACATTACATATGCAAATAGACTGACCATCAGGAACGTAGGTTTATTCCATTAAAAAACAAAACAAAACAGACTAATCCCCAAAGAGTACTGTATCCTTTAAAGCAGCAGCAATCACAAGGCACATATGTACGAAATACGTCAAGAAAAATAGAAACTGAACGTTAAAAAAATACGTGTTATTTAAAAAGATATTGAAGACCATTTGTTAATATGAACATAGATTATAAAAATGACACCTTTTAAATAATTTTATTCCTTTACCTTTAATAAGAGAAGGAATAATGGTGTTATCTTGTGGCACTCATCACAAAGCTTTATACCACTTACCTTGGTTTGCAAAAGAAAGAGCAGGTAAAGTACAGCTTAAAATTTTTATTTTTAGTGCTTTCACATGTTTTTTAGATATCTGGAATTCATAAGCTGAAAAGAAAAATAATTGTCATTTTTCTTAGCTTAGAAAAAGCCTGCAGTTATACATCTCTAGGGAAACCCACTATACAAAAGAGGAATACATTTGAGATATTCTAAAATGTGAAGGACATGATTTATATTTTGGGATCAACATAATAACCAACCCCCTTCCTAAAACAGATTAGAAGTCAACACATAACAAATGTAAAGGTCAATTATATTAAAATAAAATAGTATTTGATTTAAATTATTGCTCACTTAGGAAGTATAATGAATATTGTCTGGTTAGGGATGCTCAGGTTAGAAATGGTATAACATCAATATTTAGTGTATATAAAAATTCTCGGATTCAAATATAATGAAAAGTTTATAGTAATCACACAAAAAGTATTCCTTTTAGCCCCATTTAGCTTCACATGATGATGACTGGAAAAGATGTGGTTGAATGAGATCTTTAGTAGTAAATTTTGTATCATATATGTTGAAGTATTCCTCTTAGCTTTATGCTGCTAAGTCACTTTTCTTTGAAATATTAAGGGGTTAAGGAGTGCTCCAAGAATCATTCTATTAGAAGGCAGAGAAGAGAAACTCCAGTTTTAAATGACAACAACAAAGAATATAAAATACTAGTATAATAAAACATTTAAATAGTACTAAATGCACAATTTAAATACCAGTTATACTGTCATTAGTTTTCTTCTTCAAAAAATCAGTTCCTGGGCTTTTAGATGTGTTTTCTTTTTAAAAATAATGAGCATCCTTCTCATGGTCACACATTTGGTCCATATCCACACCATTTGGTAACAATCCTATTGAATACCCATGTGCTCTCGCTCTCTTCTGGGCCACTCCCTGGCCGGCAGGAGGTCTCGAGTCCTGTCTGCATGCTGTGTGGCAGGAGGCCACAGTCCTGGGAATCAGCCTAGAGCAGGACAGCCTGGGCCACCTCCTTGATGGTGGATGCAGCTCTCTCCAGTTCTTCTTCTGTTTGTTCCACTGTGACCACGACCCTAATGCTGAGAAACAGTAAAGGACACAAAAACTTCTCAAGGGAGAATTTACACCAAGGTCAGCTATCTGTAGCCAGAGAGCCAAATCCAGCACCACCAATTTTTGTAAATAAAGTTCTACTGCAACTCAGCCTGCCCATTTGTGTACCTGCTGTCTACAGCCACTTTCTCAGTACTGTGGTGGGGGAGCTGCTGTGACAGGCTCTACAGCCTGCAAGCTCCGGCCTTATACCATTAGTGCACATGCAACCTTTATGGGTTCTGCCGCCAAGGCCAGGAAACAGTGTCCTGTCTATCACCTGGTGCTTCGTGCAGTGCCAGGAGCAGGAACTCAACCTTTCTCAAATCAGTGAGTGTTTGCTTGTTTGTATTTTTAAGTCAATAAGCAATGTGGAAGTTCTATAATACTCTGAGGCATGGCAGAAATTTTCAAGTTTGTAGGAAATTGAAGAAATATTAGCTTGACAAGACAATACCACCTCTGTCCCCCTCAATTCCCTTTGCAAACATCTGCTTCATGCATTGGACACATTTATTGAGCTGTTCTGTGCTGGGCACGGAGTCCCCAGAGCACAAAACAAGCAAAACAGGCATGGCTCCTATCTTCATACATCCGTGGTCTTACTAACGAGTAAACACAGGGTTACACGTTTGGATGGGTGCAATGAAAAATGAGAGGGGCAAGTCTCTGAGGCGCCTCGAGCTGCTGCCAGAGTGACCTTCCAAATCCTGATCTGGCACCCCATGCCTGCAGAGGGCTCCCACTCCTCAGCAGGCTCTCCCGTGGCCTCCCTGACCTGGTGCCTGGCCTCCCCCAGGATCCATCTCTCTGGCCCCTCCACTGCTCATGCTCTGGGCTTCCAGATGGACCTCGAGGTCTCCAAGCCACTGTAAAACCTGAGCAAAGCTTGCACCACCTCACGTGCTGGAGGGCGGCAACGCCCCCTGGTAACTGACACACACGCTTGTTTCTCCAGGCTTGGGTTAGGCGTCACCTGCTTTCAGAAGCCTGAGCGTCGTCCCAGGGCAGAGTTGACCACATCTCTCCTATGACCGCCTGATCCAGTGCCATGTTTGGATGTCTACCTCCCTCGACTACACTGTGAGAGCTCTGAAGACAGACTCCAGTCTCCTTTAATATCTTTAACCTTTAGAGTGTCTTGTGGACTCTGCAGATTTTCCCCAGCTTTGCCCTGTGTTTCCCGAGGAGTTGAGTGTTTGCTGGATGAAGTACCAGCACAGGCGGCACGACCACCACGACCCAGACTGCCGTCCCTCCCTGCAGGATGGCCCTCATGGCAGGAAGCGCTGGCATGGCGCGTGCCACCTTTGAGATATGGGAGGGATCAGCTGGTGGGAACTGCGTTTGCCCCAGTTCATTCCTGGATCCCAGATATTTCTTTGAGTTAACTAGGAGGGTCCACATTGAGTCCTGAGGAGCTTTTCAGTTAAAATTTAAAACTATCTAGTTTAAGAACAGAAAGCAGGTGACATACTATATTTTAATGACAGACAGTCTTCCTGATCCTGTGATAGTCTTTCAGGATTTTTCAGAACATAATGTATTTCACAGAGTTTAGAGTAGGAAAACAAATAAGGTCATATTTTACTGTCAACTAACCTGGGAGGAGGGAGGCACTTCTCTTCTTTCTCTAAGTAGCGCGCCTGAGTCAATGCAATACTTCTGTTCATGCACTGTGTGAAGAAAAAGTAAGACATCTGCAACCTGGTCTTCAGATATCGTGGTAATTCAAACAGGAGGGTACACTGAGATCCCTCAACAGCAGTTTTTATTCACTTTTCCAATTATAACTGCTAGAAGACAGCACCAAAACACCACAGCATAACCTTGAGCCCTGTCCACAGAACTTCCCGCAGCAGTGAATACGTTTGTCTGCAGTGTCCAGTATTGTTACCACGAGCCTCATGTGACTGCCAAGCACTTGGAGATGTGGCTGATGCTGAGAGATCGAATTTCTAATTTTACTTACTTCTACTTAGTTTAAATTTAAACAGCTGTAGGTAGCTAGTGGCTACCATTTTAGACACAGCAGAGTTAGAACATGGGGAAATAGTATGAGCAAAGCCCCACAGGCACCAAGAGTCACACTGAGGACCACCACCAGCAGGACCGAGTCAGAGAAACATCACTACACTTCAAATAGTAGCAATAATATGATTTCCATGTGCGACACTTGGGCACGGTGCTACCAGGGCTAATATACCAGGTCTGGTATTACATTTTTTGCACAGCTTTCTCATACATTAACTACTGTCAACTTTTTTTTATATTAAAATATTCTGTACTAAAATAAACAAAGCATAAAAACCAGAGCAAGGTAATAGGATAAAGGGGTTTCTTTTTAGGGTGATGAAATGTTTTGGAATTAGATAGCAATGGCTGCACAACTTTGTGAATGTACTGAAAATTACCTAATTATATACTTCAAAAGGGTGAGTTTTATGGTATGTGAGTTATACTAAAAAAAAAAAAAACAAAGCAGAGTAAGGGGTAGCGTAAAGGAAAGCACAATTACTCCACACGCCTGGCAGTAAACGCGCCTGCCTGAGGAGGGTCGCTGTAAGCTGCAAGGACGGGAAGGAAGCAGTACCGGGCGATGAGACAGCCTCTCGCTGACTCTAGACGCTACAAGTGTACTTGGAGAGGTGAACTCCCGAAAACATCTGGACTGGCTCTGTTTCTAGCCCTGGCTGGTTAAGAGACATTATAAGCAATAGCTCAGTTTGTAAAAATAGTGTCCTGTCGAGCAACTCAACGTGACCTTGGCAAAACCTCTGGTTCTGCAAAGCTTAAGCTAGAGTTAAAGCACCATGACTCTTCTCTTCTTCAAGTGTTAAAAAGAAAAAGAAGGGAATGAGGCAAAAGATTTTTAAGATTTTAAGCTGTGATTATGCAAAGAAACTGTAAGATCTTTCTTTTTTTCTTCCCATAGATGAAAAATTCCCACGTAGCATTTTGTTCCCCACCCCAGACTGTTCTCTTCTCTCTCAACTCCCCAGATGGCTTCCTTAAGAAGCCAGTATCAAACTCGGCCCACAGATGTGCTTCTGGGATCTGCGAGTTGCCCACAGACTTTCATTTTCCCTGTCTGTTCTGTGGGTGATCTACGCAAGCGCAGCATATTCATATCGAGTCATTTCACTCCCATCTTCCTCTGCGTCTCTCTTTGGAACAGAGCAGTAGTAAGACTTTAACGGTTGCTGTCTAATGAAAAAAGAACAGAGGTGGATTTAATACGGAATCAGTACACTGGCTTCTAGAGGCAGCAAAATGTCCCGAACATGAAGCGTGTGCGGACAGCTGTCCCGAGGCAGCTCGGGGGGAGACTGTAGCACTCAGCACTCAGCACCCAGCACAGGCACCGGCAGCTCACACAGGCCTGCTCTGTGTGGGTCTCGGCCATACCACTGGGGGACAATTCCATGGAAAAAAACAAATTCATCTCTCAAAGGCAGTGTAATGAATTTGAATTTTACTGGCTTGTTCATTTAGTTTGTATTTAATTTATAAAATTTGTTTTGGTTTTACATTTGTACACCACCAATCACACAGATGTTGCACTTAGTTTTGTGTTAGTATATATTTAAGCAACATTACAATAAAAATGCCATGGCACTAAAGCAGGCAGTGGGATATTTTTTTCCTTTAAGGAGGGTTTGTCTTTCTTCACATCTGCAGAGCTGTGCACCAGGAGACCTAGGTGACACTTCCTCACCCAGCAAGGCAAGTTGCTCCAGCCTGATCATTCATAATCTGACATGTTTCTTTAATTGGGAAGCTCAGATTTTGGGTTTGTTTTTACTTTTTTTTAATACAACTGATTCTAGAAGGCCACACATTGTATGAAGTTCTCCATGAATCCGTTACTCCAGATCGTGCGGCTCAAACACTGTAGGATGTAGGATGGCTGCGCAGCTAGTGGCAGCTTTCACACCTGGCTTGCACATTGTACAGCCATGTGATGGGACAACCTGCCTGAGAAGCCATGTGGATGGACGAAGCTCAGGCCGGGGCCTGGCCAAGGCACACAATGGGCAGTGGCCGTCGTCATGACCCCAAGCCTCTGGAAAGAATCATCAGCAGGACAAGGAAGCAGAATGATGCCTATTTTCATCCTCAAGTACATACTAGGTGTATGTCAGAGTCAACTGAAAGGCAACATAATCCCAGGGCACATGCATTCATGGTGGTGCATGGCCACTGGGCATTTCTTTCAAAGGGGAAGGAGGAGCAGCCAGAGTACCATGAGGCAGGGGCACTCAGGAGGGGCAGTGCTACTAAACGGAAAAGGGCAAGTGGCTTCCCTCAAGATGCACTTCTTAATTAATATCTAAGTAATAATTAGTAGTAAAATGACTTGTGGAAGATAAAGAAATTTAAATAAAACTTCCCAAGTAGGCATGTTACAAACATGGTCTTCCTTCCTGCTTATGAGAGCATCTGACTTCAGGATGACACTTAATGGACTGTCCCTGAGCTATGCTGCTATGTTGTGGGCTCACCCCAAATCAGCCAGCTGTCTGGGAGTGTGCGCAATTCCTACACACAATGCCTACCCCAACTACGCGTACAAAAGCCTGGCTTTGTAAACACTGAGCAAGTGAGTTTTATACAAGGCTAATTATTCAGAGGAGAAGCCAAGTATATATATTTAAATACAAAGTGGCACAGAATGTAACAACTTCAGAGGGAGCTGAAGGCTGACCCCATGGGAAGACTGCAGCCTGTCATTATGGCCAAACACTAGGAAGGACCTGGAGCGTTAGGACAGTTCCATGTCATGAGTGGGTGACGAGCAACTTCCTTTATACACTCTTTCTTGGGGCAAAGAGACCTTTCTTTAAAATGACGTACAAAATTGCTTGGGTGGTGGCAGAAGTGGTGTGGGGAAATGTGCTTGAGTAACCGGACACTTACCTGATCCACAATTTCCTGAAGCAGTTTCACATCTTGCTCGCGAGACCCAGTGCTGTCTTCCAGCTGCAGGTGAAACGCTGGAGAGAAGGACTCCCCTACCACTCTCAACCCAGAAATGCTGAAGGAAACACATACATCCATTAACACCTTCCAGGTTTGAAGAGAGCTCACGCAGAAACCATCTGAAAATCTACATTGTCAAGGCCCACCGACTATAACAAACTCGTGGCTGATGGGAAGCATCATGTGGTGGGATTCCACTTCCCACAAAGAAAGGTAAACCACTTGCTCTGGGCAGTGTTATCTCGGCTGGGAAACCACCTGTGATGCTGCTTCTGTGACCGAAATACCAGGCTTCCTGGCCCCAGCCTCCCGCTGGGGGGTCTGTGCCCGCTACCTGCCTGGCAGGCCCCTGGCCCATTGTTTCCTTGCCTCATGTGCTCCCTGCCTCCTGTTCTCCCCTGTGCTGGCTGCACATGCCGGATCCCAGCTGTGGTGTGGCTGCCTACAAGGGGCCTCCTTCGTCACCCGCCTCAGGGCAATGCCGCTCCAGCATTTCCTGTTACTCATCCTGTCTGATTCCTTTGTGGACCACTTACTACAACTTCAAATGTTATGCTTCCTTGCTTATTATCTATGTTTTTAGTTTATGTTTTGTCTCTCATAAATTATAGGGATGGTTTCTAGAATTAAAAACATCGTATTTTGACTATCAGCAACATGTTTAGATTGAAAAAATTCCTTATTTGCATGTTTAGTTTTTAATTTTACATGGATTAAGATTATCTTCTTATTTAGGACTAACAGCACAGAAATCTGCAGCTTCTCAGGGAGAAAGATTTATTTAGCGGTGAAATCCTGTATTTTTCAGTGATTATTACAGATACCATGAGAACTCTATGCCATATTATTTAGTTAGGTTAAAGTCCATTTTATCCTACAATAAAAAAAAATTATTTGATTTTTGACCTATCTCCTAGGACACAAATGGTGATACATGTCTATTTGAAATTGGGTTAAACATTTTAGATTGCTTTCATTTAGTTTGTTTCACCTAGAAAGATTTGTTTTTCCCTTAGAGTGAAATGACCATAAAAAACACTAGGTAGTACAATTGAATCCTCCCAGTTTAGGACTCAGCAAGCTTTTACAGAATGACTACTGTGTGCTACAATCACATGTAGCACATATTTGGCTTTCAAAACACCCTTGGACATTAGTAATTTGTGTCTCCTTTCTTTAAATGTAATACATCATGCTAGGATCTCTCAATAAAGCAGGCTGCAGGTCCAAATCATGGCATCCTAGAATCTAAGGCATTTGAAATGTGAGGGAACCTTCTAGATTAATTCTTTTACTAATGTAGAAACTAAGCAATATGTTTCCAAAACACATTTCCTATGTGAATGTTGACTGTTAAAAAAAGTATCAATTTTTTTTAGGTCATGTCCTCTCAGAACTTAAAAAATGCTTTTCAAACAGCATTTCATATAAGTCAAATGGCCTGGATTTTCCTCAATAACAGGATACCTGAAGCCCAAATCTAGCTTGTGCTTTGATCAAATGGGCTCATCTCACATGTTGGGTGGGGCAGGAGAAGGAACTAAACAAAATGCCCTATTTCTGGTTGCCTAGATGCTGAATGTTAGAAGAGTTTAAACCCAAATGGACACAGAATTGTAGCTTGAGTTCAGAAACTTAGAAGTTGTGTTTCAGAGCCCATTATGTACTCTTTAAAGACAAACGTTGGTAAACATACCATTTTATCCAAATGGATAAATATCGAACACTGGGCTAGGTCCCAGGGCAGAGCAATCACCATGGCAGCCATGGGTCTCCACTGTGTGCTTACAGTCTAGGGAGAGAGCCAGATGCCCACAGACACCTCTACGACAATCTGGGGAATCTTCTGGTTTCTGACAAGAGGCAAATTAGCATAGGCTGTTGACTTCCTCTCCCAAACTCAATCGCAGAGATGAGAGAAGTGAATCACTGATTAGAGAAAACTGGGGAAAAAAAATTACTTAGAACTAAACATTGAAGATACTGCCTCTGAAAATGTTTATCTTTAATATATTTATTGGAAAACGAGAAATAAAACCAATAAGCCAAACCTTAGAAGCTGAAAAAAGAGTAAGTACACAATGCAATGAAATAAGAGTGTATAAAAATAAGGAAGAAATCAATAAAAGGAAACAGACTACAACAAAAACACACAAAATCAAACTCATAAAAATTAAAAGGGGAAGTGATGTAGACACAGATTCTCCTCAACCCAAAGACACCAAAGCTAGAGAGCCCTGAAGGGTGGACCCCATTCAACTTTGAAGAAACATAAAGCCTGGTCCTAATGGCTCCGTGAAGCAGAAGGTAGAAAACAGGCAAATCATTTATTGAAGCTACTATAACATTGATTCCTATGTTACTTAAAGTTGGCATAACAAAAGATTACAGGTTCATTTAAATTATAAATATCAATACAAAAATTCAAATTAAAATATTAGCTAAATAAATCTAAAAGTGCAGAAAAATATAATCAAGTAGGGGTTTTCTCAGGAACATAAAGATGGCTTAATATCAGAAGACATACCAATGTAATTCAGCCATGAGACAAATTTGTGATTTGTCTTAATAGATACAAAAAATATTTGATAGAGTTCATCTATTTATGATTTTTAAAAAAGGTCTTCAAATCTAGGAATAATTTGATAAAGGCCACCCACCAAAAATCTATAGTGTGATGTTTGATACTTAATGAAGGAATGCTTCTATACTGGGAATAAGAGAAGGATGTCTGCTATTACTGCCACTGTTCAGTACAGTATTAAGGACCCAGAACAATGCAATAAAAGAAGAAAAAGAACTAAGCTATATAAGAATTGGGAAAGAGAGAAAATTATTATTGCAGATAATAGGACTTCTATGCACATCTTCATAATAGAATGAAACAAACTACTGGAATTAATAAGAGCTTAGAAAGACTGATGGATATAAGATCAGTTTAGAGAAAACAATAACATTCTTCTGAATCACAAATAATCAAATAGAAAATATAAGAGACAAGGCAACCCCATTCATAATAGCAACAAGATCTACAGGACATCTAGAAATCCCCTTTGAAGGTTCCATAAAGGTATAAGGGCTTTATGGAGAAAATATTCAAGTTCCATTAAAGGACACAAAGGAAGATTCAAATAAATAGATCACCTTCATGGATGACAATTCCCTCTCCTCATTAATCAGAAAATTTAATACAATTCCAATTATAATTCTAGCAATAATTTTGGAGGAACCTGTGCTCTAAAACTTACATAGTGATAAAAACAGACACACTAGTGAAAACAAAGTCTGAGTACTGAGTAAATACACCAGTGAAATGGAAGAGATAGTTCAAAAACAGATCCAGGTACAAATGTGAAACTGGTATAGGACTGATAGTACCACCAACCCGCAGGAGAAAGGATGTGTTTGGATGTTACTCAGAAACTGACCCCAATAATCTTAACCTGAGACATCCTTCTCCTGACTCCATTTCTTCCTCAGCCACCATCTGGTTTCTCAGTTCCTCTTTATAGCAAACTCCTCAAGATAGTTATCTAAGCTGTGTCCACCTGCTCTCTTCCCAGTCTCTCTGGAACCTCTGTCAATCAGGCATTTTGCCCATCACTCCCCTGAAACTGTCCACCAAGTCACAATGCCCTCCACACGACGAAGTCAAAGGACAGGGAGGCATTCAGCGAGCTGGCCTGGCCCATGGGCAGCAGCACATCACAGGGTGACCCCCTACGAGAGCACTTTCTTCACGTGGCTTCCAGGACCTGCCTCCTCGGGTCTGCGTCTTCCTCACTGGCCACTGTTCCTCAGTCTCTTTGGCTGGATTCTGACCTCTTCACATTGAAATGCTTGAAATAATACCTATACACTAACTACTCAAAAATTTATCTCTAGCTCAGTACTCTCCCGCACACTTCACACCTGTGTACCCAGCAGCTGCTCTCCACTCACTGTCCACTCAGTGTCCGACGGGCAGTTCAGGTTACCATGCCCAGCGCGACCGTCCCCAGTACGCTTTCTTCCACAGTTGTTCGCTCTCTCTCACGAGCAACCCCCTCTAGTCGCTCTGATCAAAAACCCTACCCTCAACCTGGAACCTTCTGTTTCTCGCTCACCTTGCGTAAGAACTTTGGCCAAATCCAGCTGACTCTCCCTTCAAAACATATCCAGAATCCAAACACCTCATAGATACCATGAAAGTCACAGTCACCATCATCTTTTGCCTGCATCAATCTCCTAACTGGTCTCCTTCCATCTATCCCTATCGCTGTACGGTTTATTTTTTTACACCACGAAAGAGTAATTTTGCTAAGATGTACGTTCAGTTGGGCTGTCACTTTTTTGCTCAAAACCATGCCAGGGCTTCCTGTGTGGGCCAAGGCCCTCCTCATGGCCTGCAAGGCTTGCGTGGCTGGGCTGTTACCACCTGGCCCTCATCTTCCACAAGGTTCCTTACTTATCCTTCTTGTCACACTGGCCTCTTTGCTGTTTTGTTTGCTATCCCCTCTAACCAGCTAGCTACCTGCATGCAGGTACCTCCCACAACCTTTTCTCATGTGTTTAGTATGAGGTGCTCGTGGCATCCTCCCAGTGTGGATACTGAGGAGGCAACTGGAGTGAGGACCTGGAGCCCTGAAGAGTGGTAGAGAGTGGAGACAGAAACCTGTGAGCCGTCCACACACGGGTGGCGTGAAACGACGTGAAGCTAAGGTGTGGAAGAAGGCAATTCTTCAAAAGGGTAGTGAGAAGAAAAGAGGACCAAGGAACTAAGCCCTGAAGAGCAGGGTGCTGAAGGAAAGCCTTCAAGGGAGACTGAGATGAAGTCATTCACAGATGTAGAAGGAAACCCAGAAGTGCAGCTTAGCAGAGTCCAAAGGAAAGAGAGGTCACGTGTGCTCAAAGCTATGGAGACATCAGTCAGATGAGGTTTGAAGACAGTCCCCTGCATTCAGCACCATGGCAGTCAGTGGGGACCTCCACAGGAAGCGTCTGGGTGAAGTGCAAGAGCAGAAGCCAGACCTCAGAGTTTCCGTGTGAATGAGGGATGAAGATGTAGAGAAAGCATAAACGACTCTCGAGAAGGTCAGCTATTCAGAGAAGCAAAGAAATGGGCAGCTGCGAGAGGGAAATGTGGGGTCATGGGCAAGAGGACGTGGGCAAAGTGGACCTGAATGCTAATAAAATGACTCAGGAAAGGGAAGAGCCTGAGGACAAAGCAGGGGGATGAGCAAAGGTGCTCGGTCCTTCAGAAAGAAGATGGGCAGGAACACGTCTGGCTATGACGGGAGGGAAGGCTGGTCAGATATCCATGGGTGTGTAGACTTGTCAGGAGGAACGGGAGAGTCCCCACGTGGCAGCGCGGGGCCAGGCTGTCAGCTGAAAGGGGGTGGAGTGAAGACAGAGGGTTAGGGATTTCGGAAAGAAGGAAAGCCGTGATAGAGCTGGGGAAGGTGGAGGACGGGACTTGGGAAAAAACAGGTTAACCCCGCCAGACCGATGAATTTACAGGGACTCCACTGCGCTGGGCTGTGTTGGTATATGAACGTTTCACAAACCAATGTAACTGGAACCAATACAAATATATTTCTCTACCATAAATCATGCAAGAACTTCTGTTACTATCACACAGACACACCCAGAACTTTCACTGTCTTGCCCTTACTTTATTGCGAACAGCTGTGTCTACTCATGTATCAACTGTCCTTTTAAAAGTCTCTAGTTTCCATATCTGGCAACAGAGATAGGACTTTCATGACCAAAAAAGCATGTTTCACCTTAGGAAAGGCAAAAAGAAACACCTTGGGCAATGTCAGATCACTTTCTACAAGACCAGAAATGTGCCTGAAAAAGTTACCAACCTCAATTTTTTTCCTCAACTTCAGAGGGGTCTTAAAGAACTATTTTTGTGTAGTATTTATTTAAAAAAAAAAAAAAAGAAACGTAAGATTCATATCAATTTCACTTGTTCCTTTTTCTTTATTTAAATTAAAACTTGGCAATTTACTAAAAAGGAACATGAGCAGTACAAGCCCGCTGTCATCTAATTATGGAACACATAAGGACATCCTTCTACCTGTGCAGACGTGGAGGATGCACCAGCCTCTACCCTGGTTATTTCTGGTCATATGATACTGGGCTGTTATTTTTATCTTTGTATCTTTTGTATTGCTATAATATTTAATTAATGAGTTTGTTTCATTTTCTGAAAAACAAAGTCATGATTCTTTAAGACAATGACAAAATGGATGCTCTGGTTTTAAACAAATAAACCAATTTGACTGAACTAAATTTTTGGTTTTTTAGTTGCAGTTTGGTCAAACTGACCCAAGTCTATAAAATTTAAAACTTTTCATTAGTTAAGTATGGTGCAGATAAACTTTATGTTGGTTGAAAATATATAAAACTTACCCTTGTAAAGCTTTATGAATTTGTTTGCACTTTTCCTCCAACACTGCAAAAATACCTGAATGACAAAAATATATTTGGTAGTCTATTTGGAACATTTACTTAAAAATATTTTTAAAGACCCAGTTCAAGTTCACCAATTTAAAATGCTGCAAATCCTTCCACATACTAACAGAAAGCCAGTAACTCATACTCCTCTGGAGGCCACAGCTTCCTCTTTGGTCTTTGGCACTTACTAACCAGCCCCTTCTCACCTTGCTACTACAGCAAAACAATGGTTCTTGTTCTTATCAAGATTCTACAGATAATCTTGCTAAGAATCAAAGGGTACAAATCTATTACTTATTTCTTGATCCTAAACAATTTGGTGAAAAATCAACTGTAGTGAAGTCATTTTACAATCTTTTCTTGGTATTTTCCTTTTATTCAAACCAAATTCAAAAACTAAAGTATCTGGTCAGGAGATGGGAATGCCAGGTCATGTAACAAGCAAGCATATGAGTGTGCACATAGACACACTCGCATTTTCTGGTTCTCTGAATTAATACCAACAATGAAGATTCAGAAATACAGTACCAGGTTAAGACCTGCTAAGGCCTTTCCATTTTAAGCTTTGGTAAGGTGGCACTATCACAACCAAAGGCCATGTTTTAAATTCTTAGTTGACTTTTTATTTTGCCCACTAAACAAGCTCTTTGTTGGTAAACCAGGTTTGGCCACAATACCAACTGAGGATTCAAAGGCTAAAGGAGAAAAACAAACAATATTTATAAAATTACATAGACCAAAAAGCAGCACACTTCAGCTAATTTCTCAAAAAACTATAAAAAAATGATAAACCAAACACCAACTGGCTTACTTACACCAATGGAACATGTAGGCCCAGAACTGACCGAGAGCCCCTCCCCTCCCAGTATCTCCACCCACACCTGAGCCAGCCTCACTTCAGCTCCAGCTCCCAGAATAGGAGAGAAGCTCTGACCCCAAAGTGCCTGAGGCAGGGACAGCCTCTTCACTGCCATTCTTCCTATAAATGCTAGACAATGCAATCAAGGGCCAGAGTTCTGTCTGGTAAATAATTTCCTCTAGCTAATTCCTCCAAAAAGCAAACCAGTAACATGACTAACACAACCTGAGATCTCTTTGGTTTCCTGGGCTTAAAAGGTTATACCTGGATTCTCTTCCATGATGTTGAGGGCCTCAATCGCTGCAGCAGCTAACAGGGGAGGTAACGAAGCTGAAAAGCAGTATCCCTGGCCGGAAAGTCGCTGAGAAGAAACAAACAAGTTAAAAACATACATACATTTTCTCTCCTTTTTGGGTAAACATTAGAAAGGCACTGATTCTCTACACTACCCACTTAACATTGGTATATGTGGTGAGGGGGTAAGTTCCAGCCACAAATAAACGTTATATATGTAAAAAAAAAAAAACCAAAAAACAAGACTTTGTGTTAAAAGGGAGATAATTTCTAAATATAAATATTTTGAGTGATTCTTTAAAAATTGACTTTTAAATGAAAACTGTGTGATAAACTAAGAGTAAAATTTTGTATTCTGAAGTTATATTTCGAGGTGACCAATGGAGCAATCAGTTTGTTTTCGCTTTTGTTTTAAAAAAGAACCCACCTGATGGTCAATTACAAAAGATCTGCCACAGCAGAAACCTCCAACAGAAGCAAGTGAGTTCTCCATGTTGGCACTGATAAGATCAATATCATCAATCTGCCAGAAAAGTAGGAGTGATAGTTATTCCTCAATTTCAAGAAAAAAGGACAGCTTCAAGCCTAGGGACAAAATTTCAGCATTAAACATGTCTGTTAACATCTGGATTCAAACAACCTACCTACATAAAAATAAAGGATAAATCATAGAAAATCTATCTCTAAATGGATGGAATGTAGTTTATGGCCCATCTCTGAAACTGTCTCATTTTATACTTTTTTTTACATTTCATTATGCATTGACTACTTTATTCACAGTGGAAGAGATAAATTAAAAGGAGACAAAATCCAAAGTTATTTGATACTAAAAGTAGTCAGAGGTACAAAATACGATGATTTCCTTGCTAACAGTGTAGTCTAGCTGGCCTTCCCCACAGAATGTACTTAAGACAAATAAAAATAAATCTATCAAAGTTTTGAGCACTTTATTCCTATATTCAATTTACTTTTCAGCATTTCACAAACAATTTAGCCAAACCTCATGGCAATGGAATCTTTGACCAAACTGGACCAACTGGACAGTGGATGAGCCTAACGTGCCTTAACGACCTAAGGGGCTTCTGAGTTCCCACGTCTTCCTAACTGCACAGAATGCCTTTGGTCCTCATCTTCTGCTCTGGCCCCCAGCACCAGGTTCCATTCTGGGTACACAGCAGGCATTCAAAACTACATACTGACAGCCATGATAATGGTTTGTCAGATCACATCCGGTGCTTTTCTAAGTGTTCCACAGATCCAACAGAGAAACCTGTGCACTCTTGCTGTTTAAAAAAATTTTTTAACCTTTTACTATGAAAATTTCAAGCCTATACAAAAGTAGGAAGAATAAAGAATCCCCATCACCCAGATTCAATCATTAACAACTCAAGGACAAACCTGCTTCATCTACAGCCCTGACTGCCCTCATCATTTCTTTGTAGCAAACCCCAGACTTCACAGGGTTTCAGCTATAAACCTTTCGGTGTTATTTCTAAAAGGTATGGGCTCTTTCAAAAACGTAATAACAAAACTATCATTACACTTAAGATGGTAACAGTTTTTTAATATCATCAAATATTCAGTGTTCAAATATCCCTGATTGGCTCACAAAGTTTTTTTTTTTTTTAAAACAGCATTTTTTGAATCTGGATCAAAATAAAGTCCATACATTCTGCACTTTTACTCTTAGGACCTTATAAATCTCTCAGTGGCAATTGCTGAAAGTACTGAGAAAACCAGAACAGTTTAAGAAAACCTTTTTTCCTTTTTAAAGATTTTCATGCCTCAAAAATGGCTCTTAGGTACTGCTAAATTTGCTTGAATTGTGTTTCCATTTCTCTTAAACTCCTCCGTGCATTTAATTGCCAAACTTCAGTCTGTCTTGGAGGAGTGTGCTTCCATCTAACTTCATGTGACATTCACTCTGCTCTATTTTTCTCTCTAGGACTGTATGGACAGTGTGATGTGGATAATCTAAGGTAACTTTCTATTTTATAGTTCACCTCTGTAACACAGGTTGCAAAGCTTTTATGTACACGTTTTGGAGAAACAGCTTCCTGTAACTTTACCCCATGATAGTTGGTAAAGATAGCTGCTCAAGACTGCCAACTTCCCTCCGCCCTGAGGCTCCAGGAGCACAACCCACTAAGCACTGTGGGCAGTCTGGGTCCATTTCCCTTCAGCAAAAGGAAACATGACAAATTCATTCCAACTGTCTAGGACCTTGAGGGGCTTTACTGTATCTATGCCAGTGGTGTTCTGACACTATATATATATATGAATGAAATTATAACTGTATCTACCACTCATAAACACACAAATTACATATAATACAGAATTTTAAAAACTAGAAATAATGTCCTTTCACTGCCACCATAAACACTTTTTAAAGGATTACTTACGGAATTCTTAATCATTTTAAGAAATAAATGGAAGGCAAAATATAATCATTTCTAGAGAAGAGACACTAAAAACCAAGATCAAACACTACTGTGTAAACAGAACACAAACCAAGCCACTTTGAGTTTATAGATTCAGAAGGAAGACTGGCCCCCCTGGGCTCAGGGAGGTGACAGACACCAAAGTTTCATGACCCTCCAAATTGGTGAGGAGCACTGCCTTTTGCCTGTAAAAATATGACTAGCAGAACGAACTACACATTTCCTATATGAGGGGGAATGTTCCAAAAAAGGAGAACTTACATTGATTCCATAGTGTTCAGTGACTCCTCGGCCATGCTCCCCTAGGACTCCAAATGAAAGGCTTTCCTCCAGGAAGATTCTTGCTTTGTATTTGTATTTTAACTTAACCTAAGTGTTATATAAAAGATAACTTTAAAACACTGATGATTAGCAACATATAGAACATATTATGAAGAAAAGAATTAAACTTAAGATTTAAAAAAAGTATGTACAATTGACCCTCAACATTCACGGATTCTGTATTTGGGAATTTTCCTACTTGTTAAAATTTATTTGTAACCAAAAACAATACTTGGGGCACCTTTTCATTCATTCACAGACATGTGCGTGTGCAGAGTGGTGAAGAGTTTGAGTTATCAACCTCACTTTCCCAGCTGAGGTTAAACAGGCCACTGTTTCAGCTCTGATACTGTAAACAAGCGTCCTTTTCATGGTTGATTTATTGTCATGTTTTTTGCATTTTTGTGCTTTTTGTTGGTAATTTTGCTGTTTAAAGTGAGCCCAAGTGTAGTGTTGTGTTGAAGTGCTGTCTGGTGTTCCTAAGTGCAGGAAAGCTTGATGTGCCTTATGGAGAAAATCCTTGTGCTAGAGAAGGTCCAGGCATGAGTTATATTTGGTGCTGTTGGCCAATTTATGGTAATGAATCAATAATATGTATCAAATAAGGCAACTTTAAACAGAAACACACATAAAACAAATTATGTACTGAATTATTAACAAAAATGTTGTGACCAGAGGCTCACAGAAACCCTAACCATATATTTGTCCTTGTAGCAATAAGTCAGTATTCCCTATTTCAGCGTTCATGGTAACTTTATAGAACACAACCATGGTGAATAATGAGAATTGACTGTACTTTGGATGGTCTAAAATGATTCAATTTAACTCACCAATATAGACAGCACAGTATTAATTTTTAAAGAAAGAAATACGACATTTATGGATATAGACATGTAATCTAGCTGTTAAACACTGGTCTGATTATATATAAAAACTCCTGGGGAAACGTAGACATTCCTCCCTTGGTGGTTCTGTTTTAATTTGAATTCATGGCATTTTTTTAATGCAGAAAAGGTTTTCATTATTAGGCCTTTCCCTTTTGTTTTCAGGCTTATAACAAAGTCCTTTGTCATCAGGGGTTTGGATGCATATTTATCTATATGCTCTTCTAATTATTTCACGGTTTTTAAAAAAAACCACAACTCAACAATTCATTGGGAAGCTGAAATATGTGTATTTGTGTAGGTATTTATTTCCTAATGTGAACTGATTTACCCATATATGATTTGTACATGATCATGTCACAACCAAATTAAAATATAGCAATCACCACCTACTAGATTTTTATATATACAACATAAGAAGCTGTTGGGTTCTCAAATCTTCCTCTGACTCACGTATCTTGATGGCAGAATCACACTTTTAATTATGAAAGGCTTAATTAGTAAGGTGTTTTTCTATTAAAACTATAGAAATAATGCATAGGATTTTTAAGATGGCTTTATATACCATATTGTAATACTGTGATAATTTATTTTTTAATTATCAAAATATCACTGGCTATTCTTATACCAATCAATGTCAAATGGGGGGGTCCCCACTGAGCTGTTGGTTGGATTTTCATTAACAATGAATAAACTAATTTGGAAAAACTGCAACCTTTCAACAGTGACTCTTTTCCATCACTTAATATAAATGAGGTATTATCTAGTTTCAGAAAATCATGTTTTACAAAATATCTAATAATAATATTACTGGCACAAAAATAGACAAATCAGTGAAACAAAACAGATACCTCAGAGTCAAACCCTAATTTTTATCATGTAATCTTTACATATGCAATGCTTTCATATATACTTGATCTGTTCACACTTTATGTTTCACTATTCTGGCCATATATTTGTCCATTGGCACTGCTTTATTATTGTAGCCCTATAACATACAGTTCTATTAATAGTATCTTTTGGTCCACCACCTCCCCTACATTATTCTACCAGACTGACAAGCTTACAAAAACAGGGAGAAGAAACCAAATGCATCTCTTCTATTGATATTTAGGATGTATTTAGATTTCCTAAGAAATAGTGAAAAACTTTAAAAATAACATATGAATCCCTTATTTTGAATCCTTATTCAATTAATGGACTCCTAGATTCAAATCTCAAAGCATGAATGCAAGGGTGGCCCAATACAGGAAAATCAGCTGATGTAATAATACACCACATTAACAGACTGTGGAGAAAACAAATCACATGATCATCTCAGTTGATGCAGAAAAGACTTTTGACAAAATCTAACAACCACTCATGATAAAAACATTCAACAAATTAGAAACAGAAAGGGACTTCCTCAACCTGATAAAGGGTATTTATGAAAAACTCACAGCTAACATCATACTCAGTGGTGGAAAACTGAAAGCTTTCCCTCTAAGAGCAAGAACAAGATACCTACTTTTGCCATTTCTAGTTAACACTGTAGATGAAGTTCTAGCCAGAGCAGTCAGGCAAGAAAAATAAAAGGCATCAAAATGGGAAAGGAAGAAGTAAAACCATCTTTATTCACAGATGACATGATCTTATATATAGGAAGATCTGCAAAAGTACTATTTGAGCTAATAAATGAATTCAGTGTAAGTTACATGATACAATAGCAATACACAAAAATCAATTGTATTTCTATAAACTAGCAGTAAACAATCTGAAAAAGAAATGAATAAAACAGTTCCATTTATAAAAGAGTAAAAAAGAATCAAATGCTTAGTGATAAATTTAACCAAAAAGGTGCAAGATGTGTACACTGAAAACTACAAAACACTGCTAAAAGAAATTAAAGATCTAAATAAATGGAAACATATCTCATGTTCATGGCATGGAAGACTTAATATCATTAAGACAGCAATAATTCCCTAAATGATCTACATATTCAATGCAACCTCCATCAAAATCCCAATGACATTTTTTACAGAAATGGAAAAGCTGATTCTAAAATTCAAATGGAGTTTCAAGGGACCCCAAAGAGCTAAAACAATCTTGAAAAGGAAGAACAAAGTTGGAGAACTCGCATGTCCTGATTTCAAAACTTACTACAAAGCTATAATTGAGAAAGTGTGGTACTGGCATAAGAACAGACAGATAGACAAATGAAGTAGAATAGAGTCTAGAAACAAACCCATACATCTATGGTCAACTGATTTTGACAAGGGTGCCAAGACCAGTAAACTGGGAACATAAGTCTCTTCAACAAATGATGCAGGGACAACTGGGTAACCACAGGCAAAAGAATGAAGTTGAGTCCCTACGTCACAGCATGTACAAAAATTAACTCAAATAAATCACAGACCTAAATGTGAGACCAACAACTATAAAGAAGGAAAAACAAAGGAGTAAATCTTTGTAACTCTGGATTAGGCAAAGATTGTTAGATATGATACAAAAGCACAAACAACAGCAAAAAAGGTAAATTGGACTTCACCAAAATTAAAAACTTTTGTGCGTCAAAGGACACTATCAAAGAAGTGAAACAAAACCCCACACAATGAAAAAAAATATTTGCAAATCATATATCTGAGAAGGGTCTAGTATCCAGAATACATAAAGAACTCTTATAACTTTTAAAAAAAGACAAACAACCCAAATAAAAAATGGGCAAAGTACTTGAAAAGGTATTTCTTCAAAGATATGCAAAATGGCCAATATGCACAAGAAAAGAGGCTCAATATCATTAGTCATTTGGGAAACACAAATCAAAATCACGGTAAGATACCACCTCACATCCACCAGGATGGCTAAAACAAACAAAAAACCCCAGAAAATAACAAGTATTGGCAAAGATGTGGAGAAACTGGAATCCTGTTTCTGGTACATAGCCAGTGGGAATGTAAAATGGTGTAGTTGCCGGGGAAAACAGTATGGCAGTTCCTCAATAAGTTAAACATAGAATTACCATATGATCCAGCAATTACCTAGGTATATACACAAAAGAATTGAAAACAGAGATTCAAACAAATACTTGTACACAAATGTTCACAGCAGCACTATTCACAATAGCAAAATGGTAGAAACAATCCAAATATCTATCAGCAGATGAACAGATAAACAAAATGTATTATCCACACAATGGACCATCACTCAACATTAAAAAGGAATGAAGTACTGACACATGGTACAACATAGATGAACTTTAAAAACATTACCCTAAGTGAATGGAGCCAGAAACAAAAGGTCACATATTATTTGATGCCATTTATAGGAAATACCCACAACAGGTAAATCCACAGAGACAGAAAGCAGATTGGTGGTTGCCAGGAGCTAGGGGGAGGGGGGAATGGGGAGTGACTATTTAATAGGTACGGGGGCTTCTTTGGGAGTAATGGAGAGGTTCTGGAACTAGAGTTGATGGTTACACAACGTGGTAAATGTGCTAAATGCCACTGACCCGTACACTTTAAAATGGTTAGTTTTGTGCTATGTGAATTTCATCTCAATAAAGAAAATCTCCATGGTCATGGTTTCTAAAAACAGTATATTGCTTTCACTACCAAAAAGCTGAGTTTTACAAAATGCATATTATATGCTTTCATTTAGTAAAACTAATCTACAGGCACAGGAAGCAGATCAATGATTGCCTGTGGCCAGGGATGGGTACTGACTACACAGAGGCATGAAGGAACTTTCTAGAGTGATGGAAATGTTCTATACCTTCACTGTGGTGGTAGTGGTAACAGGTGTACACATCTGTCAAAACTAACCAAACTATACACTTAAAGTAGGTGTATTTTATTATTTGTCAATCCACCTCAATAAAGTTGGTTTTTAAAAGCTAAGTCTTGATTACTCTTTCAAGGCCAGCACTGGCATTCGGTGTTCATCTACTTCCCTGGCATGATCAAAATATGCTTACGATGCCTACTGTGCAAAGCAATGCAGATGTTACGTGTTAAAAGTGGTCATAACCAAAAGGCACATCTGCCAAATAGTCCAAATGCTAAAATAATGACTACACATGGCTGCTTACCAATTCTGGAAGAGGACAAATAGTTCCAGTATTCATATACAATCCTTCTACCACAATGAAACGTCGAGTTACACGAGCCTTGCGGGGATTCTTTAAAAGGAAAAAAGCAGACATCTTAGATTTCAGTAACCCCAAACACATAATCTGTTACATACTCCCTAGCACTTTCACCTCACAGGATTCATTCACTAAAAAAATAGCGTGAATAAACTTAAAGCTCAGTGTTTGAAATCTAGTTATTTTGAAATGAATAACACAGCTGTCTTCTCTCAGACATGTTTTTCAGTTCACAACACCAACTAGGTGACCTCACACACACACAATTTAGGCACCCTGAGAATATTAAAACACAAACAAAACCCACCAACCCCAGAATGACTGGGAAGGGGCCTGAGGGAACTTTCTGGGGAGACGGAAATATTTCATATCATGAAAGGGCTAAGATTCCTGGGTTACATGGGTGTAACCACTGGTCAAAAGTGTACAGCAAGGATTTGTGCTTCAATGTCTGTACATTTCACTTAAAGAACTATAATGAAGAACCACCATCATCACTGTCATCACCATGAAGATGGGGTGAAAAGGAAGTGGAGGTACAGATGGTGTAAGAGTGGCAGAATGTTGATAACAAAGCTGTTAGAGAAGGGTACAGAGAGCTTCACTATATACTGTGCTGTTTCCTTTGTATGTACCGGCTATTTTCCATGATAAAAAGTTAAAAAACAGACCCTGCTCTCTGTCACCTACCAAAAAACAGATGCAACCCTTTTCCTTCCTTATTCCCCAAAGACCTCTCACAGGGACAAATAAACTCGACTATGACCTTGTCCAGTGATGTTCCCAGGTGGCTGGGTAGAGGGGCCTTTTCAAACAACACATACCTCCCCACATTCCACTCATGGCAAGTCACTAAATAAATCTCTCACACACGTGAATCTGTAGATGCTTCAGGTGTGTTGGACTAAAAAACACTGAGATCCACAGATAGAGTCTGCCACTACTTTCCTACTCAAAGGTTTCTTGCCTCTAAGCTTCTGCTCCAATGGACATTAGAAACTATCAAAATGAGAAAGCATCAGAGCAATGCTTTAAGGCAGCGGTCCCCAACCTTTCTAGCACCAGGGACTGGTTTCATGGAAGACAATTTTTCCATGGACCAGGTAGCAGGGTGTGGGAGGAGGCGGTGGGGAGGCAGAGCTCAGGTGGTGATTCGAGCGATGGGGAGCAGCTGTAAACACACATGAAGTTTCACTCACTCGCCTGCTGCTCCCCTCCTGCTGTGTGGCCCGGTTCCTAACAGGCCACGGACTGGTACTGGTCTGCGGCCCAGGGGTTGGAGATCGCAGCTTTAAGGGGTATTTTAGAACTCACAGCAGTAGCACTAAAAACAAATGTGTCTGTTGAGGTATACAAAAGCACGTATCGTTGTGGTTGCTCAATCATCTTCACTCTCTCCACTCAAAACCAAATGCTGGGAAGCCTGTAATACTGATCTGTTAGGAGTCACTGACGAAGAGAAGCCACCTTCATTTCAACACCCGGGCATCCTGCCTCTGCCTGCCTTTTTAAAAATGAAGTATTTTCTTATGATTTAAAAACAATCAATGTAGGAGTCTTGGGAAATGGAAAAGTATAAAAAAGAATTTTAAAAATTAGCTAGTCACACCATGCAGTGATAACTTTTGTCTTCCTTGTAAATACATATATTTATAAATTTCTTTGTTCAAAATCAGGATTTTATTGTAATTGTTTTAGGATCTGATTTAAAAAAAATTATGTTGTGAGCATTTTCACATTATTTCATATTATTTAAAACATGATTTTAATGGAGATATTCCACCTTGTGGGTATACATAAATTACTTAACTATTTCTCTAATGTTGGATTTAGGTTTTTCCCTTATTTTGCTTTTTTATATAACATATGAGTATCTTTCACACCATTTCTGATTATTTTCTAAAGACAACACCCTAGGTATGGGTTAAAGGGTATGGATATTCTAGGATCCTGGAATATATCTGCCCATTTACCTTCTAGAAACTCAGTACTAATTTAAATTCTTTCCAGTTAAGTTACAGGAGTATCCTTTGTCTCACCACACCTGTGTTGGCACTGCTTATTATTATTAAAAATGTGCCCTACTTTGACAGGCAAGAACTCCTAGACTAAATTCCTTACTTATTACTGAGGCCAAGTTATATTTTCACTTGTTCACAGCTATGTGTACTCTATGAGCTACTGTTCATATCTACTGCCCATTCTTTTTAAAAGAATTAATATGGGACAAGAGAAGCCTGTAGGAAAAGATTTAAAAGAATGTAAGAACTGCAACACTTGGAAAATTGACAAAGAAAACAAAGTTAACAATCATGTGAAAATGAAACTGAAAAAGAATGTATCTAAAAACCCAACTGTAAAGTTATTTAGAAAGCCTACTGTCGGCAAGAAAATGTAGTATAAATTAATTAGTAAAAAAGTAAAAATTATAAAGCAGAAAAAACCTTCAAAATACTTAATTTTATTTCTTGTTACTCATTAAAAAAAAAGTTCCATGGATTACAAATCTTGTAACTACCCCCCCAACACACACATAAAACTTGAATATGATGTTTTCCAAATTTATACAATACTAACTCGGCAGCAGACTGGCTCACTGGTCATACTTTCCAAGACAGTGTTCTTCAAATCTGGTGGCTAACACTCTATTACTGAATCAGAATAACAGATATCTTCTCACAATTTGTAGAAAGAAATTAATCAGTGGAACGGTCTCAATTTTAAGATTTTCCCTGTAGATTTTTCTAAACTGTAAATACGAAACACTGGGCTATTGCAGATCTAGCATAAAATGGCAAGTTCATGCATATTCATCATGAGAATGTGTGTATTCATGAAGTGCTGTACTTGACACCTAAACAAAGATGACAGAATCCTAAAGGAATAAGGCAAATATTTGGGAAAAGTGGAAATTAATACAGAATAAGGAACGTGATGAACATTTTTATCAGTTATTCCGGTTATGAATGAGTGCACTAGCAAAGTCCACTTGGAAGTGGTGTTCGAGACGGAGGCTGTGGTGACCAGGTTCCTAGTGCAATCCACACACCATGTTGTGCATAGAACCACAGACCAGAGCTATCCTATTCATCCATGTCATCAGGCGAAAGTAAGCTGTAATTCTAATGGTGATATGCTTAACACACTTCCTTTGTTCCACTCTCTAATCAGAACACCAAGGAGCTACTTCCAAACCACCATCACCAGGGGCTATGTAGGTTCTTGGGAAGGAAAAATTGAAAACAGGGCTGCAAGCTGTAAGGAAACCATTTTTGGGGTAGTCACTTCCCACAGGCAGCAGCTGCTCAGAGCACCAG
The DNA here is from genome assembly GCA_023783475.1 of Daubentonia madagascariensis. Classification (NCBI taxonomy): domain Eukaryota; kingdom Metazoa; phylum Chordata; class Mammalia; order Primates; family Daubentoniidae; genus Daubentonia; species Daubentonia madagascariensis. The sequence continues at coordinate 290,239 of JAKFHU010000614.1, forward strand.
GAAAGAGGTGGGGTGGGGAGAAAGGGTCTCACTTTGTTCATATATTAATATTAATTAAGATTTGCTGTCATTCTTTCCTTGATGTAATTCATATTTCATTTATTCCGATATGAAAAAGCCTATTTTGAATTCACTAGGTATATCTAATTAAAGTCCTAATGAGTTTTGGTGTTATGCCTAGTTGAGGGTGTATATCTCCCCCATTTACCAAGTATAGACTGTTTCCCTCACTCTCTTGATCTCTCTTAGAAAGCTGCCTGGATTACCTCCCCTAAGTGTGCCATCTATAATTATGGCAATGACAAGGCAATTACAATCAGACTTGGCTCTCCAACACGAAGTACATTTAATAAGCAGGAACACCCTTACTTAATATCCAAATGTGATCCGCAGGCAAGTTTCATGACAAATTACCATTTCATATATAATTTAGCTGGTTAGAAAGTACAAAAGAACTGTATAATTTTCTTCAAAAGAATCATACCTTTTGATCTTCGATCTCTTGTTCTTTTAGTAGTCGCTCCAGGTCAGCCATATCATTATGCTTAAATAACTTAATGTCACTACGTGATGCCTGTAATCCTTTCTGAATAGCAAAGCAGGCAGCTCTATCTCTGCAAGGAAGAGAGACCCACCAAACCGGGGTTTAAAGGGCCTTGTCGACATTCTCAGAAAAGGAATGCTTGCTTTTGTAAGTTGACCAATCTCCAATTGTTACCTTGAACATAGCAAGTAAATAAAACATGTTTGAACATTTATATGTCATTGTTTGCTCTTCACTCTTCAAGCCCTTTTCATATAACTACTGTATTTAACCTATTTCAAGAAGCATACTCTTGCCATATTTTAGCCTCTCTGAAATTGGCACGCATCTTACTATGGATGGCATATCAGTTTATTCACATACTTTCTGCTTTCTAAGAAATACATAAAATATTGGTGCACCTCACCATCAGTGGTATCTCTAACTTGACTGACACATTACTCTGCCATTATTTTGCCATGAGAAGCAATACTGGCAGGCCAGCTAGAAAGAAAACTTTTGGACAATAACCACTCCACTGCAGCCAGACACAACAGAAAAATTGTGGCCCCCAACCCCATCCACACCAGCAAAGGCTGAGCAGGGAACTTAGACTCTGACTCTCGAGAGCCTATAACAAGGCACCCCAACATCCGTCCTAAGGTGGTGTCAGAGAAGGCCAAGGAGGGAGCTGGGACTTTTTCTCCTGCCAGTTGGTAACAACTGGACACCTCTACCCCATGATGTCAGTGGATACCACATGGAGAACCCGAACTTCTACCTCCACCTGGCGGTAACAGGGTATCCTCCCTGCCTCACTGGGTGGTGTCAGAGGAGGCCTAGAGAGTGTCAGCACCATCACCATTACTCAGCAACAACAAAGAAATCCCCCCTTGGTGTCAATGGAGGCTGAGTAGAGACCCTCGAGTGTACGTCCCCATGGTAGTAATGAAGCAACAGGCCCCCAACCCCTTCCCTTGTTGGAATAGTGTCAGAGAACACCAATTAAAACAGATGGTTTAAATAAGGTATAGATGATAACAGCATAATATGAAAATGTCCAAGTTTCAATCAAATATCACTTATTCCAAGAATCAGAAGACATCAAACAGAATAAAGAAAACAACAAATACCAGCAGTGAGATGACAGAGATATCCAGATTATCTGACAACAATTTTAGAGCAGCCATGATAAAAATGTTTTAATGAGCAATTCTGAACATGCTTGAAACAAATATAATATAATAGAAAATTTCAGCAAAGAAATGAAAGATACAAAGAAATGTCCCATGCAGATATCAGAACTGAAAAACAAAATAACCAAAATAAGAAGCTTAGTGGAGCAGAATGAAGGAGAGACAGGAAAGGATCAGTGACCTGAAAGAGCAATAGAAATTATTCCCTGCACAACAGAAAGAAAACAGACTAGAAAGAAATGAACAGAGTCTCAGGGACCTGTGGGATTATAATAAAAGATTTAACACTCATGTCATCAGAATTCTAGAAGAAGGGAAAGGGGGGAGCTTAAAAAGTACTCAAAGAAATAATGGCTAACAATCCCCCAAATTTACCAAGTGGCTTAAACCTACAAATTAAAGACGATGAGCAAAACTCACAGGTAAACCCAAACAAATAGATGACAGGACACATCACAAACTTCTGAAAACTAATGACAAAGAAAAAAATCTTGAAAGCAGCCAGAGAAAAATGGCACCTTACACAGAAGTAAAAATAATTTGAATGACAGCAGATTTCTCATCAGAAACCACAGAAGCCAGAAAAAAGTGTCACAATATACTTCAAATGCTGAAAGAAAAGAACTGCCAACCAACTTTCCTATAACCAGCAAAAATATCCTTTAGGAATGAAGGGGAAATCAAGACATTCTCAGTTAAAGACAAACTAAGAGAATTTGTCACTAGCAGATCTACCCTAAAGGAATGGCTAAAGAAAGTCTTTTAAATAGGAAAAAAAGCCATAAAAGAAGAACCTTAGGATCCATAGGTTATCAGAAAAGAAGAAAGAGCCCAATAAGTTAAACAAACAAACAAAAAAGGGCAAATACACTAGGCTTTTTTTCTCCTCTAGAGTTTTCTAAATTATTTTGAACAGTTATAGCAAAAAGTACAACACTGCCTGATGTGGTTCTCACTATATGTACAGGAAATATTTAAAACAATTACAATAGATTATAAATTAGAAGAATATAAGGATATAAAGGGAGGTAAAGGTTTCTATAACTGCACTGGTAAAATGATGACACCAGTAGACTGTGATAATGTACATATAATGTAATATTATACTTAGAGCAATGACTAAAAAAGCTATACAAAGAGAAACACTTAAAAATACTATAGATAAATAAAAATGTAATTCTAAAACATGTTCAATTAACCCGCAGAAAGGCAGGAAAAAGAAAATAAACAAAAAGTAAAGAGAACAAACAAGAAACAAATAACAAAATGGCAGATTCAAACCCTAAATATCAATAATCACATTAAACATAAATGAACAAATTCATGACTTAAAGATAGAGCAGTTCGAGTGGATTAAACAACATGACCCAACTGTATGCTGCCTACAAGAAACACGCTTAAAATATGATCATGTAGGTATTAAAAATTACATACACGCACACACAAATATATAAAATAAATACATAATGAAAATGACATCTGATAAAGCACACATTGGAAAAAAGAAAATAACCAGAGACAAAGAAAGACATTATTTAATGCTAACAGGGTCAATTCACCAAGATAATTTAGCAATCCTAAATATGCACCAACCAAACAACAGTTACAAAATGTGAGCTACAAAAACTGATACAACTTAAAGGAGAAATAGACAAACTCACAATTACAGCTGGAGACTTTACTACCCCTCAACAACTGACAGAACTAGATAGAAAATCAAGGAGATGGAAGAACTGAACAACACCATTAACCAACAAGATCTAATTGACATTTATAGAATACTCCAACAAACAGCAGCAGAATACATATTCCTTTTAAGTGCCCACAGAACATATTCCAAGATAGACTACATTGTAAGCCATAAAACAAACTACAACAAATTTAAAATCTCCAAACACCTGGAAAGTAAACAACACACTTAAATAATCCATGGGTCAAAAAAAAAAAAAATCAAAGCCAGATGTGTTGGCACATGCTGGCAGTCCCAGCGCTACCCAGGAGGCTGAGATAGGAGGATCCTTTGAGCCAGGAGTTTGAGGCCAGCCAGGGCAACATAACAAGACTCTGTTGCTACATCTCTTTTAAAAAGAGAGTTGAGAGAGACAGACAGACAGACACTAAAGGCAAATAAAAAAAAATACAATGAACTAAATACAGATGAAAATACAACACATCAAAATTTGTGGGACACAACTAAAGCAGTGCTGACAGGGAAATTCACAGCACCAACTGCACACGTTAGAAAAGAGAAAAAGTCTCACATTAATAATCTAAGTTCCCACCTCAAAATTGAGAAAAAGAACAAAATAGACCAAAGTGAGCAGAAGGCAGGAAATAATAAATAGCAGAAATCAATGGAATTCAAAACAAATACAACAGAGAAAAAAAAATCAATGAAATATAAGAGCTGATTCTTTGAAAAGACCAATAAAATTGACAAACTTCTAGCAAGACTGACAAAGAAAAAAAGAGAAAAGACACAAATTACCAATATCAGGTATGAAACAGGGGATATCACCACGGACCCTGCAGACACTAGTAACAGGAGAATACTACAACAGTACTACAGATATAAATTTGACAACTTAGAAAAAAATGGACCAATTCCTTGAAAAACACAAATTATCTCAACTCAACTCAGTAAGACATAGATAATCTGAATAGCCCAATAACTACCATGGAAATTGAATTCATAATTAAATACTCCCAAAAAAGAAATCTCCAGGCCCAGATGGTTTCACTGAAGAATTTTACCAAACATTTACAGAATTAAAAGTAATTCTATACAATCTGCTCCAGAAAACAGAAGAAGGGGGAACACTTTCCAATTGATTTTATGAAGTATTATCCTGCTACCAAAACCAAAGTATCAAAAAAAGTACACTATAGGACAGTCTGCCTCATGAATACAGATACAAAATCCTTAACAAAACATTAGCAATACAATTCAGCTATATATAAAAAGAATTATATACCATAACCAAGTGGTGTTTATTCCAGGTACAAAAGGCTACTACGATATTTGAGAATAAATCAATGTAATCCACCACATTAACATACTAAAGATGATTTTATCAACCAATACAGAAACAATATTTGACAAAATCCAACACCCATTCACGATAAAAACGCTCAGAAACATGGCGGGTGCAGAGTGGGTAAGGAGACCCGATAAAGAGCATCTGTAAAAAAGCTACAGCTGACGTTATACTTCATAACGGTGAAAAACTGAACACTTTCTCTCTAAGATCAGGAACAAGGCAAAGATATCTGCTCTCATTACTCTTAACATAGTTCTGGAAGTTCCAGCTGGTACAATAAGGCAATAAAAGGAAGTAAAACATACAGATCAGAAAAGAAATAAAACTACCTATTTGCAGATGACATGACTGCCTACATGGAAAACCCTAAGACATCTACAAAAACAATTTCTATAATTAATAAAGTGAGTTTGGCAACATTGTGGGATACAAGATCAGCACCCAAAAACCAATTTTATTTCTAGACATTAGCAATGAACATGTGAACATCAAAATCTGGATTTGCAAACCACATTATCTGATAAAGGACTATTAACCAGAATGTATAAAGAACTCTCAAACTCAACAGTAAAAAAACAAATAATATAATTTGAAAATGGGCAAAAGACATGAGCAGACATTTCACTGAAGAGATGGCAAATAGGTATATGAAAAGATGTTCAACATCATTAGCCATCAGGGAAATGTAAGTTAAAACCACAATGAGATATCTTTACACAGCTATCAGACTGCCTAACATAAAAAAAATAGTGACAACACCAAATGCTCTTGAGGATGTGGAAAAACTGGATCACTCACACATTGTTTTTGGGGATGTAAAATGGTATAGCCACATTGGGAAAACAGTTAGATAGTTCCTTAAAATACTAAATACGCAATACCATAAATTGCACTCCTTGGCATATATCTAAGGGAAATAAAAACTTTTGTTCACACAAAAACCCGTACATGAATGTTTAGAGTAGCTTTATTTGTAACGCCAAAAACCGGAAACAACCCAAATGTCCTTAATGGATAACTGGTTCAACAAACTGGTACATCCGTGCAATGGAATAATACTCAGCAATCAAAAGGAGCCAACCCTTGACATAAGCAACAACTTGGATGAGTCACCAGAAAATTATGCTCTATGAACAAAGCCAATTCCGAAATGCTACCTACTAGATGATTCCATTTGTGTAACATTCTTGAAATGACAAAATTACAGAAGTGAAGAAAAGATCAGTGGTTGCCAGGAGTTAAGGTGTGGGAAGGGTGGGAGGAACGTGGGTGTGCCAACAGGAAGGATCCTTGTGGTGATGTGGTGATACACGTTCTGTATCTTGACCACAACAAAGTCAACACCCTGGCTGCGAAACTGTGCTAGTTCTGCAAAAGGTTACCAGTGGGGGAAACCTGGTTAAGAGTACACAGAATCTCTGTATTATTTCTTACAAGTACTTGTGAATCTACAATTATCTCAATGTAAAAAGTTTAATTAAAAAAAATGTGTATGAGGTAACATGAACATAGACTTAGTGGAGTGACAGGAGAGACTTAATTATGTGAATGACCACTACACTGAGACCTACCATTGGCAAAGCATTATCACTGTTTACTGAAGGGATGGAAAGGAGGCATCAGACAGTGTCTATGCCTAACAAATTTATCAAAACTAATTTACCAAACGCCATTTTTACCTCTAGCAGTCCTGCATTCAAATGAATTTCAGGCAGAATATTTAAAATTGCGTAGAACAGAATAATTAGGTTGTCTAATGATTCACTGGAAACTGAAATTTTAAGATACTGGATATAACACAGAAGTGAATTTAGCTTACGTTTCCTGGTAGTTAAAATAAGACAATGTAGTATTTATTATCAGACAAAGGGTACATACACATTCACCTGTAACCATAAACTTTTTCTAGACTTAAACTCAAAAAACAATTTATAGTGGGATGCTTGAATATAAAATGATGCTAGATGACACTGCAGTTGTCTGTACTCTGCTTTTACTAAAAACCTAGAGACAATGTTTAAATCAATGGCTTTCAAGTTTATGATGAGTGCGTCTGTGTTTTTTTTAACTTTGCAAAAAATAAAAATATTCCTTTTCATGGTCACATCAGAACACAATACGTCTTAGGCCCAGGCCATTTGCTGGAGTGCTCTTAGGTTGTTATGGGGCTATGGTGAGGAATGGGTCCCATGTGCCCTGAAAACCCCCAGGCAGAGGCAGAGTCAGCTCTGCAGTAAGTGCAATGGAAGGTTCTGCCACTGCACAAACAGGAGTTTCAATGGTGAGTGATAAGTAATAAGACAGCGCAGGTGCTAAGGGAGATCAGGTTCCAACGTTCAGTCACTTGGACCCCTCTTTGGAGCTCTAGCTTCCATCCACGCAGTTACTGAACTAGTGTTTATTGAGCACTACTAAATGATAAATGCTATCCTAAACAACAGACTCTCAGCAAGAAAGAGAAGCAAATAACCATACAGATATAAAATTATAAGCTGTTATGAGTACAACACAAGAAGAGTACAGCAAGTCCGAAGCAAGTGAGTAGAGCAGCATGTGTATGTGCCCGTGTGCACGTGCGGGCAAGTGAGGCTCTAGAAGCACAGTGACCTTGACAGGCAGTGTGAGTGCTGATGTAAGCAGGATTCACGAGGATACCAAACAAATACTCTTTGGCTGAAAGCTTTTCCCCACATGCAGTTGGGGTCTTGATCTGCTCTGAGAGGTTGGGGAAGGCTCCCCCACAGAGGCGAAGTATGTGTAGGATGAGCAGGAATTAACTAGGAGAGGAAAGAAGGAACAGCATTCTAGGCATGGGGACCACCATGTGCAAAGGCCCGGAGGCAAGAGGAAATCAGTGTATAAGGTTGGCAAGACTACAGCTTAACCACTTCAGGGGAAATGGTACAAAATTAGCCTGAAATGGTGTCCAGAACTCACAAGATCATAATAAGAACTTGGGTCTTTGTTTTAGGAATAATAGAAGCTCTTATACATATTAACAGAGTGTGACATAATCAGATTTACAGTTTTAGAAGATTACTCTAGCTATAGTGTTAAAAAGGAAAAGAGGAAACAAAAGTAAATTGGAGACCCCAAACTAAGAGTCATTTAATAGTCCACTCAAAAGAGGACAGAGGCTTGGGCTGGAGTGGCAGATGCTTCTGACGGGTGTGAGCAGCTGCCTGGGCGATGGCAGCCCTTCTGTGGCTCCTCTCAGCCCTTTCCCTTCACAATAAACAGCAGCCCCATACAGCGGCTTTGGGGCAGTCAAGGAAGTTCAAAATTCGTGGCACCTCCGTCCTTAATGAGCTTAATAAGCAAGATCAGCAGAGACAAGGAGTCTGGGGTGAGTGGGAGATGAGACATGGAGTGACTCTGCCAGGCAGTGTGAGTGATCATCCAAGGCCGTGACCATGGACTCACAAGGACACCACACAGCCACAGCTGCACAGAGAAGGCTGGCTTCATTTGGACACCAATAAATAAAATCATAAGGGCAAATAAGCTACTACTGACACCTTTAAGTATCCTTCGAGTGAAGGTCTCACAAATTTTGTAGAATTACTTGGCTGGGGTTACTATACATTTCTTCAAAAACAAAAAGTAGCAATATTATTTTAGGCAGATAACTCTTATTGACATAATTCTCTAAGATGGTCAGCCAGCATTATTTCCAAAGAAATTTTGATTAGAAAAGTTAGGTAAAGGTTACTTACACAAATACAATGTCCCCTCTCTTGGAGTAAGCGGGAATAGCACTGGCTATGGTGGCAAATCCGTATGAGTATATAATAGCTTCTTCTGTCTTCATAAATTTTGCCAGGTGGTCTTCCAAATCCAAATGAACATCTATTTCAATCAAAAAAGTTAAATGGTTAAGCCATCTTACAATTCTTTTTCTCTGTTCAAGACTAAAGAAAAGAACATAAGCAGTTTAATTTTCAATACTTTCACTTTATGGCCAATATAATTCTGGGCCAAAACTACTTTATCTAAAATATATGAACTGGATCAGCTACTCATCTGTCTGTATGGCAACTCTGAAGTCTGGGCAATGAATGGCAGGCAGCCTGGACATTCCCAAGTGAGGGGCAGTAGACAGTGTGGCCTGGCAGAATCCAGTGTATTTACAGACTTCTTAAAGGACATTAGGTTATTAAATATGAAATATCCGATTTCAAATCAAAAGTTTAGTTTATTATATTTCAAACAAGAAGCAGTATAATTAATCAAAGTATGCGCCTGAACTATCGACACAGTTTTGCCATCTTAACAGTAGCTTGTTTATGCCAGCAGTGAAGAAGCCTGGAAAGCGAGTGGTGATGAAATCGTGAAAGGCGTTTTCCACAACTTGTTGAGAATTGAGTATTTTTCCTTGCAAGAAGTGGTCCAGAGCCTGGAAGAAGTGGTAGTCAGTTGGTGCAAGGTCTGGTGAATACGGTGGATGACAGAGAGTTTCCAAGTCCAGCCTCTGTAGTTTGAACAGCATTGTTTGTGCGACATGTGGTCAAGTGTTTTCTTGCAAGAGGATTGGCCTATCTCTATTGACCAATCTCAGCTGCTTCATCACAAGCATCCTCACCATTTCACCCAATTGGTTGCAGTAGACATCCGCTGTAATCGACTGACCAGGTTTCATGAAGCTGTAGTGGATAATGCCAGCGTTGGACCACCAAACAGACATCATTAGTTTTTTTTGGTGAATATTCGGTTTTGGACTGCGTTTCTGCACTTCATCTTTACCCAACTATTGTGCTGAACGCTTGCAGTTGTCAAAAAGAATCCATTTTTCATCACATGTAACAATACGGTGTAGAAATTGTTCGCCTATATGCCATGACAGCAAAGAAAGGCAAGCTTCAAGACAATTTCTCTTCTGATGCTCATTTAATTCATGTGGAACCCATCTATCCAGCTTCTTTACCTTGCCCATTTGTGTCAAATGGTCCAATATTGTTGAAATAGTAACAGCAAACCTTGCGGCTAATTCACGCGTAGGTTGAGATGGATTCACTTCCACTGCAGCTTTCAGCTCATCATTATCTACCTTGGTCTCTGGTCGCCCATGTTGCTCATTTTCAAGATTAAAATCACCAGAACAGAACTTCTCAAACCACTGACATACTGTGTGTTCACTAGCCACATCCTTCCCAAATACTTCGCTGATATTTCAAGCTCTCTGTGCAGCATTGGTTCCACAACAGAACTCATATTTGAAAATAACATCAATTTTTGACTTATCCATGGTTTCACAAAAATTGCTCTAAAAAAAAAATCTGAAAGATAATGACAAGCTAAGCCATACGTTTGAAAGAATGAGGATGTACCTTCACAATAAAAATAAAACAAGAAGTGTCAAAGTGAAATGTCAGAGATATCAACTGTCAAACTTAGTACATAAGGTAACTGGACATTTCATACTTAATAACCTAATACAATTGTTAAAATGAACTATTTATCCCATTTCAATCAAACAGTGATAAAACATGAAGCATGCTTCTTCCCATTTATAAGTTAAAATGTATATAAATGTGGTCTATCATCATGTTAAAAAAACCACGCAGTATCACTTGATGTCCATTACCAATCGGTTATAGTCACTTTATAAAACGAACACTTTTCATTATACCAACATTAAATAAATGTGGGCTTTTGCAAGAACACAAACTCTAGAAGAATGTATCCCAGTTGATCTTCAAGTATCAGATCCGTGACATTAACATAGCCAAAGTCAAGGCCTTGACCCCTTGTGCCTGACAGCCACCTTCTAGGAGAGATGCCATCAGTGAAAGGTTTCAAGCGAAATCTGTCAAGGAGAAGGAAAGCAGGCAAGCAGCCGAGCACAGCTTCGTCTCGGGGAGTCTTCCTTTTCATCCTCTTAGTGTTCTCTGCGCACCTTCACACCACCTCCTCTCACTTCCCCACCCAGCAGGTCCCCAGCGGGAGGCCTCCTTCCAATCATAACGCCGCCTCTAACTGGGAATATCTACCACAAACCTTCACAAGTTAGCCGGCACAGGGACATCCCAGCCGCAATGAATTGCTTTCATTTGCTATCTCCATTTCAAAAAGAAAAACATGCTATGGATATAGACAAATGACTTTTGCTAACTACTAAAGGGATTTTAAACAATTCTGTAGACGTCTTAGCTCTAAGTGACTCTTCACTGCGGGGTGATGAGACTATAAAACTGAGTATGACTATGTTTCAAGGCTTTAGAGTGAGTTGTCCAGTTGATGAAACTTGGCATATCATGAATATTCCCATCATTGAGTACACTCATAACCACTTACACACAGTTGTTGTAAAGTGGTAAGAAGAACCTCTAAATGATGACTTTATCGGCTCTTGTCTAGTCTCAAAAGTTCAAAAAAGACTGGCCTCTTCCTTCTATCAAAAGACACTGGGTTTTAGCTGATGTCAGCATTGCAAAGCAGGTTTTGTGACAGGTGACTGCAGAACTTGTTTCTCTTGATGCTACTTTGTGCGATGAAGAAACTCTCAACCCAAAGGAGGGGGAGGCAGCAACTGGGAAAACTGCCAGGGCACCGTGCTTCAACTTCTGATGTCCGTATCTTCTGTGTGTATGATCCACTTCACCAACTAATGCTGTAGAGTTACATGGAATAAAACTAAAGCACTACTTCTCTAATCCACTGCTAGGAGCAAACCCAGTAAAGAGGCCCTGGAGGGAGGCACCCTAGAAAGCCTCCACACACCCCACAGCACCTGGCACTTTCCTGCACTTGCTTATCTGACTGTCTGGCTCCCTTACCAGAACCTCAGGGACAGGATGCCTGGCCACCTCGGGCATCACAGAGCTGATTGCAGCCAGGCCTCCAGATTCCCCCATCACCAGGTGCTTGTTCGAGCACCCGGACAAGCTTGAAACTGCTCCGTGCCTCGCAGTGCCTTCCTCTGTCTAACAGGTTAACATCCCTGCCTTCCTCAAGGGTTGGTAGGTGGAATGTACGAGCCAATGCTGACAAAAAAACTCTGAACAGTGCCTGGCATGGAACAAGCAATATGCTATGTAACAGCTTGTTCAATTAAATCCGTATTTGTAGAATAAAAGGTTTTCTTTTAAAAAGAAAAACATGGTCACACTTTAAGCTATCTTTTAATTAAGTTATCTGAATTCTGTATAATTAAAGGGTTATTTCTGTTAAGAGCCACTTGTTCAGTTTTTCACAAGGAAGAGAGATTATGGTCTTCTTGGTTGTTTTCCAGAGGAAAGACCATAAAATAGTCAACTTTAGAACAGTTTCGAAACAATCAAACAACTGCATTTTCTCTTACGGCTGCTCTTACAAGGCCTTCACATTTTGCATAGATACTGTTTTAAAAAACATTCCTAGAGAGATGGACAATTTTTCTTACTCATTAGAACATAAATATACTGAATGTTTTTCAAAATGTTTTCCCATGAAGGATCTTATGTGATTCTTACCAAAATGTTCTAAGTTGTACAAGCAAGGATTGTTCCCATCCTACACCTGAGAGAACTATGATCCCATGACTGGTAGCAAGAAGAGGCAGATCTAGGAAGTTTATAACCAAATGTTCTTCCTATTAAAGCATGCAGTCATGGATCAGCCGGCTGCTCTAAAACAAAGAAGGAAAATATTTTTGAAAACTACCCAAATGAACAATTGTTTACTCCACACTGGCTCTAGAAAACAATTAAGTGCCATCATCTCTCACAGTGAAACCCTGCCACACAATTGTGTTTTGATCTAATTTAAGACCCAGGAGCCATTCACTATACAAAACAGATCCCAGGGCATCAGGGATAAATTACAGGTAAGTAAGATTTGAACGTATTAAAAACAAAACAAAAAGACAAAAAAAGTTCAACAAATGACACTATCGTAAGTGCACTGGGACCCCTCCAACCTTAGAGGGAAGGAAGGCTCCCTGCTCAGTTCTAAAATACACACAAGGAGGTGGGAAGAAATTTGGATCACACAGTCTTTAAGAAACTATTCTAAGAACCTGGGTAGTTCTACCTGCCAGGCCTCTAGAAGTTAGGGGAACATTTAGCCTTAAAAACTAGATGAATTTTAACGCCATTGTTGCTCTGTTTTCTTGTTCTGTATTAATCATCTAATATATATGTTACCATGAAACAGTAACAAGAGAGAATGTTTAATAAGGAAATTTACTTTTACAAGTGATTTACATTCATCATCTGAAAAGTTGAGACAAGAGCTACAAGAGGTAGTAGGATTTGAAAACTGACGCCTCAATGTGATACTTCCAGGGGGAAAAATGACTAAATTGAAAGCAACCCAGAGCCCAGAGAAAGAGATCCTATGCCTTGAACTAACCTCTTCCAGAATACATAAGCAACTGCAGACGAGAGAGAGGCCTCATGTCTGCTTTACTGCTCATCACAAAGAGCAAACCTACCCTAAATATTTAGAATAATTTAATTGTACAGGGTATTTCAGAGGTTTAAAATTTAGCCTTAGATGACCTTCTCTGATTTTATCTAATGCTAAAATTTCCAGGTAATTTAATATAACTGTAACAATTCAAGTAATTACTTCCAGAATAAGGAAAAACAGAAAAAATACTGTTGGAAAACTGAAAAAGTACAAATATGAGCAATATATATATAAAGAAAGAAAGATGACAAGTAAAACATGGGTAACTGTTAAGAAGGAAAGAAAACAAGTTTGTCTGAAGGATAATGCTCTCTAAAAATATCACACATTGCTCCAAGTTGTAGGTTTGGTGTCTTGTTACAAAACCATCCCATTGCAAATTAACTTGCAACCTTTGTTTGGAAACCCCAGGCTATATGAACCTTCAACTACAGTTTTAGGATAAGGATGACTTAGTGACCAATAAAGTAGTTTACAGAGGATGTGATACACAACTGTGCATTCATTATACTGCCTCTGGTGGCCCATATAGACACCTGAAAGATCAAATACAATTTAAATTTAAAACGCACTCATTTCAACAGCATGGTACACAACAGCGTGTATGGTATGCTAGCATTATTGTAAAAATGGGGTGGGGGAAATATATGTACGAAAGTGGTTTGCATATGCTGAAAAAAAGTCTCTGGAAGAATTAAAAAGAAACTACTAATAGTAGCTTGTCTTTTGCAGGGGGATGGCAATGGGGAGGATAGAGCCAGAGGTTAGAAGACTTCTCACATCTATCTTTGTATACGTTCTGAAGTTTATATCACGTACTGAATTACCCAATCAAGAAAATTAATTTAAAAATGGTTAATCTAAAGACCTCATGTTTGAAAGCACCAACCATGCTATTATGGAGGTCATCCAAACAGAAAGTTGTCAGTTTTAACAATATATTTCAGAGCTTTGAGAAAATTGGTCTTGAAATTTTGAAACACTTTTTTTCCCTACAATTTGATCTGGCAATAAATCTCTCATCTATCTTTCCAGATTAAGTCTGGAAAGGGCCGAGGTCACACATGCAAATAAAATCCACTAGAAAGAGAGGCTTTTAAGAAAGCAATTCCTTTTCCCCAGCAAGCAGTCACAGAAAGAAAGCCTTGTTAATCAGATTATAAGCAACAACCCCATAAAAAAAAATACCTTTTCTAGTTTTCTAATACTTGTCAAGGAAATAATTCCCTACCAATAAAAACCAAGCAAACAACTCATGTTTGCATTAGACCAAAGGAAAGTGGGAGACTGATCTGAGCTCATTTCTTTGATCTTGCCATCAAGTCTTGGAACCAAGTCAGAATACTTGTTTTCCAACTTTAGGGCTGAAATTAATGAGCTGTGTGACTATGAGAAAGACACTTAACCTCTCTGGGCTTTCTCTTTCTCTTCTGAATAGGTAGAATGATGGAATACAAGATTTTTAAGATCCCTTCCAGCTGTAGGATTCTTGAGCACTAACTCTCTTCATCTGTTTCCAAGACAAATAATGCAACCACCAAACTAGCTAAGGAATAAAAAAGGTGCTTCCTTACATTAAAAATTGTTCAAGTAAAAAAACACACAAAGATCCAGAAATGGAAATGAGGATAGAAGACACAAGATATCTCCCTTGCTCTACTTTCTACACACATTTTGTAAGCCAGACATTTTGTAAGCCAGACGTTATTTCCAGCAATATATTCATTTGAACAATTATTTAATAACATTTTCAGAAGCAAAGAATAATATACACTTAATAAAAACTACCATAAAATGCCAGGGTCTTCTTTGATGACTGAGTTAGAGAGTTCATAGTATTTGAAATCATACATTCATCGAATATTTTCTTATCCACACACATGAAAATCAATGATCCTTCATCTTCATTCCAGAAAGAAACAAAGCTACATAGTTTATCCCACCCTCCCCTTGAAATCTGCTCTGGACTTTCCACCTGGCACATGGCTGCCCAGTTAAAGCTGTTTCCCAGCCCTCTTTGTGGCCAGTCACCGCCTGGCGTTACAGTCTCATCAAGGGACTGTGGGTGAGTGACTCCGAACGTTGCACTTCACTCAAAGCGTGCCACTTCTCCCCTTGGACCACACGTGATGGACACACAGGGCAATGCCACTCCTGCAAAGGGCACGTCGCACTGACTTCGGCCAATGCGACCCCCACACTGCAGACAAGGAAGGTGCCCCAGACACTGGCAATGAAGGGAAATGCACCCGAATGACAGCAGCAAAGCCCCCACACTGGCACACCTTTCCTTGCAAGTAACCAACTGCTTCCGACACTGCCCCTTGGGCACTGCAAGGCATGCGCCTCCCCTCCCGACATGACACAGCTGAAGGGTTCCACGTCCCTCCAAAATCCCTAGAAACCTAGAACCAAGGCATTCCCACACAATTCCCAACATAAACATTCTAGAAGTGAGTAAAATCCCACACAAACTAAACAAAACTAATTAGATATGTTTTCAAAGGTTCTAAATAAGTTGAATCTTAACCCTTGAAAGTAATAGCCTGAAAAAGAATACAACTGTAACTTACCAAACGTGCCATAAAATCCTCTAGGTCCACAAGTCCCCACACCATACTTCTTTAGAGATGCTAAAGCTGCTGCCTTTATTAAAGTAAAAAAAATTATACTTTAATAATTTATCTCTAAGAGTACAAAACTGACATTTCCTAGTCTTTAATCCACATAGTTCCTTCCTCCCTCCCCTACTTTTCCTCCGTTCTTAGGACTGACAATTCTAATAGGAAAGAAAAGACTGATGGAAAAATTTAGTATATGACTTAAAATATGGAGAAGTTGTATTAGCTTGATTCTCAAAATCTGATTAACTTGTCTGCCTTTTTGGGCCTAAGTATCTCCCAAAAAATGCTTATTAGCCTATAATCCCAACAGGAGACAGAGCAATTTCCCAGACATTTTTCCAACTGTTACTCAGGTCTGGCTTATTCAGTTCTCTGGCTGTCACCCAACACTAAGCCACATTAGATACTCTTGCCTCCCTCTGTGTAGGTCCAGGTCACAAGTCTGTTGGACAAAGAGTAATGGAAAACACTTGCATAGCCCTTTCTGATAGTCTGCATTTGTCTTTTATTTTATGTCCAGTTTCATAAGTTAGTCATGTCAGCATAGTATGTTACTCACCTTAACCCTAGGGTTATCCAACAATCCAAGAAAATTAAATGAGGCAAAGTTTATACATTCCTTTCCATTCACCACAATGTTGTGGCTTGGAGGGCTAGGAAGAAGAGACAGAGACACACATGCATGTTACACGTTACTATATGACCCTCTATGTCATTCTACCCATTGGCATCCTGGTTTTCTCTTTTATTTTTTGTTTTTAAGAAGTCAAATTAGAGAATGGTATGTTAAAAATCAGATACTTTTCCACTAATTTTGTTTTTAATAAGCTACCCTGTATGACTTAAATAAAAAGAAAAATGACCTAGAATTCCAAGATAGAAGAATGGCAAGTATGTGCTTTGGTTTTAAAACTCACTTAAGAAAGAAGCTGCTAAACATCTCAGAAAAAATCTGGAATAAGACAAACAGGGAGGAAATACAAAATGATCAAGATCAAAGGCAAGAATAGGAGTTACGACCTTACATGGTTACGTGGTTTAAAATAAATGTTATCTATAGGAAGTCACTAAGGGAGTAAGTGGGATATGTTCCCCATTTCTAAAGTTAAGGCTGGAATAACATTTAAGAGGCATCCCCACCCCCTGGAGCGGGAGGAGAATGAGGGTGGCCAGCTACACAGGAGCTGGATCTGAGCACAGCTGGGGCAAGGGAATGGGCTCCTGAGGGGCAACTTGTGAACCCCTCCACTGACATCTACTCAAGCCAGAAGCCATGCTTCAAAAACCCAGGGTCAAACTACAGGTCACAAACCATTAAAGGGTTGTGAGACCAAGTTAGTCAGTCACAACCAGCCTAGTTTAACCAATGGAAACAAAAAGACAAAATAGAACGGAACAGAAAATACCAGAACCATCACACAGGGTGAGAGAAAGGACCATGTACCTGCATTGGTCTGTGTACTGGATGGCTCCATAAAATGCACTGCAGCCAGAAAAGATTGAGAAACACTGTTTTCATCAATACCTTTTAACAAAATTGGTCATCCATGAGCAAAGTAACACATGATGCTGGGAAACCAGGGAAGGAAAAGAATGACAATTTGAAGTAAATTCACAAAAGCTGATCAACTCATACAAAAGGCAAGAAGACTCAGTGAAAAAAAACGTGGGTTGTGAAGTCAGTTAGACAGACTTCACTGCATTAGGGCTGCTGATGACTTCAGAAGCCAGAGATGTCACCTGGCCCCTGTGATCCTCAGTTTCTTCATCTAAAAGTCGGGGGAGAACCTACCTCTTAGGTAATCGTCATGAAAGTGCCTGGCCCGTAAGAGGTGCTCTCTAAATATTTCCTTCCTTCTTCCCTTAGGCTTCAAGGGCTTCTCTTTCAATTCTAGCATCACTCACCTCCTCAACCACCGTGATTCTGAATCCATCATATTATTTAGTTTCCTCCTTCTCAGGGTTCAAGTTTCCTAAGTTCCCCCTGATTACAGAGGCATCTGCAGTCACAAAAAAATGAAAAAACAAAACACCTAGGTAGACATGCCTGTAATAAAGGCTGCTGCTGTGAAAGTCAAGACCACTCCACAAAAACTGTAACACACAGAAAACAAACTATCAAGAATAAGTATATTCAGAGCCCCTGACCACAGCCCAGAAGCTGTCAGGAGGCAGCATGATGCGATGCAGGTATGCTATTTCTGTCTGACACTTGGAGTAGGGAAGGAACAAAGCTTCCAGTGAGAAATGGAAGTCTCACACCTGTGCCGCATGCAGGCTAGCAGTCATAAGCCATACTGGGCACTTGATACATGAATCCTGGAGCCTAAAATCCTATAAGGTATGTAGCAGAATCAAGTAAAACCAACCAGAAAGACAACTCCACAATCAAGGCCGAAGAGGACTCAAAGGAGGGAAAAGAAAACCCTCTCAACCAAAAACCACAGCCCATTGTGTGTGAGAGTCAGCAAGCAAAACATGCAGAATGACCCACACCCAAGAACTTGAGACACCATAACATTAGAAAGTGTTGAAGATCAAAAGCCTAAACATAAGAAGAGGTTAAGGAACTACTAAGAAAAGGACAGGGAGATCTGTAAAATAACCAAATAATTTCCAGAAACAAAATCTAAGAGTCAATAAAATTAGAAATCCAAGAGACAGATTAAATACCCAATCAGACACAGCAGCAAAATGAAAGACAGAACTGAGAAATTTACAAAGGCATGTCAAAATATGAAAGAATGCATAATGGACACAGAGGATATAAAGAAAAGGTTAAAAGTGCATCAAACCGAAGTTCTAGAAGGAAAGAATGGAGGAAGAAAGTGAGAGGATGTTTGAAGAGATAATAGCTAAAAAATTCCCAGAATTCATACAAGACAGGGATCTATAGACTGGCGAGGCAAAATGAATCCCAAGCAGGATACATATGAATTACAGGAAGAAGACATTCAGTGAAATTGCATAATTCTAAAGATAAAGAAAAGTGTAATAGCCCAGAAAAACAAGATGGACAACAACTGAACTGACACTAGTCTCATCAGAACAGAGGCCAGAACACAATGAAAGAATTTTCCAAGGGATGCAGGGAAAATAACTATCCACCTAGAACCCATTACCCACTGTTACCCAAGGAGTTAAAATAAAAACATTCCCAGTAAGAGACAGAGATTACCTTCTACAAATCTCTACTGAAGGATCTGATAGAGAACGTACTTTAGAAAAAGGAATTTTAAGCCCAAAGAAGTTGGACGGATAAAGCAATAAATAACCAAAGATCAGCAAAGAAACTGGTAAACAGGCAGAGGTAAGGAAGTGGTGATTCTCAAAAATAATAATCCTGGGGATATAAAATAAGGGGACTCAAATACCAGATTAGGATACCATGAAAGGTGATGTGGGGATGGGGAATGACTGAAGTAGAAGGAGTCTAGTAAGTCCATATACTGCTCAGTAAGGAAGAGAGAAATATTAATTAAAATATGGACAAGAAATACTCATGTTAATTATGAGGGGAAGGGAGCAATGAAGAAAACCTCATCAAGAAAACTTGATCAAGAAGACAGAAGGCAAGCAAAAAAAAAAAGAAATGAAAAAAGTAAAAGCCTTGTGTTTAGGAAAAAAGATGATAGAAACAGTGTCTAAAGACGTTTCTTCCTAGGTAGTATCCTTAAGGTAACAGGGAGTGCCCTACAGTTGAGTTCTCAGTCTCTTGTATCACGGGGCACTCCTGCAATTGCACTCAGCACAGACCAACAGCTGCCAACTCAACATGTGTTCTCCCGTTCCTACAACGCCCTGGAACAAAAGACCACATGTGTCAGCTGCTCTTGCAACTAGGTGTGGCCAACACAGCCTTAACCGAGCTGACAAAGATGGAAGGGGCATCTTTTCTGCTCATCTGCCTGTCATCCTGGCTCAAGGTGACTCATGAGCGGAAGCCACATGCCTCAAGGGCAGAGCAACAGGATAGTAACCCGGATCCCTGATCATCTGTGCAGCTGCCTCTCTCCACACTTGTAGGTGAGGGCAAATAAACTCCTACCTTGCTTAAGCCATGTAAGTTTGGATTTCCTAATGTATGCAGCTTAACCCAATCCTAACTAGTTACAACTTGAGCCAGAAACAATCTCTATCAATGCTACCTTTAGGTGTTTTGAAGAATTCAGGTTTTTGGGTTTTTTTTTTCAAAAGACAGGTGAAATAATTTGATGCAGATATAGCACGTCTGTTCATTTACACTACATATTCCTGGGAGTGGGACTTCACAATGCAAGCACTATATAAGCAGGTAAACAAACCTTTTAAAGACCACAACAAAAAGCAATACTGCAAGGGGTCAAGTGCAGGAATCACAAATAGTGAATGGATATTTGAGACTTGGGTAAAATTTTGAGGTACACAGCAACATATACAGATTTAAAAAGTTATGAATCTAGAATATTCAGATAGTGAAAATGACAGACTTTGAAAAAAATAAATGTTTCAAAAAGTGATTCTAATGATGAATATGGTACCCAAGATCCTTATAAAAAATTAGAATAAAATTACTGCACAGGGTAAGGGAAAAAGCAATATTTTTGAATATATTATTTGTACAATGAGATTTTAAATATATATTTTCAATTAAATTAATAAATCAAATAAGATTATTTCTGGCTATTTCTTATGCATCCCTTTAAGTTTACATATCAAAGTGGCCAAAATATGGTTTTAAATTTTACTGTGAAAATTGTGGATCTCCTTATATTTCAGCAGATATTAGTGTTAATTATACAAATAAATTGGTAATCACAATAAATGTAAACAGAATAAACTTCTCAGTTAAAAAATGAAGATACTAGGATTGGCTTTTTAAATACAATTATGCACAAAAGAACTAACTACATGTAAGAGCACAATCAAACTGAATACTGAAGAGAAAGAGTCATATTAATCACACACTAACTATATATAATAAAGCTGGTGTAGCTATACTGCTATCAGACAAATGAACTTTCAGGTAAAAAGTATTATTAGAGATATGAAAGGTTGTTTACATGGCAAAAGGAACATTCAAAAAGATGTAAAAACATGAGTCCATATACATCTAATAACATACCTTCAAACTAAACAATTTAAAAAATAAAACAGAACAAATCCACATGGTGGGTAATACTGATCTCTCTCTATCATTTCTTTCTTTCTCAGTCATTTATATATCAAACAGACAAAAAATGGCTAAGACCGTGATCTGAACAATAATTAAAACGCTTGGTGTAACAGACATAAGAGACCCTGAAATAAAAACAAATATAGAATATACATTTTTGTGACAAACCCATGAAATATCTGCAAAAATTTATAATAAAGTGAGACATACAGCAAGTCTCAAAAGAGCACCAGCATCATTCAGAAAAGGTATCACCCAGAATACACTTTCTGATCACCTGGCAGTAAATGATAAATCACTGAAAAGAAAGCTCAAGGAAAACATTATGCTTTGGTAAAGAAACAAATAAAAAAAAATTAGAAATATTTAGATCTGAATGACACATATTAAAAAGTGTAGGCTATAGCTAGAACAGTACTTAGAAGGGAATTTAAAGCCTTAAACACAGGTACAAAAGTTCACTACCCCTTACTCACAATTACAAAATTTGCAACAAATTTATTTGCTAGCGAAACCTGTCCTAAACTGGTATGAAAAACTACTTCTTACTTTTATTCATCCCACTGAATGAAATATTCATATGGGATGTTGCCCCAGATTTCATGAGCGTTGTTCTATAATAAGGAATATGCACTTCATTACCTTTTAAAATCTAATAATTCTGAATTCTGAATTGCACTCTTAAGAGTTTTGGAAAAAAGATTGTAAGTCACTACTAGAAAAGATTAAAAATGTATAAATTAAATGTTCAACTAAGTTAGAAAAAGAAGAGAATAAACCTAAAAGGTATAGAAGGAAGTCAAATAACAGCAAGCATGATTTAATTTCAGAAAATGAACATACTTAACGAAATAAAGAAAATTCACGCAATGATCTTAATAGATACAGAAATGACATTTGATAAAGTTCAACATCTGTTTATAACTTAAAACTCTTTGAAAACTAGGATCAGAGGGGAATGATCTCAAATTGATAAGACTATACACCTAAAACTTACAGATATTAAGTGGGAAACAATGGAGACATTCCCTTTAAGAATAGGAACAAAACAAGGATGCTTGGTATCTTTTTACTGTTCAGCATATTACTAAAGGCCATACCAGTACCATAAGGCCAAAAATATAAATACACAAACAAATGCCACATACACACAGCTGAGAAGAGTCACCTTAGTGTTATTTGCAGGTGATATGATCATCTTACATTAAAAAACTCGACAGAATCAACAAACTATCAGAATTAATAGTAATAAAGGTAATAAAATACACAATATAATATTAAAAATATAAAGACAGGAATAAATAAATGATAAGATGTTATGATATTCATTTGAAGGGATGGCTTAACATTTTAAAGATATGACATTGTGTCAAAATAAACTATAAATTCCAGGCAATCACAATTAAAATTCCATTAGGATTTCTAACAGAGCTCTACAAACTTCAATAATTACATGGACGGATAAAAGTTCATGAATGGCTAACTGAATTTAGAAATAGGGAGGATCGTGCTTTACGAGAAAGCAGCAAATATTATAGACCCCTGTTAACAGGTTTGCTACTGGTGCAGGTAGGCAAATACAGTGAAAGAATCCAGAACTCAAGAGAACTGTATATACAGTTATCAATACCTGGAAAATGACAGCAGTTGTCCCATAAACTACTAGGTTATACAAAAATTTTTCTCAATGAGTAAAGTGGAAAAGCCATGTACAAAGTTGAATTCCAGACATATTTAAAACCTTAAAGATAGTTTAGAAAAGATAACAGAAGAAAATATAGAAGAATGTCTTTGTGACTGTGGGATAGGAAATGATTTCTTAAACAAGTCTCCAAACACACAAATCATAAGGCCAAAATGGATACAATTGACCAAGTCAAAATTAAGAAATTTGGTTCAATGAAAGATACCAAAGACAAAGTTAACAGACAGGTGATAGAGAAGAGATTCACTGTACTTCACTGAATCTAAGATGTCAACAATTATATTTTATCTACCACTAAGAAAGAAAAACACTGCTAATTAAAAGAGATCTTCATGTTTTCCTGTCATGTAGAATTTTTTAGTTTACATTTAATGAAAAGGTCTATTAGGCATTCTTAGATTTTTGTCATACTACTTGTGTACTTAGGAAAAGGAAAATCTAACAAGATAAATCAATCAAGACATTCCTAAACCCTCTGTACCCGAGTTCTGTCCCTCTCCTCCGTTAAGTCATCAGCATCATGGGTATTCATAGAATATTCTCTTCCCTGCTTTCAGGAATATCTTGGCATTGCTTAAAAGGATGCTCCACTATCACCTCTGAGATGACCTGACATGTTACTGTCACCCATTCTCAAGTTTTGATGCTGCACTTTCCTAGTGGACTAACCTTGCAGTTTCATCTTTCCCCAATCAAATCACATGTTTCTAGAAAGTAAGCTGCTACTATCCAAAGGCAACAGGAATCAGACAAAGAGATCTTCAAAGCCTTGTCACAGCAGCCTCTGTTACCTGCTCAGCGGGTCTGGCCATTTCTCCTGTCGTCAGCTGCCTCACTGACCAGCAGTGCACATACCCCAACTGGACTGCTGACAGTAAGCCTACCACGACCAAGTTCACTGGTACACAGGCAACGACAACCACATCACAACTGCCCCCCGGCTGACAATGGCCCATCAGTGACTCTCAGCAGCTATAAGATTCACTCCTACTTTAGAGATCTTAAACTAGGAAAAAAATGTGTCTTAGGACAGTGGTCCCCAACTTTGTTGGCACCAGGGACTGGTTTCATGGCAGACAATTTTCCCATGGACTGGGGAGGCAGGGGGTAAGGGGGGAGGTGGAGTTGAGGAGGTGATGTGCCGCCCGGTTACTAACAGGCCACGGACCAGTACCTGGCCATGGCCTGTGAGTTGGGGACTGTGGTCTTAGATTCAATGTAATAGAATACTAAGTAAAAAATTGACTAAGGATTAAAATCTACAAGGTATATAGAACCCTTGCTAATAAAAAGAAAGGCTGAGAATCCAGTAGAAAAACAGGTAAAAGATACGCAGGGGCATTCACAGAAACAGAAAACCCCAGCAGCTAATAAGTAGATGAAATGATGCTCAAAGGCTCAAATAATAAAAGAAATGCAAAATAAAACAATGTCACTCAACAGGGATGTGGGGGAACTGGAATCCCTATACTAACTCAGAGGAGCAGAGATGATATAGAAAAGTCCTACGGGAAGATTAGGTAGGTTCTCTACCCATTCTTGGTTCTATATCCCCAGAGATACTCAAAACATAGGTCCACAAGGGAACATTAATCACAGGATTCTTTGCAACAGTGGGAAATGGGGGTGGCTTAGGTATCCATCACAAGAAAACTGGCTAAGTAAAACGTGCTGGCTGTACACAACAGAAGGATATGCAGCAGTCAAAAGAAATGAGCAAGAAACATACAGCAACCCCACCTCTCTGTTTACCCTGCTTTGATATTTCTTCATAGCATTTAATATCAGCTAACATTAAAAACCACTTCGACCTCTGATCTTTTCTTAAATCACACTCTAAAGGCACACAGAAACGCCTACAAAGTTTAAAGGTCTAAACTTACCCAGAGCAGAACAAGAAGAGATGACAAAATGTCGGAAAATGGAAAGCAAACGGACAAGCTGCATTTGATAAGTCAAAGAGATCAGAGAGAAAGCTGAGCCTAGGCTAGAAGTAAAAAGCCCAGCAGCTCCTCCCGAAAAGCGTTTCAAAATTGGGGCACCAGCTTCCTTTAAACATGCAAGAATGGGAGGACAACATGACAACAGAGAACTGGGTGGGCACCTGCACAAGAGGCAGTCAGTCATTCCCTCAGATCCCCTCTCCCACCCTGAAGAAAGGCTAGAGATGTGCCCTCTGGAAAGGCTGGATGTAAATTAAAACTCCTAAGGATGAGTAGGGCAACAGTGACATTCTGAAGATAAAAATCAAGCGTGAGTTACATAATGAATAGTGAGACTCTGAGCCTCCTGCCTCCAACTCAGCTCCCAAATGCCGGAAACCAGCTTTTTGCCACCCAAGTAGCACACTGGAGGATTCCTCTCTTGGGATACTGAAAGTCAAGAGAATAGAAACTATAAATACTAGGCTTGGGGTTCCCCCAAACAAACAGACAGGTGCCTGATTATCCTAGTGTGAAGCCCACCAGTCAAGAAGCCCAGCCTATCTTTACCACCCCCCCAATAGTAACTAAGTGTGGTGACGAATGTGTTAGTTAACTTGATTGTGGTAATGTCTTGTGTAACTATAGTACAGTATCACAGCTGAGAGGTTGATACTGCATATCTTTTAACAGATTCATCTCTAGGTACCAGAGAGTTTTTGTTTCTGTCATGAGAAGCATCTTTTTTTGTTTGTTTTTGTTTTTACTGTTTCTTGTCTTAATGTCCTGGCTGGGCCACTTTCTATTCAGTGTTGAACAGCAGTGGTGACAGTGGCCTTCTTTCTATACCTTAAAAACTAAGAGATAACCTGTATTGAATTGCAGACATTCCTTTCTCTTCCTAGTTTGCTAAAGGAAATATTTGGTAGTTTCTTAAATCACAGTATTAAATTTGATCAAATACTTTTTTCTGTATCTATTGAGATAATCATGACTTTTCTCCTCTAATCAGTTACTATATTAAATTTTACTGCTAGGTTCTCTTAGTTATGCATATGCATAATTTAAAATTTTTATGAGAAAAACTTCAATCTTCCATGCCACCCTTCTTCACCCCACATTCCCGCTCTCTAGAAGTAATTGCTTTCTATTTCTTTAGCTTTTTTTCTGGTATTTAACTCTATTTTTCTAAGGAACTTGCTTATGCTGTTATTTCTTGATTTTTTTTTGTTTCTCAGTTTTTATTACAGTGACACATCACAATGATGGGGATACATTCTGAGCAATGTGTCATTAAGCAATTTCATCATTATACGAACATCATGGAGTATACTTACACAAAACTAGATGGTGTGGCCTATCACACCCGGGCTGTATGGTACAGCCTATTGCTCCTAGGCAACAACACTGTACAGCGTGCGACCGTGCTGAACATTGTAGGCAAGTATTAATATAATGCAATGATAAGTATTTGTATATCTAAACACAGAAAAGATACAGTAAAAATATGGTGTTATAATCTTATGGGACCATTATTGTATGAGTGGTCTGTCATTGACTGAGACATCATTATGCAGCACATGACTGTATATACGTTAAATGTGGGACAAAAAGACTTGCTCGCTGAAAACACACCTACACTCGCTCTCCCCAGGCCTGTAGTAGCCCCTGTCCTGCCTCTGTATGGATTAGGAACATATGCTCTTCCTCCAGCAAGTACAGCAGCCTGGTGCGGATCTGGGGCTGCGGTGCAGGTCCCTGGGCACCTTAACAGAACCCCAGCTGCCCAGCGACATGCAGTGGCTGTTCTCTTTCCTTCTTTCTACCAGAGTTCAGTTATACCGTAATGTATCCTTAGATTACTTCGTGTTTCCATTTTTGTGACTTCATAAATATCACGCAGTTGGGTCAGTGCTGTATGACTACACTTTCTTTCTTGTACACTTTTGTTTTCCCTGGAGTTAGTCACTTTATTTGCTCACTTGCTTGGTTCTACACTTCAGTCTGTAATTCATCCCGTTGTCTTCCTCCACGAGTGTAAATCTCTGTTTAGAACGTTCATACGTATTAGTTATCTCTTGGGTTCATTTTCTGTTTTCTTTGGAGAATCCTGTGTTGTCCTACTCCAGTCCTAACTGGTTGCTATGCATAGCTGCGGCACAGGGTGACCCTGGAGTCTCCCCGTCATCACTAGCTTGGAAACTCCCTTTGTCTCTCGCCTGCATTGACCGTTTCCTTTTTCTTGGTTTGCTCCATTATATTACTAGAGTATACATAGACTTCTGAGAAGAGTCTATGGAAGATGAGTTTTTTGAAACCTTACACATCTTAAAATTGTTTTTTATTTTACCCTTTTACACTACACTGATTCTTTTATCTGTCTTTATTAATCTGCTAGAAACCTTCTCAATATCTGATTATCTTTAGTATCCATTCATTTTTTCCCAATATGCAGAATATTTTCATTGTAATCAAGAGCAATATGTAAATTGTTTGCAAAAACTACAAGAAAAATTTCAGGATGTCTCATTGATACTGACAAATTGAGTGTTACTTTTCTTCAGTTTATGCAAAACCTGTACGTTCAATACTGAGTTTACACAAGAGTAAGTGATTTAATTAACTTGGATATTTTTTCTTTAAATAATGACCTCATTGAGATATGATCTACATACCATAAAATTCACTCTTTTGAAGTATACAGTTAAGTGGTTTTTAGTATATTCGGAGTTGTACAACTATCATCACCATCTGATTCCAGAACACAATTTTATCACCCCCAAAAGAAATCCCAAACCCATTAGCAGTCACTCATTCCTTCCTACCCCCAGGCCATGGCAACCACTGATCTATGGATTTTCCTATTATGGACATTTCACATTAAAAGGAGTCATACAGTATGTAGCCCTTTGTGTCTGGCTTCTTTTACTTTGCATAACGTTTTCAGGGTTCGTCCATGTTGTAGCATGTATCAATACTTCACTTTTATGACTGAATAATTATTCCATGGTATGGATATATTATAGTTTGTTTATACATTCATTAGTTGATGGATATTTGGGTTGTTTCCCCTTAAGAATATACCAAAAGAATAGAAATAAAAGCCAGAAATGGACCTTTTATAAGGGAACTTCGTATACAAAAGAAAGGAAATTTCCAATCAGTAGGTAAAAACTGGACAATCCAACTAATAATGCTGGGACCACTGACCATTATATGGAAAACAGTCAAGTTAGATCTTTGGGGTAGAAAAGGATTTCTTAACACCTCAAAAGAGCAAACTATAAGATAAAAGATTGGTAAGTTTGATTTTAGAACGTTTAAAAACTTTTACAAGACTAAAGAGATCCACAGAAGGAAAAAAGCCTCTCTTACATCAGATCAGAATTAGAAGAATATACTCAGGAGAATATCTCACATCACATTTTTAAACAAAATACTAAATATTTTCATGGCAACAGGCATATGTGATAAAATTATAAATCTAAACAAAGGAAAGACATCCAGTAACTTCAAGACATTGGTTATCTTGTATGGGAGGAAAGAGTAAATAATGGATGGGAAACAGTTTCTTTTTGTTATTTTGTAGAGATGGGGTCTTGCTATCATCCAGGCTGATCTCAAACTCGTGGCCTCAAGTGATCCTCCCACCTACGTCTCCCAAAGTGGTAGGATTTCAGGTGTGAGCCACTGCAGCTGACCTTGGAAAAGAGTTTTTTAAGCTGTATTTGTAATGTTTTCTTTTTAAAAATAGACTTCATGTAAAGACAGCAAAATGTTAATGCCTATTAATTCTGGGGGTGGTTATATAGGTGTCTGATATTTTCTGTATTCTTAAAATACTTAATTAACAAAAACACACACAATAAAGCAAAGACAGAACTAAAAATAAAAAATAGATCAGACTTGGGAACAATGAAGGAAATGGTATAAGCAAGCTGAAGTTCCAAAATTCATATTTTGAGGGTCAACAGGTATTGTCTATAGTTGATGAATCAAAAATAGTAGTGTAAGCATGCTATTAATATCCAGAATTATAAAGGTAACCTCCGGCAGATCTAAAATCAGAAACAAACCAGGTGGAGAAAAGCAGGAGTCTGTCTTTCATTTTAAGTGTGTTTGACCACTTAAAAGATTACCATGTGTGCACTAGTTTGAAAAAACGATTTTTTTAGAAAAAAGGGGAAATGTTAATGCTCAAATTTTTTAGACTTAAAAAATGCCCATACTATCCCTAGAAGAAATTTTTTTATTGGGAATTAAAGAAGTTATTTATTCCCAGGAATTTATAAATGTTTCATTTCAGTTAATAAAGGAATACTATATAAACCAGCATATACTGCAGCAAATATACCTACAGGAAACCAAATACAAGTCCTTTGAGTAGCAAAACCGACTTACCCTGAAACTATGTTGTAGTTGAGAGCGGGATGGTCTTTTGGGACAGGAGGAACGAGAGGTTCTGGTTGCCACTCTTCAATCAGTTCTTCCTTTTCCTACAGGAGAAAAAGAGTTAAAATACAGCAGGGTGCTAGTCACTTCACATCGACTTCAATACCTAAATTGTTTCTTGTAATGAGAAAGTCATAATGAATACACTGGTAGAAATGCCATGTTTAGCTGCTGTGGCTAGAATGAAAACACAATCGCTCTTGAGTTCTGTGCACTTACCACCCTCACCTATTTCCTCATAACAAGCGAAATGCTCTTTTTTGGGTGACTTGACAATTTATGAAAATTTTATTTCTATAATGAGGATTTTTCTTCCTTACCATACACAACACATCAAAATTCAATTTGGGGTGGGTGTGAGTAGGATTCTTTCCAACGCCAAATCTCCTTTAAGAAGACCACAGGGGAAACTTTCCCTCAGGCTTCAGGAGCAGTTGTACTTTTCCTGAGCAACTCATGTAACTTTCATATGGACATTCAAAATCCAGTAGTTGCCCATGCTTCCCTCTAACCATCTATTTGTAAGATGGCTACTCACCCCTAGCGAAGTACACAGGGCCATACTATGGTATTCCTTTGGGTATTGACTTTCCCCCTAGGTTTCCCCTCAATTTGCCTACCCTGATATTCATTTCTCTTGATTTCTTTACACTACAGAAAACATTTTAACATAACATAGTTGAGCCACCACAAATCTTTTTGGAAAAATGTAGCAACTGTAATTACACACCAAGTAATAAAATAGAGACTTAATTTCTTACCTTGACTGTAAGATCAGATCGTTCTTGTAATTTGTAAGTTTTAGAGAAAATGAGTCTGATTATCCAGAGTATTAGAATTCCTTCCAAAATAAGATGGTAAGCAGGAGCCTAAGAGTGAGCCCAAAACAAAACAATAAAAGAAATGAAATACACACTTCCAAAACCTGTATATAAAAGTTAGTCCACCTGTATATACTGCCTCCCATAACCTTTAACCTATTACTTCTTACAATTTACTTTCAAAGCTCCCTTAATTTCTACTCATTCCTTTTCCCATTTCTAATAGCAGGTAATTTCTCCTTTGCATGAAAAACCTCTAATACTTTCAGCTTTTAAAAGCTCTTTAGGAATAAAAATTAAGTTTTTAAAAATAAAATCTGACACAGAATCCCAATATTTAAAAACAATATCAACCATCAGAACTTTTAGATAATTTAAATTTTTACTGGTGGGAAATGACTGTAACAAAACATTTCACAGCTTAACAAGCCTTCTACCAACTCCATCTACCTATGGATGAGTTAATACAATCATGTGGAAAGCAGTTTCTACAATTCTTAAAGTTTTGTGCACCTTGTATTTTCTGCATCCCTGATAAACTTCTTTAAATCCTTCTTGGAATATGGCAGAGGAAAAAAAAAAATGCTATAATGCTTAAATGCTTAAAGGAACAGCAGGTCTCTTTCCTACCATAGTTCCCCAAAAGTATGTAGTGTTTTCCACTCAATAGGCATAAAGACACTTTAATGAAATCATCCCTCTCAGGTCTTCTTTTCAACTGTATGTTTTCTGGACAAAAGCCAGGCTGACTGTTTTGTTTTATGTAAACAGACACTAGTTGTACATGTGGAAGATTTCAGATATCAACTAAACCCCCAGTCAGTCAGTTACAGAGTGCTCTACTCCAATGGGTTATCATTGGAGACATTTAGAAACGTAAACACAAATTACTTTCAAATATTAGAAAGAAAGAAAATGATTCGCCATAGTTTAAAAATATAAACAAACCAGAATTTGGAGACTGGAAAACTGCTGACAAATTCATATGCAAACTTTCAAGTCAATGCATAAATAACTTTAAAACCATACACATATGCTACACACACATGTACACATGGTTATTTCTTTTTGTGGTACACTATACAAGACTCCTCAAACTCTACAAAGTGCATCAGAATTGGGTCAAGAAGTCTCTCTAAGATGATTTTTAAAATGTCCTAATCCCCTTGAATATAATTCAGTTAGGAATAAGTCTAAATACCTTTTAGTTTTCTCAGTAATCAGATTCTAGCAGGCAAACATCTGCCCAAGCCACTAATTAAACAGCCCGCCCCACAAAGAAATCACCCTAAGAAAAGTTGAGAAACTATTTATCTACTGAATTAATAAAAGTCACAAATGCCACTTCTTTTCCTCCTTAGGAAATGTTACATACAGGAGGAGTTTTCCCAAGTCTCACGGTTGGACAATTTCAGGGTGTGAGAAGTTACCCTGTCAAACAGTGTTCAAAAAGGGAGCAAACAACATGTAATATAAAATAATTCATTTCTAAAAAAATCATTTAAAAAATCATTGAATTTTAGTAGCTCTTCTTATCTTAGTCGCTATAATTAACCTAATACTGCACATTACTTAAACAATATATGAGGATAGGCGGGAGCCACATCTGCTCTCTTAGCTATTTTTCAAGAAAAAAATTTCCAATATGTCTTGCAATGGAAGACACCACCATTACCCCCGTCAGTAAACAGTACTATTAGGTTTCAAAAAAGATTATCAAAAGAAAAGTGAAATTGACTTTAAATGTATGTATGCTCTATAAGCACAGGGACTTTTGCCTGTTTGTTCACTGCACTATCCCTAGCGTCTGTAGCCAATATTCAAATGTGACTACTTAAATTTACATTTAAGTTAAATCGAAAGTAATAGCCATATATGGTTAGTGACTACTGTATTGAATAGCTCGGAGATAGAAGACGCAAAAAGTTCTACAGGACAGCGCGGAAAATATCAGTTGTTAAATAAATGAACATTCTCTAAGACTGACATTTTAATTTCATATTATTTTATATATCTAAAATAGCTAGATTTTTAGAAAACTCTTAACTCTTCTTCCTTCACAAATTTACTAAAATAGTTGTATATAGATAGAAAATGGGACGTATACGGACGAATGACAAACTATTTCTTATTCCTAAATCCTAAATCATTCGACTTCTTTTCTAACCCACCCTCCCGCACCCTTCGACAAAAACAAACTCCAATTTATTACAATTCTATCCCCGATTAACTGCTCCATAGTTCCAAGGACCTGCCTTCCCAGGACCTTCCCAGACAGATTTTTGACTCTATTTTCACCACTCCGTTTTACCATCAGTTCCAACTCTGGTTTTGAGGACCTGCCTCTTGAGCCCCCTCCCACGTGTTCCTTTCCTGCGCTCCCACAGGACGCGGAACCGGGAAGCTCAAACCAAGACCCTTGGTCCGAGCCCCCGCCAGTCCCTCCTGACACTCCCCGCTGGGACCGCGAGCTCCCAGGAGCTCTTCCAGCCAAAGACGCTGAGTCGGAGCGGGACCGAGCCAACCTGGTCGAGGCCTCCACAAATCCACACGGGCCGTCCCACCCTCCCCAGAGTTCGGTGTGGTCGTGGGCCACTCGGGCCGCGGAACCCACCTCGTAGAGCGCCTGTACCATCTCCACCAGCACCCACTGCTCCGCGGTGGTCGCCATAGTCAGTGTCGGGAACCCCTTCCGGAAAGTGGGCCACAGGCACGGCCAAGACGGCGCGCGGCGCGGCTCAGTGACGTCGTCGCCCTTGCGCCCGCCTCTTCGCGCTTGCGCACTGACTGGCGGGTGGCTGGGCGGGGACGGGTGGAGGTCACGAGGCCAGATCGCCAGGGGGTCGTTTACCATTTGTGCTTCAAGCCCCTTGCTGGACTCGGGGTGGAGGGAGTAACAGTAAGTGGCCCTTGCCGTGGCAGTCAGTTGAGCACAGGGAGT
Source organism: Daubentonia madagascariensis (assembly GCA_023783475.1). NCBI lineage: Eukaryota > Metazoa > Chordata > Mammalia > Primates > Daubentoniidae > Daubentonia > Daubentonia madagascariensis. The sequence continues at coordinate 323,010 of JAKFHU010000614.1, forward strand.
GTTAAGATAATCGCAATATATTTACTTTTACATGACATGAGAAATCCAGTTATGCATTATCATTTAAAAAATACAGAACTGTACACAAAAATAGTCAATTCTTACGTAGCACTTACTATGTGTGAAGCATAGTCTAAGGCTTTGCAGATATTAAATCATATAGCAGTTTGGTGCAGAACCTTCTAGAGCCTTCGTGTGCACATGCAAGCTATGCACACGCACACACTTAATTGGATTGGATTTCTTAAATATAGTTGGGACCATAGGGCAGTATGATCATGTGGAATTGGATCTACAACTTACTTTTGTCTTATTTTTTTTCTAGCAATTTTTTCTCTGTCTATGTATCTTGTATTTTTTTTTTTTTTTTTTTTAGAGACAGGGTCTCACTCTTGCTCAGGCTGGTCACGAACTCCTGAGCTCAAGTGATTCTCCTGCCTCGGCCTCCCAGAGTGTTGGGATTACAGGCGTGAGCCACCGCGCCCGGCCTGTATCTTGCATTTTTAATGGCTGAAGACGATTTCTTGAAATAATTTGTTATATATCTCCTTCCATTTTATTTAAACATTTCTCTATTGGTGAACGCTTACAACATTTCCACTTTTTCCCCCCCGTTACAAACAATGCTGCCCTAAATGTTGGTGTTCTGTATGCAAATCTATCTGTGCATGTCTGAGTATTTCTGACTAGTTTCTTTAAAGTGGAATTTTAGTCAAAAGACTATGCACGTTATTAATTTTGATAAATGATGCCATGCTGCTCTTCAAAATGGCTCAACCAATTCAAAATATTTGAAAGTGTTTCCACGCTGTAGTCCTCAATGGATATTAGCAGTCTTTTAAAAAAATTTTTGCCAATATAATGGAGATAAAATTGAGTTTTATTTTTCATGCTTCTGATTACTCATGAGGTTGAGCACCTTCTTATATGTTTATTGGCATTTATAGACCTTCTATGAATTGCCAATTCATATTCTTTACCCATTTTTCTATTGCTTAATTTTTGTTTTCTTATGGATTTGTAGGAACTCTATGCGTTCTGAATATCTTATATTTTCCTATTTCATATGTGAAAATTATTTTCACTCAGTTTCTGTCTAGTTTTTGTTCTTTTGTCATACCTTCATTTGAAATTTTATGTAGAATAACGAGTCAATCTGTTCCTTTATTGCCTCTGGATTTGTATCTTGCTTAGAAAGGCCTTCTTCACGACACCTATGCTTTCCTACCATTCTTGCATCAGTTTGTTGTTGCAGCTCTTTACTTTGTGAATTGTATTTTTGTATGATGAGAGATAAGGGATTTAATTACTCTTTTCCAAAGAAATAACAGATTTTTTTAGTTTCATTTATTTGCATAATACTGACTTTCCCTGATACTCTGAAATGGCACCAGTACTACGTATTGCATTTCCACGCAGAGTCAGCATTATTTAGCCCATAATGTCAGCGCTTTGCCCACATTCCCTCATATCCATTCCTTGTGCACATCGCCTCCCCCAGGTGCTTTTATTCCAACAGGCCACACCTGCATTTCTCAGAAGCCTACCTCAAAGGCTGCCAGACCTGCTCTTATGGAGAGTTGGAACTGTTTGAGAATTTGTCTTCTCCTGGCCAGTACTTAAAAGCATGAATGACTGATGGTTGCTGGGATATAAATATTGCAGCTTCCTTGCCCCTCATAGCAAGACAACTCTGAGGGGTGAGCTTCACCATCTGCCCTGCAATTCTGAATCAGTGGTACTGTGTGTGAATTATTTTACACATCTATCAAGAAGTGTAGTCTATGTTTCCTCCCCTCAAGGCTGCGCATATCTTTGTGACAGCTTCTACAATAGAATGCTGCTGCCGTGTAGAGAAATCATGGGGGGCCACACGGTTAAGGGGCCACATCTGCTCCAGCCCCTACTTATTTGAGTCCTTAGGTGTCAGACATGTGAGGGAAGACACCTCCAAGATGGCCGCAGCCCCAGCTGCCACCTGGTTACAACCACTGAGAGACCCTGAGAGAGCTATGCCTACCTACACCCAGATGACCCCCAAATGTGTGAGCAAAAGAAATGATTATTGTTTTAAGCCACTGTCTTGGGATTGTTATACAGCAGCAGGTAACTGAAACAGATATACCGTGGGACTTTGCTTGATTTTGCACACTTGCCTGGCCTCTGTATTAGTTTTCCAGGGCTGTCATAACAAATGATCACAATCTCGGTGCCTTGAAACAACAGAAATTTATTCTCTCACATTTCTGGAGGCCAAATGTTCAAAATAAAGGTGTTGACAGGACTGCACTTTCTCCAAACGCTCTGAGGGAGAATTCTGCCTTGCCTTTTCAAGCGAGAACCTCAGCTTAGTCACATCTGCAAGGAACCTTTTTCCAAATAGGGCCACATTTGTAAGTTGCAGGGATTAGGATATGGGCATGTACTTTTGGGGGCCACCATTCAACCCTCTGGCCTCCCAAAGTCACATCTGTCTCATGTACAAAATACATTCATTCCATCCCAGCACCTCAACTTTCATCTAAATATCATGAATATTAATTCAAAAAGTCCCAAATATCATCATCTAAATAATCTACATCAGGTATAGGTGAGTCTCTGGGTATGATCCATGCAGGGGCAAAATTCCTCTCCATCTATTGACTAGAAAACAAGAAACCGGAAAACAAGTTATCTGCTTCCAAAATACAATGGTGGGACAGTTGTATAATTTACATTCCCCTTCAAAAAAGGAGAAAATGGAAGGAATAAAGGGGTCATCAGTCCCAAGCAAGTCAGAAATTCAGTAAGGCAAATTTCATTTGGTTTCAAGGCCTGAGAAATAATCTTTTGTGGCTTGAAGCTGCATCTTCTGGGCCCATCACATCATAGGCCTCTTTGCTCATGGCAGCTTGGTAGGTCTCTGCTCTGGCACCTTCAGTCTCTATCCCTGTGACCATGACTTTGCCCTTATAGTCATTCTTCCTTTTTCTTGAAGGGCAGCACAATGTTTATAGCTGAGTAGCTCTATCAGTCCTGCCTATAGAATTTTGGAAATCTGACAGCCCTCTTTTACTTTGTCCTGTCTCTGTTCCTCCAGGCCAAACTGACAGTGTTTCTACTGATATAACATTCTCAAAAACCTTGTAAGTCTCCCATCTATGTCACAAGGATCCAAGCCATTAGACAAGAGGGCCCTGCACAGATCTTTCCTGGATAACCCAATGTCTATTCCTGGATCTACTGAGATGGTTGCGGGAATCCATTAGCCATACATCAAATGTGTTCAGCAAAAGTTTGTCTAGGCACACCCTTGGCCCTCTATCCAGAGCACTTTTTCCCAACAGTGAATTTGCTAATTTTAGCATCCTTTGCAACCTGGATAGGCCAAGAAACTACCAAATCAAGTGCTGTTCCTTTTTGCTTAACAGTGCCTTCCTCAATTTACCTCTTTCCTTTTGTTATAAGCAGCAAGAAGAAACCAGGCCATGCCTTCAACACTTAGAAATCTCCTCAGCTAAATATCTAAGTTCATTGCTTACAAGTTCTACTTTCCTCTTTTCCTTCAACATAAACACCTTTAACATCCATATTTCCACTAAAATTCTGCTCATGTTGAGATATACATTCTTTAGGATGATGGAAGTGCTCTCTACTATGCTCTTGACTTCGTTCTATGCCCTCACCAGAATTGCCTTTAAAATTCATTTTTCTGCTAATAGTCTCTTTAGTAAAATCTTGGCATTTTCTCTCAAGCATTTCAAAATTCTTCCAACTTCTACTCATGACCCAATTCCAAAGCCATCTTCTACGTGTTTAGGTATTTGTTACAGCAGCACCCCACTTCTTGGTACCAAAATCTGTATGTGTTTCCTAGGGCTACCGTAACAAACTGCCACAAACTGGGTGGCTTAAAACGTTTTTAAAAATTCTCATAATTCTGGAGTTCAACATTAAGGTGGTGACAGAGCCACACTCCCTCAGAAGGCTCTAGGAGAGACTCTCTCCTGGCTCCTTCCAGGTTCTGGAGGCTCAGGCATTCCTTAGCTTGTGGCGGTAGCACACTGATTTCCACCTCAGTCTTCACATGGCCTTCTCTTTCTTTGTGTGTTCTTCTCTGTGTCTCCCATAAAGACACTTCCCGTTAGATTTAGGGCCCACCTGGATAATTCAGGACAATCTCATCTTGAGATCCTTCATTACATCTGTTAGGACTCTTTTTCCAAATAAGGTCACATTCATAGGTTCTGGAATGTATTAGTCAGGGTTCTCCAGAGAAACAGAAACAGAACCTATCTCTCCTATATACATAGGCTCATATGATTATGGAGGTTGAGAAATCCCATGATCTACCATCTGCAAGTTGGAAAACCAGGAACATTGGTGGTATAATTCAGTCCTACTCTGAAGATTTAAGAACCAGGAGCACTGATGTCCAAGGGCAGGAGAATGTGGATGTCCCGGCTCAAACAGAATCAAATTCACCCCTCCTCTACCTTGTTCTATTCAAGCCCTGAACGGATTGGATGATGACTACCCATATCAGGGAGGGCCATTTGTTTTATTTAGTCTATTAATACAAATGCTAATCTCTTCTGGAGACACACTCGTAGACATACCAAGAAATACTGTTTTACCAGCTGTGTAGGCATCCTTTAGCCCAGTCAAGTTGACACATAAAATTAACCAACACATGACTAGGACATGTCATTTTGGGGTCCACCATTCAACCCTCTATAGCCTCCTTCCCTTTCTCATCCCAACTCCCCACTCTCCTACCAGTTTTTCTTGAGAATATTCACTAATAAATTACTTTTACATAATTACATAAATCCTTGTTTCATGGTCTGCTTCTGGGGAAACAAACCTGATAGGGTTTATAACTTGAGTCTCTATTTGATTCCATTAATCTATTTTTTTGTGCCCATACCAATATGATACTGCCTTTTAAAATTAAATTATGTATTTTGAGATAGTTCTAGAGTCATATGCAGTCCTAAGAAATAATGCAGAAATATCTCATGCACTGTTTACCATCAATATCATCAATATCCAGTTTACCCCAATGTTAACATCTTGTAAAGCGATAGTGCAATATCACAACCAGGGATTTGACGTGATATCGTCAAGACACAGGACCATCCCCCCACCATGAGGATCCCCGATGTTGCCTTGTTATAGCTACAGTCCACTCAGTTCCCTTCCTCTCTCAGCCCCCAGGCCCTGGTCCCTGACTCCCACTAATCTGTTCTCCATTTCTATTATTTTGTATTTCTAGAATGTGAAGTAAAATGCAATCATACAATAGGAAACCTTTTGGGATTAACTTTTTCATTCGCAAATCCCTAGAGATCATCAGAGGTTGCGTCATAGTTGTTCCTTTTCATGCCAATGTATCCTGGATGGTGACCTCAGCTGTTTAGCTATGCCCATGTTGAAAGACATTTGGGTAGTTCCCAGTTTTAGGCTATTACAAACAAAGGGGTGTGAACATCTGTGTACAGATTTTTGTGTGAATGTCAATTTTTTATTTTTCTGGGATACTTGCCCAGGAGTGCTTTTGGTGGATCATATGGTAGTTTTATAAAAATGGCCAAATTATTTTCTAGAGTGGTTGTATCATTTTGCATTCCTACCAGCAATATATAAGTGATCCAGTTTCTCTGCATCCTCACCAGTTGTTGTCACAGTTTTTTACTTTGGCCATTCTGATAGGTGTGTATTTATACTCATGTAGTTTTAATTAGAATTTTCTGATTGGTTAATGATGCCAAAACCATTTCATATGCCTATTTGTCATCAAATAAAAATGAAGATCTCTATATCCTTTTTGATGAAAAGTCTATTCATGTCTTTTACCCATTTTCTAATTGATTGTGTTTTACTGTTCAGTTGTTTTGTTTGTTTGTTTTTGTTTTTGTTTTTGTTTTCATTTTGAGACAGAGTCTCACTCTGTCACCCTGGGTAGAGTGCAGTGGCGTCATCATAGCTCACTGCAACCTCAAACTCCTGGGCTCAAGGGATCCTCCTGCCTCAGCCTTCCGAGTAGCTGGGACTACAGGTGCATGCCACGACACCCGGCTAATTTTTCTATTTTGGGTACAGATGGGGTCTCACCCTTGCTCAGGCTGGTCTCGAACTCCTAAGCTCAAGCAATCCTCACACCTTGGCCTCCCAGAGTGTTAGGATTACAGGTGTGAACCACTGTGCCTGGCCCTATTGTTCAGTTTTGAGAGTTCTTTGTATACTAGATGCTAGTCCTTGTGGGATAAGTGGTGCCATGAACTGAATATTTGTGTCTCCTAAAATTCATATGTTGAAAATCTAATCACCAAGGTGATGGCATTAGGAGGTGGGGCCTCTGAGACGTGCTCGGATCATGAGGATGGAGCCCTTGTGAATGGGATTAGTTCCCCTATAAAAGAGACTCCAGAGAGTTGCCTTGCCCCTTCTACCATGTGAGGACACAGCAGGAAGGTGCTGTCTACGAACAAGGAAGTGGGTCTTCACCAGACACCAAATCTTCCAGTGCCTTGATCTTGGACTTCCTGGCTTCCAGAACTGTGAGAAATAAGTTTCTGTTGTTTAGGAGCCATCAAGTTCATGGTATTTTATTATAGCAGCCCAAATGGACTAAGACAAGTAGTTTGTGCCATATTGGTTTGTGGGGGTTTTTTTAATCACAATGGTCAAAAACACATAACATAAAATTTACTATCCTAATCATTTTTAAGTGTACAGTATACTAGTGTTAACTATATACACATTGTTGTGCAACAGATTTCTATAACATTTTCATCTTGCAAAACTGAAACTCTGTAACCATTGAACAACTACCCTTTCCCCCCTCCTCCCAGCCCCTCCCATTCTTCTCTATGTTTCTAAGAGTTTGTCTATTTTAGATACCTCATGTAAGTGGAATTATGTAATATTTGGCATTTTGTAACTGGCTTATTTCACTTAGCATAATGTCCTCAAGGTTTATCCATTTTATAGCATATGATAGGATTTCATTTTCTTTTAACCTTTCAAATGTAGAAAAAGACAGAGTTTTACTCTGTCATCCAGACTGGAGTGCAGTGGTCCGATCATAGCTCACTGCAGCTGCAACCTTCTGAGCTCAAGTGATCCTCCCACCTCAGCCCCCCAAGTAGCTGAGACTCCAGGCTCGTGCTACTATGCCTGGCTTATTCTTTTTTAAGGCTGAAAAATATTCCATTGTAGGTATTTGCCACATTTTCTTTATCCATTCACCTGTGGATGGATATTTAGGTTGCTTCCAACTCTTAGCTATTACGCACCATATTGTTCTAATACACTGTAATTTTGTGGCATTTTTTCCTTGATGGATGTAGCAATTCAGCAATTCAGTTGGCTCATTCAACACATTCTCAACCACCACTCCCATTGTTTTCCTTTACTATAAAGGAAGGGAAGCTAAATATTTGGTTTTCTTGACCATCTTCCAGAGGTAATAATAACTAAGATTTATTGAGACATTTGCCTTGTTTCCACTTTTGGACTATTATAAATAATGCTGTCATGAACATTCACGAACAAGTTTCTGTGTGGACATTTGTTTTTAATTTCTCTTGAGTATATGCTTATGAGTGGAATTGCTGGGTTATATGGTAACTCTATGTTTAGCATTTTGAGGAGATGCCAAACTACTTTGCAAAGCTACTGGACCACTTTACATTCCCACTAACAGTAAATGAGCATTCCAATATCCTCACTTCCTCACCAGCACTTGCTATGGTCTGTCTTATTGGCTTTAGCCGTCCTAGTGTGAAGGCTGTGACGTGGTAGCTCACTGTGGTTTTGATTTGCATTTCCCTGATGACTAACGATGTTGAGCATATTTTCATGTGTTTATCGGTCACTTGTTTACATTCTTTAAAGAAATGTCTATTCAAATTCTTTGCTCAGTTTTAAATTGTCTTGTTTCTGTTTTTGTTATTGTATTATATCTGCTTTGCACCTTCACCGTGGGCAGTTCTATAACTTTCTTCAGTTCTGTGGAATTAACTCTTAATAATACCTTTGAGCATTTTCTCTCCTCTATTCTTTTTGTTCCCCTCTTTTGAAACTCCTGTTAAGCAGATTTTGGATGTTCCAAATCTATCTTAAGTAACTCTCAAGTTTACTCCCCCAACTTACTCCCCTCTCTTCATTCTTTGATATCAACACTGCAAGAATGCCCAGACCAGTGTTTCAGCTCAATAATTTACTTTCTAGTCATGATTATTCTGTTATTCAACCATCTATTGAGTTTTATAAACTGGAGTATTTTTTATTAAGATGTCTCTTGTCTGTTATTCATAGCAGCCAGCTCCTCTTTCACGAGGCTACAGTTTCTTTTTATTTATGCACCCAACCAATATTTCCTGAGTAACCACTATGAGCCTAAGGAGATAGACACAGAGAAGTGAACAAAATAGTAAAAAATCTCTCCCTTCATGGAGCTTATAGTCTACTAAAGGAACCAGGCAGAAACAAGATAAATAAGTGAAAGGTGTGTTATCTCAGATCATAATAAATGCTAAAGAGAAAAAAAAAAGCAGGAAAGTGGTATTGAAACCAGGGAAGGGGGATTTCAGGGAGCTGGAATTTTAGATGGGATGGCCAGGGAAGCCTCAGTGTGAAGCTGACTTTTGACTTAAAGACCAGATGGAAATGAGTGAGCCAGCTATGCAGATATCAAGTGGATATCTTTGTCCTTTTGCACTACACACTATAAGAATTTCTCAGCTTCCACAAACTTTGTGGGTAGATGGCATAGCAGGTGCAAAGGCCCTGAGGTTGGAGCATTCCTGAATGTTCAAGACAGAATTGGGGGAGGCCTGTGTGGCTGGATGGGAGTGGACCAAAGGGAGTTGGGCAGGTGGTGAGGTTAGGAGTGAGTAGTGGGGCCAGGTCTTGGGGAGCAGTGGGTCCCCCTGAGGACCCTGCCCTTTCCCAGATGATGTGAGGGCTGCTGGAGGTTCTGAACAGAGGAGGGACATGCTCTGACTTGCACTTTGCCAGGATCGCTTTGGCTGCTGTTGTGAGAATTGACTGGTGGGAACAGTGTGAGAAGCAGCGTGTCAGCCAGGGCCTAACCAGCAGAAAATAAACCCCTTGAGTGCTGAGAAAGCAAAACTGCCACCTTGCTCCGAGCCTGGGCCTGCCATGTGTCAAGGGTGCACTGGACCGTCCCTGTCCCCCACCCCCCATGCCCTGCCTTAAGTTCTTTAGGCACCTTAAGGCCTGCAGTGGCCTGAGGGAGCTGCTCAGGCGCAACCTGACGGCACCGCAGCAGCTCCGCATGCGTCTCTCCCTTTTTGGCAAAGGGGCTTTCTGATGCCAGTGGACAGACGGGGTTGGTACTGGCCTGGCGTCCATCCATATGCATCCAGGACAGACCAGGGAATGGGCACGCTGTGGCACCCATGCCTGTCTTCCAACTTGAAAAAAAACCAAAACCCAAGAACAAACCCCTGAAGTATTCACTTTTTTCCTTTCCTCCTTCAGTCAGCCTATCCCATACTCCTCTCCCCAGGAGCTCGTTCCAAAATAACCCTCGTGGCTGCACACCCTTGTCTCAGGCTCTACTTTCGGAGGGAAGACAGTTCAGTCAAGAAAAGCCTTGCATTTCCGGAGAAACCACAGAACAAACAAGCAAACAAAAACCAGGAACATCTTGTCTTCTCTTAAATTGATCAAGTCTAGTGCTTTGGGCCTTTTTCCTTTAGGGTTCTATTCCCTAAAGGAAACCAACTTTATTTCTGACTTAATGACCATCACAGATACACTCATCACATGAGGAAACCGCAATTTTTCCACCAAAGAGAATGAAGAGTAAATTGACTATACCTTTTCTGTTTATTCTCTGAAATAAATAATATTGTATCTTTTATTCTGAAAGCCAGTTCTTCTGATATTTGTACTCCCAAGCATTTGCAGGGTTTTTTTTTTAACAATATTTAAAACAGAGGGATTTGAACAGAAGCAATGGAAGAAACCAAAAAGGAATGGCAAGGCAGCCCAGAGTCAGCAACAGCAGGAAGCCTTCGCTAGCCTTAGACCTGAAGGACACAGAGAGGAGAGATCTCACCTGAGTCACGGCCTGGGATGCCTTATGGATGTAGGAACCACAGTGGCCACCCTGAAGGGAACAGCAGTCCTGGAGGAGAGGAGGGTGTTGGGGGAAATACCGCCGGAGGCAGGGGCAGGTGTGAGTGTCCTGCAGGGGCTGAGAGCTGGCAGAAAGCGGGGAGTGCAGCCTGCGATGATCAGTCCTCTGTGACACAGGGCAGAGGGTGTGGTGCCTCTGAGGGCAGTGGGCCCAGGAGCAGCACAAGCAGAGAGTCCAGGTAAGAGCTTCAGATTAGAATATGTTAAGTTTGATGAATCTAGGAGGTGGCCAGGGGAGATGTCAAATACCCAGTTGGATGAACAAGTTTGGAATTCAGGGGAGGCTCAGGGCTGAAGATGTAAAACCAGTAGTTGCCAGCATGAAGGTGGTGTGGCCCTTAAAGACACCCCAGGAGATCATTTGGGGGAGGAACAGAGGAGAGAAGAGGCTCAAGGCCTGAGCCCCAGAGCACGGCCAGCCCAAGGCTCTGAATCGGAGCATCAGGAAAGTCAGAGGAAAACCAGGAGAGGGCACAAGGATGAGAGAGTGGGCATCTGGGTAGACACCACTGAAAGGCGGATAGGTAGACAGGAGACTGTGGCTTTGACACCATGAACGTCATCGGTGGTCTTGACAAGAGCACTTTTGGTGGAGTGGTGCAGAGGATGACTTGATTAGAGTGGTTAGGAGGAAGACTGGGAGGAGAAAACCTGGAGGTAGGCCATATAAACAACTCCACTTGTTCCTCTGAGGACACAATTACACTTACCTCATTGTTTCCAAGGATTTGGTTTATGAACTCTTTTCAGGAGTGTTAGTTTCCTTTAAGGCGTCGGTTTTATTCAAATGTTTGATAACTTTTGGTTACGTGTATTTTTTTACATTTATTTGCATTTATTTTATGCTGAATTTATTCCTATGCCCTAATTTTTTTCTTCAGTTTCTTCTGAAATATCTTTTTCTTCTGTGCAACCCCTCTTCTGGTTTAGGAATCTGTTCCTTTTCAGTAAGGATCATCTCAATGTGGCAGGGGAAGCTCATGCATGACTCAACCCTACCATGAGCTCTATAAAGCAGCTCATCATGAGTGCTTTGTTCACCAAGATATGCTCAATGACCAGAGAATCTACAGTGAAACCCTTAAGCTCAGCATTACTCTCTGCATTTTTAAGAATGTGCAGCAAAAATTCAGTGTTCTTCTTGGGCCACCAACCCTGTGTCCAGCCCCACTGTCTGGCCTGGGCACACCTCCAGCTCCACCACTGTAACATGGACTGGCAGACATTGCTTCTGTAGCATGACAGCTTTCAGATCTTTGTGGCTATTGAATACGCATCCTTGATGGTCTGGGCAGTTTCATGTGTGTTCTTAAAGTGAATGTGAAGATATGAACCACTTGATTTGCATGATTTTATGGGGTGTTCTTGGTCAAGTGAATAGCAAACCATTTCCACAGATCCCCTCAGACTGCTTATGGGAAGAGCTGTGTGTTCTTTTTGATGTTTGATTTCTCCTGTTTGTTTTTCTTTGAATGCTGTATGGTTTATCTCAGCCTTTCCCAAAATGATTGTCTCTTTTATTAGAATTAAGTGATCCTCTTTGTCCCATTTAATGTTTGTGTCTTGGATTCTGGTTTGTTTGATGTTTACAGTTCTGTACCTCCTTTTGCTGGATTTATCTGTTCCCTTGTAATTTTCTATAATATAAAGTATACTATAGTCTCTAGAAAATTTTTATTAAAGATCAACAAAAACCATTTACTTTATATATCTGGATTTCCTAGCTCTTAAATATGAATGGTTCTCTGAGCATCACCACAGAATGGAAGAAAACCTCTAGCATGAAAGACCAACTCCAAACAAAAAAATAAAAAGAACTTGACAATATTGGCAAATTAGTCTTGACAAATGTGCCACACTATGTAAGCTGTTAAGCTGGGAGGAACTGAGTGTGGGGTATATGAGAACTCTCTGTATGACCTTTGCAATTTTTCTGAAGTCTAAAACTATTCTAAAATAAAAAGCTTTTTAAAAAATAACTTGGAGAAACAGAGTTAATGCAGGGGCAGTAGGAAAAATATATAATTAGTATTTTCAGGAAAAAAGAATATATTGCATGCGGAAGAAAAGAACCATCTGTTATATAAGGGAGCATCTAGATGACAAGAAAGAGCTCCTGGGGATTTAAAATATGGGAGCAGAAATGAAAGAATGTAACAGAAGCCTTGGGAGGTAAAGTTTTTAAAAACTGCCAGAAAGTAGAACAGAAAATCAAAGAGATAGAAAATAGAGATGAAAGACACAAAGATGAGAGAATCAGTCTGTGAACTGCAAGACTCGAATGTGTCCTTATGTCACAGAAACAGAGCACACAGGAAAAGCTGGGGAGGGAACCATCTAAGAAATAATATGAGAAAATTCCCAGAAGGACATGAGTCTCCAGATTCAAAGGCTCCATCATGTGCCCAACACAGGGATTATATTATTTTAAAAACCCGCAACTAGCTATACTGTTATAAAGTTAAATAATAATGAGAATAAAGAAAGCTCCTAAAACTTCCAAATGGGGAGATAAAAGGACAGGTCACAGGAAAAGGATCAGTAGAGGAATGGCATCAGACTTCTTGTTAGCAACGTTAGAAGACAGACAGCACAGCAATGCTTCACACTTGTGAAGGAAATGATTTCCAACCAAGGATTCTATCACTAACTAAACTATCCATAAATAATAAGAGTAGAATAAAGACACATGGTGTATATCAATCAGGGTATGTTAGGTTATGCTGCAGTAACAAGCACCCCCCCAAATCTTTGTGGCTTATAAAAACAAAAGCTTATTTCTTCCTCTTGATATACCCCTTTGTAAATTTGGGAGTGGAGGGATTGGATTCTTCCAGATGTCTCCTTTTTATATAACTGAGGATAACAGAACAGACACCATCCTGAACATTACCTATCATTATATTAGAGAAAAAATGCTCTGGAGAGTGTCACACTGGCAACCCAGTGCTCTGTAATGATAGTGATGTGCCACTTCCACTCACATGGCCAGGAAGTGTAATGCTACCCCCTGCCTGGATGACAGAGCCAGAAATATTCAGTGAACGGCACTGAGGGTTACCATGTAGATTCTTAAATATGGATCCACCAGGCAGTCTTTCTCGAGAAACTCCTGAGTGACACGCTGCTTCCAAATGAGTGAGCAAAACAAGAAAATGAGGGCCTGGATGTTTCATACAGAGCAGGAGGGAAGAGGGCCCCAGGGTGACAGCTGGGGGCAGCCTCGGGTGACCAGTCATGCTGGAGGAAGGGATGGAGGGCAGGGGGAATAAACACATGTGGGCCCAACGCCAAGGAAATGAGCAAAAGGAGGTGATTAAATCCAGGAAAAAAATGTTCCAGACAGGAAAGGTAATCACTCCTTGGCTCAACAGCAAACAGCGACTTTTAAAGTCATTTAATAATGAAAACATTCTAATGGACTTTACCAAAAAACAGGTTAAAACTACATTGAGACAATGGGAAGAGGGGAAATGTGTATCAGGAATGATATAAGAGACCTAAATCTTCATCTCCTCTAGTAAGTTGTTAATGAACAATAGTGAAAACTAACACATCATTAATATTAGAGTAGTACACTATTTAAAAATATGAGGAAATTTTCAGAAGTAACTAAAAGAAGTGATTGGCCTTTGGAAATTGGAATTTGGGATTGGAAAGACCAGGGCCAGGACTGATCTTTTTTGTTATAAATTTTGTGCTTTTATTTGAATTCTTAAACTATAACATATGTACAACTTGGATAAAAATTAAAATTAAGCCAAAATTATATCTTTAATTTTCCTATTATTAATATTTTAACTTATACATTTACATTATGTGTCAAGCACCATTCTTAGTTATTTATGTCAATTGAACAGTGGGGTAGCATCTTATTGTGCAGTGCAGAGGGATTTCTGTTTGGATCCAAAGTTAGCTTGTCAGTATAAGAAAATTATCACTGAATATTCCTTAAATCTCTCATAAGTCTGCAGTATATCAAACATGTGGTTTGGTATACACACCTTGAATCCATTCCTGCAACTTTTCCTTAGATAATGTTTCTTGAGTGCCTTCAATTCATTATTCATTTTGTAATCTTAGGAGTATAAAAGCGAGCTATTCAAACTCTTAAGTTGAAAAATTACTTGTAGTTCATTTATTCACCCCCCCATTCATCTTCCCCTTTTGCCCCAGGGCCCCCCTCCCATCCCCACCCCTGTCCTTCTGAACGCCCTCTCTAATGTCTTTAGAGTGCCTGCAACCTTGCAAGATGTGCAGTGCCATGCAGGGCTCCAGTCAGTCATGTAAAATTTAAAAAGTGGGTTCAGTCCATCCCTGGATAACTCCAGTTCTGTGGCTCAACAAAGCCATTGAAGATCCTGGTTCTTTTGGGATCCTTGCTCTGCTACCCACCAGAGTATTAACTTCCATTTAAGACCAATATCAAGATCATTTTAAGACCAGTGTTCCTCGCTGGTTATAAGACAGCAGCCAATGGTAACCAATTCTGCATGATTGCCTGTGTATGTCCAGGCAAAGACAGAGACTGGCTTCCTGAGCCTTTGTCCTTAAAAGCAAGAAACCAACTTTCTCAGAGACTCTCAGAGCTCTGCTCAAGTCTCATTGACCCTGTGAGCAAATGTGAAACTCAAAGAGCCTTCAAGATGGATCCCGAGTGGCTAACTGGGCCTAAACTTAAACTAGAGCAAAGTGAACATTTGCTGACTAGGAGTCACACATGTACTCTGAGTTCTCTGAAAACCTGCACCTTTTATCTTTGGAACTTTCAGAACTCACGCGCCTCGTCAATCAGGGTTCAGCTGTATCAATCAATCAGATACAGCTGCATTAACCAGTCAGAGCTAAGCAAGTTTCAATCTTCATTTGCACAGAGCTGATTGGGAACCTGGGCAGGAACTTTTGCTGTAAAACCCAAGTCCTTCCTTTGTTCTCTGGAACCCACCTTTGCACCTTTGTTTTATACCATATGCTGCATCTCCCTGGTTTGCAGACTGTTCAGTGGAAAAGAAATCTCTTTCTTCCAAACACCTTTCCAGAGAACGTTTGTTCGGAGCCCAAATTGCCTTAGGTCTGCCCATCCCTGAATTAATCAATGTAAGGGGGAGAAGGAATGACCCTAACAAGGCCCACCCTGGAGCTGAGATCTATCACTTAAAGCCCATGGCTGCCACCCAATGGGAAGGATAGAATGGATATTGGGAGTTACTCACAATCTTCTAAAACCACCTCCCTCTCTCCCCTATTTTATTTTGCTTTCCTCCAATTCATTCAACACAAAAACCATCTGATGATATAACTCGTCACTTAAAATCCTTCAATGGTGCGGTGGCTGGTCTTCAAAGATGGGCCTCCCACTGAGTTAAACCTCCCAGAATTCATGCTTTGAATCTGGGTTGTCTTAGTATTTGTTTTGGACCAACAGAGTATGGTGAAATGATGCCCCGTGACTTCCAAAAGTAGATCATAAAAAAAAAACCTTACTGTCTCTGCCTGAGCCTATAGGGACACTTGTTTTTTGGATACTCCTCTAGGAAACCAGCCACCATACTGTGAGATGTCCCAGCCACATGAAGGGGTCATGTGTAGTCACAATGGCTGACAGCCCCAGCTGACCCTCAGCCAACAGCCAGCACCAATCACCAGCCATGTCAGTCTGCCTCCTTGGACGTCCAGCCCAGCTGAGCCTTCAGATGGCTGCAGCCCCAGCTTCCCTGTGACCAAAACCACATGCAAGACCTCAAGTGAGAATTGCCCAGCCAAGCATAGTCAAACTACAAGACTGTGAGAGACAGGTTAAATTGTAGTTTGAGTTTTGGGGTGGTTTGTTATTCTACACTAGATAACTGAATCAAATGTCTTCTCATATATGTCAGTTTAGATTGCATTTGGCTGTAAGAGGATTCCTGGCCAACAATGACTTAAACAAAGTGGTATGGTTTGAATGTTTGTCTCTCTCAAACTCATGTTGAAATATAATTGCCATTGTAACAGTATTAAGAGGTGGGACCTTTAAGAGGTGATTAGGCCATGAGAGCGCCACCTTCATGGGTGGGATTAATGCCCTTACTAAAGGGTGAGTTTGACTCCCTTTTTCCTCTTCACCCTTCTGCCTTCTGCCATCTAAGGACAAAGTGTTCCTCCACTCTGTGGCACTCAGTGCTAGAGGTGCCATCTTGGAATCAGAATCGCCAGACCTGCTGGTACCTTGATATTGGGCTCCCCAGCCTCTAGAACCATGAGCCAATGCATTTGTGTTTATAAATTACCCAGTCTGTGGTGTTCTGTTGTAGCAGCATAAGTGGACTAAGACACAAAGGCCTTTACTGATCCCACATGCCAAGAAGCCTGGGGAGGCATGTCTGGGGTTTGTTCAGTGGCTCAGCAATATTGAGGACCCAGACTCGGTGTTTCCATCCTGCTATCCTCAGCACATTGACTTTGCATCATTAGAACTGTCATCCATTCCAAGTGGCCTCAGAGTCACATATCACATTAAAGTCAGGAGAGAGGGGCAGGGCCAAAAAGACCTCTCCTCTTGAGGCACTGAGGTTTTGTCTGGAAATTTTGTGTTTCCCCGAAACTGTTCAGCAGGCTTCCACTGACATTTTGTTGGTCAGAACTGGGTCACATGCCCACTCCCAACCAGTCCCTGGAAAAGGGGGGATAGAATCAGCCAACCAATGATATCTCATCTCCTGGGCCTGGGGGCCAGGACTGCCTTACCTGAGGCCAAGGAGTCTCTGCCCACTGCTTGAATAAAATGGAGTTCTGCTCAGGAAAGAGGGATGGGATTAGACATGACACGGTGTCTGCCACACACTTGATGAAGCCCAGTCCCAACCACCCATGTCCTGTACTCCAGCCCCACAAGCCTCTCCTTCCTCAGTCCGTGCATCTGGTCTCCTGCCATTCTCCACACCTGGAATGCCCTCTTCCCCCAGCCGACATCCTTACCCTTCAAATCTCCGCTCAGATGCCACTTTCCCCCTCCCTGAGTTACATGCCCTCTTAGTTTTTTACATTTCTTTGTTTCACCTAATGAAACCTAAGTATTTTTGTGTGAATGGATCAACATCTGCCTTCTCTATTGACCAAAGATTGAAGCTGTGACAATATTTTTGTCACTATATTCTCTAGTATCTAGTAGATACACAATAAATAATTATTAAGTAAATGAATGACTGTGTTTTGCTTTCTCAACTTCACTCATACCTCCCTATGCTGGTGTTGTGTAAACACAGACGTCATTTTAAAAAGTTATTCTGGATCTTAAATCTTGAAAAAGTTCAGCAGGGCGGTCTTAGATTTTCCATATAATAAATTCCATTTTGCTTAAATGGGAGCTTATTTTATGCTTGGTGAAATTTATATTTCAGTTCAGGATACTACACCAAAGCAATTTATAATGATACAGAATCATATTCATCTTTCAAATCTTGGATAAATATGTCACACACTTTTTTAAAAAAGTCCAGATTAAAGTGATTAGGAGAGTCTCCCTTAAAGATGGTCTAAGTTAATTGTTTAAAAAACAAATGTATTTTATTGATATATCCAGCCCCTAATTCTCAGGGATGACCTGGTGACCAGGTTTCTTGAGTAGTTAAATCTTAGCAGTGGAAGAGGTCTTGATAGCTAGACTCTTTGGTAGTGGGCAAAAATATTACTTTTGACTTCTAGTTGTAGAATATTGGGCCAATATTACAAATAGGTGTCAAAAATATTTTCATATTTTATTATAAAGAAGTGGAACTACTGTTCTAAGTTGTGGTTTGTTCTTATGACAATCCCTCCTACACACCTATCTGTGTGACCTGGGGCAAGCTGCTTAACCTCTCTGTGCCTAGTTTCCTCAACTGTCAAATAGGGATAACACTGTTGCGACAATGAGGCCAGTTAGTGCAGGCCAAGTGGTGGGGCAGGCCCCAGGTATGGGCGTGTGACTGCTGGCCCTGGGTACTATTCCAGTGTTCAGCACGGCAGCAGGATCTCAGTGCATGGTCACTAGAAGCACGGTGCTCACGGTTTGAACCAGACTCCACCACTTAAATAGCCCTAAGACCTTTGGTAAATTGTTTTAACCTCTCTAAGCCATTGTTTTCTCATCTGTGAAATGGGGGTGTTAATAGCTACCTGACAAGATGAGGGTTCAATGACATTGAGTTGTGGCTGTAAGCATCTGACACACTGTACTGCTTCCCTGTGATCCTATACCACCTGGGCTGCCAGGAAGCTGTTGTCCACACCAGGCCAGAGTTCATGGACTATTGGGCAGGAAGGCCCTTCTCAAGCCAGCAAATTCAAGTTCAGTCAGGGGGAGGGGATAACAAGTGATTTGTTCAAAGGCACCCAACTAGTTAGAGACAGAGACGAGCAGAAACATGTTGTAAATGAAAAACAATCGTGTGTCTCTGTTTTATGATAACATCTATATTTACACAGTCTTA
This sequence comes from Daubentonia madagascariensis, assembly GCA_023783475.1. Classification (NCBI taxonomy): domain Eukaryota; kingdom Metazoa; phylum Chordata; class Mammalia; order Primates; family Daubentoniidae; genus Daubentonia; species Daubentonia madagascariensis. The sequence goes on from JAKFHU010000614.1 coordinate 341,615, forward strand.
CTTTGCAGTAGTGTTGGTTCTTTTATTCTAGAATTTAAACACTTCCTGCTGTTATCTACTGTGGTACAGAGAAGCAGGGATAAATTAGTCCCATTAACCAATATGGCCTTATCCCATAACTGTCTTTTAGAAACCCTGTCACAGACAATGAGTTTCCCTTGGTCTCTGCAGAAGAGGAGCTGAGTGCATGGGGGCAACTCTGATCTGGGGGCCCTGAGGCAGAGACTGGCAGCTTTTAGGTTAGTGTGTTGGTTTTTAATGAAAATCAGTCTTCCTAAAATCAGCACTATTAAATACTACTATTGGGCACCTAAAGAGAATATCTACAAGGAGTGTCAAGGGCTGAATCAGATGAATATTTGGAATGTAAAAAAGGGTCCTATAGCTGAACCTCTGTTGCAGGTTCATTGAGCCAAACTTGGAGGGGGAAGCCTGAGTGGCCCCCGAGTGGCCCCCAAGTGGCTTCCCAGTGGGCTGGGCCAGCTCCAGGGCCAGCCAGGAGGACCCACGGCAGCAGCAGGGTCTCTTGGTTGGAAACTGTTGCTTAGTGTGGCTGCCCATGGCCAGGCCTCACACTGACCCAGCTGCCTGTCACCGAGATGGGCCCGGATGTGCCCTGGTTCTGCTGGTGACCTCCCTGCCACCTCCTGGAAACCACAGAATGTTACCCACTCTTCAAGTATGAGCAGCACCTTGTTCTTACAAAGGAAACAAAATGTCATCAACATCTAATTTCCAAAACAAACAAACAAATCTAATTTCCTACAGCAGGAAAAGACAGAAAAGATTCACATAGGTCTGAGGAGACAAATTTAACAAAGACACGGTTACAGGTCACTTTAAACATGAATTTGAGCTGCTAAAATGAGTAAGTGTAAGAAAAGAAAAACCCCTGTTGCCTCTGCTCCCTGTGCCCTGGCAGTAGTGCGTCTGTGTGGGAGGACAGGGGCAAGCTGCTGTTTGGGGAGGGGCAGCCCCAGGCTCACTTCCCTTGTCACCTGCCCTTGCCTGGCATATCAGAGAGAACTGTGAACCTAAAATTACAAGGCCCTGTGGCCTAATGAGGGGAAATGCTATTGTGAAGGTGATCTTTCAGTGTCAGGGGAGAGCAGGGCTGCAGGAGTGGTTAGGGGTGTGAATTTAATTCCCATAACCTCTCTTCCTCGCTGTGTGAACTTGGGCAAGTTTTCAAGGCTCATTTCTTCATCATCAGAAGACAGGGACAGCAGCAGAAGCCACCTCCTAGGGCGGTTGTGATGAATAAAGGAGAAGGTGCCTGTTAAATGCTTATGACCATGCCTCACACATAGCCAATGGTCACTAGACCTTTACTATTATTATTACATCTGAAAAAAATCCTAGTGTTTTATAATGAAAAATTTCTGCTGAAAAACTCTGTCCATTTTACTTTCATTTGCTTCCTGCTCTACGTGATTTTTCAACATAGTTTTTTTTTGTTGCTTTTGTTTGTTTGTTTGTTTTTTGAGACAGGGTCTTGCTCTTGTCATCCTGGCTACAGGGCAGTGGTGTCATCATGGCTCATTGCAATCTCGACCTCCCTGGCTCCAGCAATTCTGCCTCAGCCTCCCTCATAGCTGGGACTACAGTGTTGCCATGCTTGGCTAATTTTTAAAAAAATTTTTTGTAGAGAAGGGGTCTTGATATGTTGCCTAGGCTGTTCTCAAACTCCCGGGCTCAAGTGACCCTCCTGTCTCGGCCTCTCAAAATGCTAGGATTATAGGCATGAGCCACTGTGCCTGGACTCAACATAGTTTTCATTTTTGAGTACCTATCCTGTTTCAGACTTGGTGCTGGGAGCTTTGGCATAACTTAACTCAATAACTCCTCACAACAACCTCAACAATAACAGTAAAAAAAGCTTCACAGGTCATGTGGGGTTTCAGACAAGGAAAATAGAACTCTGAGCTGCCATTGGTCAGGGAAACCCCTGGAGTAGATAAGACTTAGCTGGGTCAGTAAGGAGGTAGAGGATGACTGAGGGGTGGGCAGGGCTGAGGTTTTCTGGGGAGGGGAAGAGCCTGGGCAAAGGCATGGAGGTGGGATGGGCCTCCCAGCCAGATCACCTTCCCCAGGGACAGGAAAGAAGGTCAGAGACACCCAGATCCGCCAGGTGGTCTCTGGATACTGCTCATATCAGCATCAAATGTCCCCCATTTCTGCTGCTCTAGCTGAGGTGGATGGCTTGCACTTGATGTTCAGGAAGCAGCTTTTCAAAGGCCTTTAGCATTTCCATTTCAAATGACTTACACTCATGTGCAAGGCAGTCCTCACAGGTTTTATACATTAGAATGAAACATATATATTACATATATGTACACACACATATATTCATGGATTCATATATATATTTGTGTGTTCTATTCAATTGATTCTATTGAATTCTACTGATTGATTATAGAATATAATATTCTATATTATTCTATTGATGCACTACTATGGCTATCTTCAGGGTAATGAAATACCTCTACCTAGAGAGGTTCTATGTTAGTGCCTTTCTCTCTCCCTCTCTCCCTTTCTTCTTTCTTCCCTCTCCTTTTCCATCTATTGCATTTCTTTGTTAGATGAAGACCCTGAGATATTTGCCAAGATATTTGAATCAATCCTCCTGTTAGGTCATCAGGATGGCAGGGCTCTGCACCCAGCTTGGGTTCCAGGCGTGGTGTGGGCATGAAGAAAAGAGAATTGAAGCCGAGTTCTCTTAGGAGGGGCCCACATCTGGAGGAGCTGGGCTGGGGAGGAGGCCACAGCCGGCCAAGAGGGCAGAACCAACGTAACCCAAGCCCAGTTAGATGGATCTGGCCTCCAAGTCTTAGCTTTAAGGCTCTCAGCACATTTCAAAAAAACAGTCTGCTTTTTTGGTTTCCTCATCTGCACAATGGGGTAGATTAGCACTCAGATAAAATGGTCTAACTAAACAGGAAGCACCTAGCAGCACATAATAGTAATGACAGCAGTTGCTGTTATCATTGGAAAAGCTCCAGACTGAGTGGGGGGACAGGAGGGTGGGGAGCCTTTGCCAGGGCACCAGAGGACATGTCCAGGAACAGTTCAGGGAGCAGCTCTCTTCTGGTGACCCAACAGGATGCCCAGCCGAGATGGGACCAGACACCCACACTCATGGCATCACCTGGGCCATCTGGGTAAAGAAGGTGTTCACATCCGGCCTGAACAGAAAATGACCCGTGGGTAAGACAGAAGGAGCCCAGGGCATGTGTATGATTTCAGCTCCCTTGCTCCTCCCACCATGATGGCCAGTGTTTAAAGGAAGGAGTTTTACACTTGGCACAGTTCACCTTGACACAGTGAACAAACATGTTCCCATCGCTGAAGACTTTGGTGACCAACCACTCTCATGGCATGCTGCTTGGACCCTTGCGGCCCTCAGGTGAGTCATTCTACCTTTCTTGACCCCAGTATCCTGATCTGTTCAGGACGGGAGTTGACGTGTGTCCACTAGGATTCCCTCCACCAGCTCACCTTTGTGGGCCTCACAGTGGCCTTTGTCTCCACAGATGAGCCTCAGTATTGGTCAAAATGAACTGCATCTACCTGGGAGACAAGGTTGTGTCAGTCAAGTGTAAGATGGGCAGAGGGCAGCAGACATGCCCATGGTGAGCTGCTACGGTGGCGGGCAGTTGGCAGAGCCTCCGCGAGGGCTCAGCTCCAGAGAGAGGTCATGAGGCCAGGGGTGAGGGGGCGTTGAGGGGTCTCCACACTCCCCAAAGGCCTTATTAGTTCCTCTTCCCACTCCTGCCAGCACCAGATTGGGAAGTGTGCACACGATGCACAGCCCTCCCATGCCAAGCCCTGAAGTCCCTCCTCCTCTGCCCAGAGTCTAGATGGAGCTGGATTCTGTCAGATGTTCAACTTGGAACTCTGCTGTGCTTTGTGTCTGACACCTCAGCTTATTTATGTCACAGACTGGGGGAAATTTATTACCAATCTTTCCTCACCCCAATGATGGGAATGTTCAGGCATGTGGTGATGCCAGCCCAGAACCCAGACAGCACCTTGATGGGTGGGAAAAAGTGAAGGAGCTGGGAAAGTAGGAATGTTGTGTTGTATCTTCTCAAATGTCTTGATTAGAATCAAGCTCCAGGGTTTCTGGAGCAAAAACATTTGGGATCTACCAGGAGCAAAGAGTCTGACCACATCACCTCTCCTTTGCAGGTTCCTTGGAGCTTGATTTCCTAATTTCAGGTGTGCACAGAAGCACTGAGGAGGGTAAGAGGTTCCCATCTTACCACTGTGCTCCCTTCTCATTCCTGTGATTAGATAGAGATTTAAATCCTGAGACTGAACTTCTATGGAGAATAAGTAGTTTCCTCATTCCAAACCATTGTTATTGACACATGAAGGATACAGACGAAAATACAGTCCTTTTTAACCCACACACCTGTTCTCACTTCCTTTCCCAGCAGCGGTAAACACTTGAAATTTGATGTGTATATTCTGGGATCTTTTTCAAAGCATTTTTATTCATACTTTTGGATACATTCACCTGTGTATTTTTGAACAGGATCAATGTAATCTTACCATATTCTTCTATTTATTCATTCACTCAAAAATATGTGACAGTGACTAAAAGGCAGATAAAATTGTAAGAAAACCAGACCTGGTCCTCATGGCTCTGTCTTGGCTGGGAGACAGGTATGAATCATGAAGCATACGGGTCACAGACCTGAGCTCCAGCAGGTGCTGCTCAAGAGCGGGGACAGAGTGTGCCAGAGGGGAGTGGCATGGGCACAGGCTTCCACAGAACTGAGGGAAGACAAGCCTGAGTGGGACAGAAGGCACAGGGCAAAGTGAGGCAGAAAATGTGCTGCAACTTCCTTTTTGAAGGTTAAAAATGTCTTTTGGATATTTCCTTGTCAGTATCTACATGACAGGGCATTTGGATAGCTTCCTTCTCACAGACAAATTCTGCACAAGGAGATTTTGCAAGAAGCGAGTCAGATTGGAAAATCATGTAGATCCTGCATGCACCGGAGGGGTGTATGTGTGTGTGTGAAAGAGAGAGAGAGAGACAGACAGACAGACAGACAGGTAGAGAGAGGCATGCCCTGTTTGGAGGGAATTTCAAGTGAATGAAATCCATTCATATATTCAGTACGTACTTACTGAGCACCTACTTCACACCGGGCACTGCTGTAGGTCCTGAGAAAGCAGCAGGAGAGAAAGCAGTCGAGGTTCCTGCCCCCGTGCGGACAACCCACAGAGGAGGCAAGGGCATGGGAAGAGAAGTAGTCAAGAATTAAGAAGTGTTGGAGTTGATTGCTGATCCCCCGACCTTCCAGAATTTTTTTCTTTTAGTAACTCAAATCTAGGCTAAGGAGAAGAGGTAAGTGGAGGTACTGACCAAAGGGAGTAGAAAGATACAAAGTCTGACTAAGAAATTCTGGATGAGGTCATTGCTATGGGCTGAATTTTGTCCTTCAAAATTCCTATGTTGAAGTCCTGGCCCCTACCCCAGAATGGGACTGAATTTGGAGAAAAGGTCTTTAAAGAGGTGATTAAATTAAATTGAGGTCCTATGGGTGAGCCCTGTCCAATCTGCCTGGTGTCCTTATCAGAAGAGCAGATGAGGACACAGACACTGAGGCATGACCAAGTGAGAACACAGGGAGAAGACGGCCATCTGCAAGCCAAGGAGAGGCCTCAGGAGAAACCAACCCTGTGACACCTTGATCTGAGACTTCCAGCCTCCAGAATTATGAGGAAATAAATATCTGTTGTGTAAGCCACCTAGTCTGTGGTACTCTGTTATGTTGGACCTAGTGGACTTGCACAGTCATTTAAGCTGAGTTTTTCTAGTACCTTAGCATAGTGCCAGCACCCCCAAGTCTAGAACCCCATCTCACACTGGATCAGAAACTCTGGGGAGGGGCCAGCAGTTGGAAAAATTTTATTTATTTATTTTATTTATTTTTAATTTTTATCCATTTTTTTATTTCAATTGCCACACATATTTTAAAGAACTTGGCCAGGCACAGTAGCTCACACCTGTAATCCTAGCACTCTGGGAGGCCGAGGTAGGAAGATTGCTTGAGGCCAGGAGACCAGCCTGAGGAAGAGCAAGACCTCGTCTCTACAGAAAAGAAAAATCAGCTGGGCGTGGAGGCCCACACCTGTAGTCCCAGCTACTGGGGAGGCTGAGGCGGGAAGATTACTTGAGCACAGGAGTTTGAGGTTGCAGTGAGCTGTGATGAGGCCACTGCACTGTAGCTGGGGTGACAGAGTGGGACACTGTCTCAGAAAAAAAAAAAGTCTATTATATTTATGTAGGTAGTTACTACTTCTTTTGCTCTTCCTTCATGTTGAAATTCTCATTTTGGGTATCATTTTACTTCCTACTGAAGTACTTCTTTCAGCATTTCCTTTAGAGCAGGTTTGCTGGTGAAAAATTCTTAGTTTTCCTTCATCTGAGAATTTAACTATTTTGTTTCATTTTGAGGGATGTTTTACCTGGATATAGATTTCTAGGTTGACAGTTCATTTCTTCCAGCATTTAAAAATGTTCCACTGTCTTCTGACCCCTACGGTTTTCGACGAGAAACACGTCATCATTCAGATCACTGTTTATGTGTGATGCATTATTTTTCTCTTTTTTTCTTTAGTTTTCAGAGGTTGATTGTGATGAATTTGAGCAAGGATTTATTTGAGTTCACTAAGTCTTTTTTTAATTGGTAAGTTTATGTCTTTTGCCAATGTTGGGAAGTTTTCAGCTGTTATTTCTTAAAATACTTTTTTCTACACTGAAATCTTTCTATTCTCCTCTGGAACTTCGATGACATTGATATTAAACCTTTTTGTACTGTCCAATATGTTTTTGAGGCTGTTTCTTTTTTATTGTCCAATCCCTTTTTCTCTCTGTTCAGTGTATTTTAAGCCACGTATTTAGTTTTCTGCCACTGTATAACAAATTACCAAAAATGCCATGACCTGAAACAGGACATACATTTATGATCTCACAGATCTAGGGTCCGGGAGTCCAGACACAATTCAGGTGGGTCTTCTGCTCAGGGCCTCCTGAAGCTGCAGTCGAAGCATGGACAGGTTTGACCAGGAACCCTCTGCTTCCAGACTCATTCACATTGTCGGCAAAATGCATTTCCTTGCAGCTGTGTGACTTCTGACTTGCAGCTGGAGCCTGCCCTATCTGCTTTTATTTGTCTTGTGAGCTTCTCTGACATGGCCAGTACTTCATCAAGCCCAAAGGAGAATCTAGAGCTCTAGTCTGCCAGCAAGGTGGAGACTTATATGGAGTAATGCAACCACTTATGTGACAGCCCATCACCTTTAGCATATTCTATAGGCTAAACACAGGTCACAAGCCCCACCCACACTGAGGGGGATGGGGTCATACAAGGGTGTGAATACCAGGAGAGGGGGATCACTGGGGAGGTCGCCTTAGGGTCTGGATGTCTGCCACAGTCCATCCCTCCCCCCAGTGATTCACATCCTTCCCATATGAAAAATCCATCCATCCTCCCCCAAGGCTCCCAAGCATCTCATCCTGTTATAGCCTCAGCTCAAAGTCCAAAATCTCATCATCTAAGCAAAGTCAAGCTGGTATAGATAAGGCTCCTGAGTCTAGTCCACTAAATACAGCTCCTAGGGCACAATTCCTAATGAGACAAGCTATCCACCCACCCCACCCCACATCCAGTAGCTGGCCAGGCACAGGATAACAGCTGTAGACATTGTGGTTCAAAGTGGGAGGGAAGCAGAAGAGAAAAAAGGAGTCACTGGTCCACAGAAGTTCTGAAACCCAGACGTGCGATTGCTGGGGGTCCTGTCAGGGTTCAAGTCCGGGGAAGAGCCTGGTTGGCTCTTGGCTCCAGCTCTGGCTCTTGTCTGGCCTCTGAGCCATCCTTTCTGTTTTTGTGAAAGGGGGATCAGAAAGGAAAGAACTCTCTTGGAATTCATTCTATCCGTACTCGGCACGCAGTTTCAGGTTTCAAGCTGTCTTTGAAGGCAGGCCAGGGGTTCCCAAGGGAGAAACAATCCAGGAACCTCACTGCTGGGCTGTCCTCACTTGGGTTCTGGTTTCTCTCTTCGGTCTGACTGCCACTGTCTACTGTCAGAGTCCACAGGTGACTGTTCCTCTCATTCTGAGGACTTGGGTCATGTGCAATGGGAGAGACAGGATAGTACACATACTCCATATTCACTGGAACTAGAAACGTCAATTATTTATGTATAAACAACTTTAAAGTAGAAAGAATAGATTATAAATTTCTGTGCTACAGAAAAGAAAAAAACCTCCCTTTGTACCGTGCCCCAGCCCCACCCCTCAGTTCTCTTCTCTGGAGGCCAGTGACGTCATTAATTTCTAATAACTTCCTGTTCAAAGGAAATTTATGCAATGTGAACAAATACAAATATATACTATGCTTCTCACTTTCACAAAAGATAGCACACTATTGCTCTGTTAGACGTGTCTAACAGACATGTTAGACATTTTGCTTTTTTCACTTAACAACACAACAGAGATCAATCTACCAATACGGGTGTATTTCCTTGATGTCTTCCATGGCTGCTTGGTATTCCATTGAGTCGAAGTACCAAGATTTATTTAGCCATTTTCTATCCCTAAAAACAGGGCCATGGTGAATGATAAACTTATCTGTACATTCTTTCAAACATGTGAAAGTTTATTTGTAGTATAAATTCTTACAAGTGGGATGGTTTAGTGAAAGAGTATGTGAGTCTGTAATTGTTACAGATGTGGTCAAAATTTCCTAAGAGTTCATATAGAGTAACATCTTCTACCCCTGCAATCTATGCGAGTCCCCATTTCCCCACCTTCCTCTCAACACAGCATGCTCTTAAAGCTTTAATCTAAAAATAGTATAGTGTCATTGTGTTGGTAAACTTCTTTTTAATTGGTACAAAAGTATGCATAAAATGAAGTTGAAAATATTAAATTTACAACTTTTAAAGTGAATACTCCCATGGAAACACTATCCAGGTCAAGTTGGAGAATGTTACCAACCCACAGGGGGGCCGGGAGGGGGAGAACGGCTGACCAGAGACATCGCTTGCTGGACCGTCCCAGGGGGCAGGTAGGATTTCAGATATGGAGAGGGGAGAAGACATGTGGATCGGGTGTGGATCATAGAGAGAGGTGCCAGAGCCTGCCAGGGACCTCACAGAGGAAAACCGTGAAGCGGAGAAGGAAGAAGATAAAGGAAAAAAGATATCGACGTGGATCAAATCCAGGGAGGCTGGCAGCCCGGCGCAGGGGTAAGGGGGGTCCCTCTCTCTCCCTCCCACAGGCCCTCAGAGACCAGCAGGCGACCTAGTTCCTTGGACCTTTTTCCACCCCCACGAGCCCATACACGGCAGCAACGTGAAATAGTGGGGAGAACTGGCGTGATCCTGGGGCTAGGTCACCACGTGTGGGGCTCCCCTCCCGGGACAGTGTCACAGGAAGCCAGAGGGCTGGCTTTCTCCCATTTAGACACTTTCTTTCCTGCCCCTCCCCCAACCACTGCAACTGGCTGAGCCAAGAACTTGGCCAGCGGCCACTGCCCCCCAGTGGGTGCGTGCTGCAGGCTGAGTTTCCCACAGACAGTGGGTCCCGTGCCTTTCCACTTGGGGGACTGTAGTGGACCCAGGGTGCACATTTTGGGAGATCCCTACCTGCTGGCATTTTGCAAAGTTGCCCACCAGTGGATCAGACAAGCAGACTGGACCCCGTGCCTCCCAGACTTGAGAGAGCTACTGGGGACACAGAATGGAGGTCTGGGAGCTGGACTCAGGTAGAGAGGAGGCCCACATGGCCAGAACTGATGGGAGAAAACTGTGGGGTTCTGAGACGTGGTGAGCTGGGAAAGTGCCCATCCCCCCTTGCAGGAAAATCACCCTGTTGGATTGGGGTGGATGCTCCAGAGGGGAAAAGCCCACCCTCAGGAGCCATAGCAACCAGGTGCAGTGCAGTTGGGCGCTCAGGCTGACAGGCAGTGGTGGTACCTCCCCAACCCATTCCATCTGGGAGAGAAATTTGAGCTGAGATTTTGGTGAGCAGCTGCCTTCCTCTAGCAGGCACGTTCTCTAGGCTGAGGTCTTCACAGACTGGGGCCCATACCTCTTTTCTAGAGGACTTATAGCAGACCGAGGGTGCCCAATTTGGGAGCTCCCTACCCACTGGCATTTCATGGAGATGAATGCTAGTGGGTCACACACAGACGCCAGGGGAAGTTTGAGAGCTGGACAGTCAGATTCAGATCTCTGATGGCCCTGTCTCCACAAACAGGCTTTATGGGGGGTGGGGCCACTTCAGCCCCTCCCTGGCAGCTTTCCCCAGAAGCTGGGAGCAGATCTATGACCGCTGCTGAAACAGCTACCTTGCCAGCTTTTGTGGAGCCTGAGGGAAGGTTCACTCAACCTAGCCCCATCCAGCCTCACTCCCCCACCCACCTCCACTGAGGCAGAGAATAAGGACACACCTGGAAGTTCCAGGGCCCCACCCAACACCTGGGGCATTCGAGTGCTCTACCTGAGGGACTAGAACTGGTCACAGGTCTCAAAATCAACACTACACCTTGTTCCTTCTTGCAAGTGCTGCCTACTGACAGGAAGGTCAATTTGCATACCCTTTTAATGCATTTACTGACTCAATCATACAGGGTGAGATCAATTCTCACCCACAAGCACCATCTGTTGTCTCAGTGATTAAACTGGGTGTGCCATTACAACTGACCTGTTAAGAAGACCACACAGCTGGGGAAAGAGAAAGGATTTTAAAGACCTCCATCCTCCCTCATCAAAGAGAGACAGGGAATCTGCCCACTCACATAGTTCACCACTCCTATAGCATACAAACAACTAGAAACTGAGAAAACCACCACACCAAGGATATCTATAACCAAGCCATCCGTCCAGAACCTAGATCACCATCAAAGGACCCACAAGCAAAGCCAAATGTTCTTACCCAACATGTGCTACAAATACACCCATATGAGGGAGGGAAGGAGAAAAAGCCCCATCTAAACAAAAGAAAATCCAAAAATAAGAACCAACAGCTGCTCCAGATAAGAAGGAATCAGCAAAAGAACTCTGGAAGTATGAAAAATCAGGGTGAAAAGACACCCCCAAAAGGGAACACCGGCTATCTAGCAATGGATACCAACCAAAATGAAAATATTGAAATGAAAGATAAAGAATTCCAAATACGGATTGTAAGGAAACTCAATGAAATTCAAGAGAAAATGGAAAACCTACTCAAAGAAACCAGAAAAACAATTCAGAAAATGAATGAAAAATTCACTAAAGAGATTGACATATTAAAGAAAAGCCAAATAGAACTTCTGGAAATGAAAAATTCATTTAAGGAAATACAAAACACAGTGGAAAGTTTTAAAAGCAGACTAGAAAAGGCAGAAGAAAGAATATCAGAGCTTGAAGACAACTCTTTTGAATTAACTCAGTCAAAAATAATGAATAGAGAATTAAGAGGAATAAAAAAAGCCTATGAGAATTATGGGATTATGTAAAATGGCCAAATATAAGAATCATAGGCATCCCTGAGGGTGAAGAAGAAAATGCACATGGTCTGGAAAATCTATTTGAGGGAATAATAGAGGAAAACTTCCCTTTTCTTGCTAGAGATTTAAACATCCACATACAAGAAGCTCAATGAAGGGGATATTCATCTCAAAGAGGCAATCTCCAAGACACATAGTCATCAGACTGGCCAAAGTCAGCATGAAGGAGGAACTCCCATGAGCCATAAGGAGAGAACATCAAGTAACTTCCAAAGGAAAACCCATCAGGCTAATTGCAGACTTCTCAACAAAGACTTTATGAGCCAGAAGGGATTGCGGCCCCATCTTCAGTCTTCTTAAACAGAACAACTGCCAGCCTAGAATTTTGTATCCTGCAAAAGTAAGTTTCATAGATGAAGGAGAAATAAAGACCTTTCCAGACAAGCAAACACTGAGAGAATTTGTCAAGACTAGACCTGCCCTGCAGGAAATAACTCAGAACTGCCTTATACATGGATCAGCAAAATGGTCCCCCACCAGTGTAAAACCACCCAAAAGCTAAAACTCAGAGCTGGTATAAAATAATAGTATGAGAGGTAAAATGAGGCAAAAAAGTACTACCCAAACTGAAGAACAGAGCAGCATCCCACATGTCAATTCTATCAATCAATGTGAACGATTTAAATTACCCACTCAAGAGATATAGGCTGGCTGAATGGATAAAAAAATAAAAGCCAAGCATCTGCTGTCTCCAGGAAACTCATCTAACTCACAAGGACTCTTACAGACTCAAGGTTAAGGGATGGAAAAAAATATTTCAAGCAAATGGTAACCAAAGGAAAGCAGGTGTAGTCATTCTTCTATCAGATAAAATTGACTTTAAATCAACAATAGTAAAGAAAGATGAAGATTATCATTATATAATGGTAAAGGGAGCAATTCCACAAGAAGACATAACAATTCTAAATATTTATGCATCTATACAGGAGCACTGGATTCATAAAGTAAACCATACTAGATCTAAGCAAAAAGATAAACAGCAGCATCATAATTGCCAGGGACTTCAACACCCCACTGACAGAACTGGACAGATCATCCAAGCTGAAAATAAATAAAGAAACACTGGACATAAATGGGACTCTAGGACAAATGGGCCTAAAAGACATTTACAGAACATTTTGCCTGAAAACTACTGATTATACATTCTCCTCATCAGCACATGGAACATTCTCCAAGACTGATCATATTTTAGGCCACAAATCATACCATGTATCTTCTCAAATCACAGCGGAATAAAACTAGAAGTCAATACCAAGAGAAACACCCAATATTACTCAAAGTCATAGAAATTAAACAACCTCCTGCTGAACGATTATTGGACCAATGACAAAATTAAGGTGGAAATCAAAACATTCCTTGAACTGAATGACAAATGGGACACAAGTTTTCAAAATCTGTGGGATTCAGCAAAAGCAGTCCTAAGGGGAAAATTCTTAGCCTTAAATACCTACAACAAAAAGACAGACAGATCACAAATTAACAATCTAATGACATGTCTCAAGGAACTAGAAAGGAAGAGCAAACCAAATCCAAAGCCAGCAGAAGAAAAGAGATAACTAAGGTCAGAGAAGAACTAAATGAAATCATAAACAAGAAAATAATACAGAAGATCAACAAAACAAAAAGGTGGTTCTTTGGAAAGATAAACAAAATTGATAGACCTTTTGCTACATTAACCAGGAATAGCAAAGAAAGGACCCTCATAAACTCAATCATAAATGAAAAAGGAAATACAACTGACACCACAGAAATACAAAATATGATCTGTGAATACTATGAAAATCTCTATGCACATAAACTCGAAAACACAGAGGAAATAGACAAATTCCTGGAATCACACAACCTCCCAAGACTCAATCATGAAGAAATAGAATTCCTGAACAGACCAATAATGAGCAATGAGATTGAAGCAGCAATAAAAAAATCTTCCAACAAAAAAAAGCCCTGGACAAGATGGATTCACAGCTGAATTTTATCAGACCTACAAAGAAGAGTTAGTATCCATAGTGCAGAAATTATTCCATAACATCAAGAAGGAAGGAATCCTCCCCAACTTACTATATGAAGCCAGTAGCACCTTGATACCAAAGCCAGGAAAGGACACTACATAAAAAGAAAACCACAGGCCAATATCTCTTACGAATATAGACTCAAAAATCCTCAATAAAATACTAGCAAACTGAATTCAACAGCACATAAAAAAAAAAAATAATCCACCATGACCAAGTAGGCTTCATCCCAGGGATGCAGGGATGGTTCAACATATGTAAATTAATAAATGTGATTCACCACATAAACAGAAGCAAAAACAAAGATCATATGATCATCTCAATAGATGCAGAAAAGCATTTGACAAAATTCAGCACCCTTTCATAATAAAAACCCTCAACAAACTAGGCACAGAAGGAACATATCTCAAAATTATAAAAGTCATATATGACAAACCCACAGCCAACATGATACTGAATGGGGAAAAGCTGAAAACTTTCCCACGAAGAACTGGAACAAGACAAGGATGCTCATTGTCACCACTTCTATTCAACATAGTGCTGGAAGTTCTAACCTCAGCAATCAGGCAAGATAAAGAAATTAAGCGTATCCAAATGGGGAAAGAGGAGTTCAAACTATTGCTTTTTGCTGATGATATGATCTTATATCTAGAAAACCCCAAATATTCCACCAAGAGACTCCTGGAATTGATAAACAAATTCAGCAAAGTCTCAGGGTACAAAATCAATGTACAAAAATCAAAGCATTCCTATACACCAATAACAGTCAAACTGAGAGTCAAAGAGTCAATACCATTCACAATAGCTACAAAGAAAATAAAATACCTAGGAATATACTAGGGAGGTGAAAGATCTCTACAAAGAGAATGATGAAACACTAAGAAAAGAAATTTCAGAGGTTACAAACGAATGGAAAAACATATCATGCTCATGGATCAGTAGAATCAACATTGTTAAAATGTCCATACTACCCAAACTGATTTACAAATTCAATGCAATCCCACCAAAATATCAAAGTCATATTTCACAGATCTAGTATAATAATTCTGCACTTCATTTGGAACCAGAAAAGAGCCTGAATAGCCAAAGCAATCTTAAGCAAAAGGAACAAATCTGGAGGCATCACATTACCAGACTTCAAACTATACTACAAGGCTATGTAACCAAAACAGTATGGTGTTGGCACAAAGATAGAGACATAGACCAATGGAATAGGACAGAAAACTCAGTTATAAAACCATCCACATACAGCCAGCTGATCTTTGGCAAAGCAGACAAAAATATACACTGGGGAAAAGAATCCCTATTCAATAAATGGTGCTAGGAAAATTGGATAGCCACATGCAGAAGAAAAAAATAGGATCCATTATCTCTCACCACTCACAAAAATTAATTCAAGATGGGTAAATGGCTTAAATGTAAGGCATGAAACCATAAGAATTCTAGAAGAAAATGTTGAAAAGACTCTTCTAGACATTGGCTTAGGCAAAGAATTTATGAAGAAGATCCCAATGGCAATCACAGCAACATCAAAAATAAATAAATGGGACTTGATTAAATTAGAAAGCTTCTGCACAGCCAAGGAAATAATCAACAGAAAAAATAACAAGCTACAGAATGGGAGAACATATTCACAAGCTATACATCCAATAAAGGGCTAATAACCAGAATCTACAAAGAACTCAAGCAAATCAGCAAGAAAAAAATCAAACAACCCCATCAAAAAGTGGGCAAAAGACATGAACAGAAGCTTTTCAAAAGAAGTAGACAAATGGCCAATAGACATATGAAAAAATGCTCAACATCATCAATCATCAGGGAAATGCAAATTAAAAGCACAATGAAATATCACCATACCCCAGTTAGAATGGCTTTTATTAAAAATTCCAAAAACAATCAATGCTGGTGTGGATGCAGAGAGAAAAGAATGCTTTTACACTGTTGGTGGGACTACAAATTTGTACAACCTCTATGGAAAACAGTATGGAGATACCTCAAAGAGCTAAAAGTAGACTTACCATTTGATCCAGCAATCCCACAATTGGGTATTTACCCAAAGGAAAATAAGTCATTTTATCAAAAAGATACCTGCACTTGAATGTTTATTGCAGCACAATTCACAATTGCAAGGAAGTGAAATCAACCCAAGTGCCCATAAATTCATGAGTGAATTAACAAAATGTGGTATATGTTTACTATGGAATACTACTCAAACAGGAAGAAAGATGACTTAATGCCATTTGCAACAGTTTGGATGGAACTGGAGACCATTATCCTAAGTGAAGTATCTAAAGAATGGAAAAACAAACACCACATGTGCTCACTATTAAATTGGAAATAACTGATGAACACACATGTGCATAGAGGGAGGTAAAACTTAATGGAAATCAAGCAGGGGGGAGGAGGAGGGAGGGAATGGGTGAAAACCTATATAATGGGTACAATGAACACTATCAGGTTGACAGGCACACTTATAACCATGACTGAAGCATTATAAAAGTGATCCATGTAACCAAAAATTATTTGTACCCCCACAATACTCTGAGATAAAAAAAAATCAAAAGCACCATTAAAAATAGGGATCATTGCACTAGAAACACAGTTTACTCAGCATAGAGGTTCTGGTTATATCAACACAAATCCTGCTTCCCTTAGAGAGGAAATGCCACAAGTTATTTTGGTAATATGTAGATACGTCAGGAGTACATTTGTGCTTAACTGCCTTAAAATTTCCTAAGTGTTTTATTTCCTGGTATTTCTTTGAGATATTTGAAGAAGGGCAGGGAGGGGGCGCTGGGCTTTAGGATTTGGAGCAAGTCACTTAACTTCTTTAAGCCTTAATTTCAACGTATGTTCCACATGGAAGGTGTTTACCAAACATTTGTTCAGAGAAAGAAAGTATGAGAGGGAGGGAGGTAACAAAGAAGGGAGGATTGGAGAGAAGGAGAGAAGGGAGGGAAGGAGGGAAGGGGAGAGAAAAAATGAAAGTCTGGCAAGTTTCCTCCCTTCCTCTCCATTTTATACTTCTGTTCCTTCTGTACTGTTTCAATTCCAAGTGTTTCGGATATTTCCATACCATGCCATACACAAAGTAGGTCATCAATATATGAATGAAAAATTTAAAAGACTATGAAAATATTATTGTGCCAATAAGGCAAATAAAATTAAATCATTTCCACAATGATGATGATTATTATTAAGTCATCCATTAGCTAACAAATTTTGAATGTCTATTCTAGAAATAACGAAGATAAAGAAGACCCAGGTCCTAAATTATGAAGTCTGTAATTTTCTTTAAAATACATCAGTATAATCTGTGTGATATGAATGCACCAGTTTGTTTATGTTCTAATTCTGGGAATGGTCGGCTAAAATGCTATTAAATCAAAATGCAAAGTCCTAGGTGGTCATTAGCATTTTATCAGAAAGGTCCCACTCCAAAGAGGCTGCTACAAGCCTTTCTGCTATCTGTATGTTAATTATTAATAACAACTGATTTAATGAGCATTGTGGATGTAAAAATAATTTTTTATTGATGAAAGTAGTGACTTTTAATTAGCATGATGGATGCTAAAAATGGACTCTTATTGGTGAAATCAAAGATTTTCAAGGTATGTGGATTAACTAACAGTTTGGAGTCACTTCCCAACCTTGAATGAGCAGAGTATAAGACTTTGGTGAGGCCTGTACCCTGTACCTCAACATCTTATTTTAATGGATCCAGAGCCCAGCCTTGGTTTAAAAGCATCTCTGCTTGGAGCATGTCAGTACAAGAACACAGAATCCCACCTTTGCTGTGCTGACCCTTTCATGTATGGTTTCATAAACCTACAACACCTCAAGGACAGAAAGCTGGGAGTTCATTGAACTTACAGAACAGGGTGTGTAGACTGTTTTGTGTGTCTTAATGAGTGATTACTAACTAACTGAGTGTGCAGGAGAATTTGGTCTCACACTTGAGTTCAAATTCATTATAACCTCATCACCACAATCTTCAATGGGTGCTTGTATAACTTGTCTAGCAAAAATAACCTAAAAGTTAGTCATGACAAAATTGGCTTGAGTCAGATTACAATACCCTGACTTTGACATGCTCAAGTCTACTGATGGAAACATAAATAAAAATATAATATAAAGTATAATATAAAGTTGAGTGCTACAATTTGTATAAGAGATGAAGGGATCATAGAAGAGAATGCAGCTATTTAAACTGGGGACTCCAAGAGATCTACACATAGGAAATGGTGCTAGGTCTGGAAGGATACATCAGAATGTTCCAGAAAGTTGGAATTTTTTTTAGTGGGGGAGGTGGCTGGGGAAGTATTATAGAGGTTAGAAGAAAGATAAAAAGAATCCATACAATAAATTACAAATTTCTTAAATACTAAATATGTAGATACATACACATACTACACATACATATACACTTTCACTCACACATCTCTCAGTGAGAAATGCCTATAAAAATCTATCTTTTGAGTTTTAAGTGTACCTGGCCTGAAAACAAAAACTCTAGAATTCTGTTTTTACCAAAGAAATGGCAATTTTATTGACAGTGATGCTCAAAATACATCTGTCTTAATAAGACTAAAAAAGTAACCAGCCTGCTGAGTGAAAACTGGCATTCTCATAAAGAGTTAAGTAGTACTGAATATAGAGCTCCATTTCACATATTTTAAAATATCTTCCATCAAAATGATATTCCTTATGATTTTCCAAAGTCTATTATAAGGGTTCTCCTAACTACAGGTTAAGATCGTAACTCTGATATCAGAACTTTCTGCTCAGCCTGTGTGGACAGGAATGTTGAGCTGGGAAAATCGAGTTCTACTGGCTACTCCACTGCTCTTAGTAATCAATGAAGTTTTACCTTTGAACATAGATCTTAAATTCCCTTTTTCACGTTTGCTTGTAACTGAGCTTGTATGCTAACAAGCGTGTGGATACTGTAAAGAACACATTGATGTACAATCAATATGCTTTAACTCTCTCCTGCCTGCTAGGAATGCTACCGTTTACGCTATGGATCAAATTAGTGGGCAACTGCTGCCAACAGAGCACTGGACTTGAAGCAATAGGTTCACATCCTAGAAGTGTCACTTACCAACTGAAGCAAAGTGCTAAAGCTCTGCAGATGTGTTCCTGCGTATACTATCTGAAAGGATTAATGTAAAGAGTAAATAGTTTACCTCATTCATTCAACAGAAATGATTAAGTACACAGACGTCATTTTGCTCTGCACTATCAATAAAAATTATTAGCATTTATGCTAAACCAGCAGCTATCACTTACTGAGCACTTAGTACATGCATATATTTAATTCTTATAAGATATCATGCTAAGTATTAACTCAATTTTACAGATTTAAAAAAACCTGAGTCTTGGAGATGTAACTTTATGCATTTTGTCTGAACTTTTAAAGGGTGGGGAATATGCCTTACTCATTTTAAAAGCCCAAGGAATAGCACTGTACCTATTACATAGTATATACTTTATCATCAGTAAAAATTTTTACAAATAATGTCTTTTGGCACAGTGCAAAGTTAAAAATTAATATGATACAACACATACTTAACAAATGGTATCAGCCATGCTCCCTGGAAACATTTATTTCAAGTTACAGAAATGAATGGAGTGATTCTTTATAATAATCTTGACAATATCAGAGCTTATTAAAATATTTTGAAAACAGCATTGGGCATTGGAGTAATTGTCTGTAATAATTAGTTAGGAGATCATTTTATACTGTTGGCTTTTTATTTTTGCTATTCTTTCTACAGGAAAATCAGAAAAGAAGTATAAAAATCTTACTCATTTTTCCACACCACGGAGTGAGTGTATTAGGTTCGCAAAGTAGTGCTGCCAACAGTGCTGACCATCCCCAATGACCAGGTGGCTACATAGCCCATGTCACCCGCTCACATGTTTTTATTACATGTATGAAGTGATTTATTGTCTCCAAAGTGCTTTCTCATCCATTTGATTCTCACAACATAACTGAAAGGTAGGGAGCAATAAGTCAACATTTTGCAGACACGGTGACTGGCGAGAGAAGCCACCAGGGACGAGGGAAGGAGGGAGCGAGGGCGCAAGGGGGACAGAGAGGAAGGAGAGGGACAAGCCAGCCGGCATTCCGATCCCCTCAGCATCACCATCCCCTTGCTATACAAAGGACAGGGGCAGGAAACAAAAGGGACGAAGAGGAGCGAAGGGAGGAGGGGAAGGGGGGGAGTGAAGAGAGAGTGTGAACAAGTGAATGGGAACCAGACGGAGTGAAGCGAGGTCCTAGAAGACGCAGGGCGGAGTTTAAACAGACCTGTAAGCCACCAAAAGGTAGTTCTTAACTTTTAGGGGATCTTGGACATCTTTGACAATCTGATAAAACCACGGGGGCTCTACTATCTCACGTGTACATACGTACATACAATATTTTACAAACAATTTCCTTGCATTCACTGCACCCCCAATCTAGTGCTAGGTCTCATTTTAGGAAACACGCCTTACAAGCCGGTAGTTGCCTCTCCATGCACGTGGTTTGCAGAGGCTGCTTCCACATAAATGTGGTGCCTGTAGCACTGTGTCAGCGTGTGTCACTGAGATACGAGGTGCACCTTCAAATCAGAGCAGAAATATCTGAATCCCCTCTGCTGCCACTCACTTCTCCACAACATTTCCAAGCATAATAGGAAACAAAATAATTTCTGACACCACACATTGAGACCATTATCCACAGTGGAACTCAAAGCTTCCCGCCAAAAATGGAAATCAAGGATAAAAGCTTCGAGAAAGTTTTGACTCTCCTGGTATTGAATCACTATGACTAAAAATCATTAAAGACCACTTAACATTGGATAAAGGTATATAACAAAAGAATTAAACGCACAGGCTTTGGCGACTCTGGCACTGTCATTGTGCATCTCTGGATTGGGCATCTAACCTCTTTACATCCAACTCTCCTTCATAATTTTATGGTGAAAATTAATTATATTAATGAATTTAAATAAAGTCTGACATATAATAATATATTAAAAAAAAAGAATATTACTGGCTGTCAGCCCTCCCAAAGGTACCACTCTTCTGACTCTATCACCATGGTGCGTTTGAGTGTGTACTGCTCTTGGGGGTGTACAAACAGAACCATACACTATGGACTGCCAGATGTCTGGCTTTCCCTCTCTCAATATTATGTCTAAGAGATTTATTCATGTAGCATGTAGCAATATTTTCTTCTTTATCATTGTTGCTGTATTCCTTCATGTGAATATACAACACTTTTATACATATAACACTATATACAACAATTTTTATAGAATAAAAATTATTCTACTTTTGATGGATGTCTGGATTATTTCTAGTACTGGGTTATTATGAGGGAATTTGCTATGAACATCTGTGCCTATGTCTTTTAGGGTACATATCTAGATATTTCTGTGTTCCCAGGGGTGGAATTGCTGGATCACAAGTTATGCATATGTTCAGCTTCAAAAGATACTGCGAAACAGTTTTCCAAAGTAGTTTTATCGATTTACATTCTCCCTAGCAATGTCTGGAAGGAAGTTCCAGTTCCTCCATATCCTCACCACCTCTTGGCGTTTTCTATCTTTTAAATTTTAGCCATTTTGGTGGTTGTGTATGGTATCACACTGTGATTTTAATTTGTATTTCCCTTGTGAGTACAAAGTTGATATTTCTAATGTTTTGCCTGCCTTTTTCTCATTGATTGTATACATGCATATATACATGTATACACACATATAATATATTGTATATAAAATACACATAACATGTAGCTAATATATATTTTATATATATACATACACACACATATATACACACACTCATACACGTACACACTGGATATGAGTCCTTTAACAGATACATGAATTGCTAATATCTTCTCCCACTCTGAGGCTGGTCTTTTCATTGTCTTATTGGAGTTTTTTTGGTGAATAGAAGTTCTTAATTTTAAAGTCGTTCAATTTATCATTTCTTCCTTTATAGTTGGTACTTTTTTGTGTCCTAGCTGATGAAACTTTGCCTACCTCAAGTTCATCATAATAATTTCATAAGTTTTTAAAAAATGTTTTGTACTTCACATTTAGCTTTATGATCCACATATTACAAATTTCAGAATTTATTGACCGTGTGAGGACACTAAAACACTAACTCCACTGAACACCTTTCTGCCTCTTGTGGTATTGTCATTTATTTTACTTCCACATATGTCTTAAAGACCTTGTTGTCGCTGTTTAAACAGGCAATGCTTATTTAGATTCATGGGTATATGGACCTTCCTGGCACTCACCATTCCTTTCTGCATTAGCATATTCACATGTATGATCATTTCCCTTCTGACTCAAAAACTCCCTTTAGTATTTCTTTTACTGTAGGCCTGCAGAAGTGAATTTTTTCCATTTTTGCTTGTGTGAAAAGCTTTAACCACCTTCATTTTTGAAGTACAGTTGGCCTTTGAACAGCATGGGTTTGAACTGCATGAGTTTGGACTAGTTCATAGATTTTTTCTGCCTTTGCCACCCCAAGACAGCAAGACCAACCCCTCCCCCTCCTCCTGCTTTTCAGCCTATTCAATGTGAAGATGATGGGGATGGAGATCTTTATGATGCTCCATTTCCACTTAATACTAGATATATTTTCTCTTCCTCATGATTTTCATAATAACATTTTCTTTTCTCTAGCTTGCTTTACTGTAAGAATACAGAGTATCATATACATAACATATGAAAGATCTATTAATCAACTGTTTGTTATGGGTGAGGCTCTGGTCAACAGTAGTCTACTAGTAGTTAAGTTTTGGGGACTCAAAAGTCATACATGGCTTTTTGACTGCACAAGAGATCAATGCTCTTAACCCCCTCATTGTTCAAGGGTCAACTGTATATTCTTTACTGAGTATAGAATTATAAGCTGGCAGTTATCCTCATTAAGCATTTCCAACATGTCAACTCATTATTTTCTCACTTTCATGATTTTTGTTGAAAAGCCTTATTATTGTTCCTTTGAAAGCAAAATTTCTCTCCTCCTCCCGCCATTCTCATTGACTTTCGGAGGCTTTAGTAAGATAAGCCCGGGTGTGGTTTTGTGTTTACTAGGTTTGGGGTTTGTGGAGCTTCTTAGAGCTGTAGAAGCTCTTTACAGCATCTTCAATCTTGGCTTGATATTAATTTTGAAAATTCCTGGCCAGTGCTTCCTCCACTATTGCCTCTGTCCCCTCCTCTCCCCATTCCTCCTGCACCCAACGCCTTCATCTCACACACCTCCACCGTTTCTCAGGCAGTACTTTCACAGCTTTTTGTATTTTCCCTTCCCTCCCCCACCAGGCTTCTATCTGAAAAATTCATACTGATCCATTTTCCTGTCCACTAGTCCTCTTTTCCTTCTGTGTTTATTCTATAGTTAAACCCATTTATTTAATCACTATTTCAAATTATGTGTTACGTGTCCTGGGATTACCATCTGTGGCAGCCATGAGAATGCACCTGTCATCTCCCACTGCAGGAGCATAACGACTGTACTCTGACATCCGTCACTGTATTTGTGCCAAGGGCTGAGCTCAGCAGGGACACGAAGGCTGGCCTGGTCCTGAGAGATAGGGAACTCACGTGACAGGACAGTGTGGCTTACGGACTCCCCAACAGCCTTGCCAAACATGCCTTGGAACTGCACTGCACGATCTTCCTTCCTTTCCTCTCTCCTTCTCCCAGGGCCAGAGGAGGAGGATTTTTGCAAAGGATTTCTAGGCAATTTATACTATCTGGATGTGATAATGAACACAGTATCATGAAAAGAAGCATGATTTTCAAATTTTTGATGGTTGTGTCTGTGTGTTTGGGTTTTGTGTGTGTGCATGTATATGTGTGTGCATATGCATGTGTGTGGGGTGAGTTTGTATTTGTATGTGGAGGGGTGTGAGTTTGTATTTGTGTGTGTGTGTATGTAGGGGGGTTAGTTTGTAGTTTGTGTGGGGGGTGTGAGTTTGTATTTGTATGTGTGTGTGTGCATGTGTGTGAGTTTGTATTTGTATGTGTGTGTGCCGTTACATTAGTAAATGGTGCCCACTGTGCACAAGTTTACTGGTAAACTATTTCAAGATGGGCATAGTGTAGAATTTCAATGGCTATATTAATATTTGAAGTAATCTATAAGTAAGAATAAAAAGTTTTAAATAATGATCTTTCTTAATCAAGTAAAAAAAAACCACTTGGTTTTGCCCATAAAAGAATTAACAATTTCTCCAACTATGTAATCCAAATCTAGGAAGTGGTATGTTCCCACCCATGTGTCTCAAAGCTAGCCAGCCACTTCATATTTTCTAAAAGCCTTGTGAAGATCCAGGTCCATACATTTTGGTATTATTTCTAGGTTTTTACTCTTTTCTGTTGGTAGTAAATTATTTTTTATGACTCCTTAAAGAATCTTATGTTAAGATTTACTACAGTGCATCTTTTCGATGTCCTTATTTAGGTTTTTTCCCCCCACGTTTGCATTTTATATCCGTCTTTTACATTCTATATTCTAGCATTAGGGATGAAAAGGATGCTTAGGGCTTGAGCTCAGAAATAACTCAAGAAGCGGAGTCCTTAAGAAATTTCGGCTTGCTTAGAGGAGCAAGAGTGAGTGTCAGCCACAGCCCAGGAAAGCTTGCAGAAAGGAAAGAAGAGGAGCAGAGGCCAAGATGATGAGGTGGCTGAGTTATGTCAATTGATCTAGGTCTCAACCTACAAAAAGCACCTTTCATAAGACATCAGCTCAGCTTTGGGGCCATCTGTCATGGTGATAGGTATAAAAATGAAACGGTTCATATCAGTCCCAAATTTAATATCCATATGATCCCAAATTTAATAAAATAGTACATTTTGACAAGCAAATTTTCTATTTACTATTCAAAAAAAGTAATGCTGCAGAGCACCTCCTAATGCTTTTTCTGGATGAGATTTAAATGTTGTAACTATAAGATGGAAATGAAAACCTACTTACATGATTTTGTAGAAAACTCTGAGGGAGATGGAGCGACTTGACAGACTAGGTATGTCAGCTATGCTGAAATTGTAGTTGGCTCTGGATGCAGAAAGACCTCCAGACAGGTGCTCCCAGGGGTGCCTCAGGTCACATTTGACAGGTAAGATCCGGTGGAGGTAGGCTAATTCAACAATTTATAAGCTGGTGGCAAAGCACTTACCTTGAGGTTACATGTTCAGTCTCTTCCTATGACCTAAAGTTTAGTGTTCCTAAAAAAAGAGTAAATTTCTTCTATGAAATGAGAAATTATGAAAATTTAAGGGTGATTAGCTGCTTTTAACACATGTGTTTGTAACATATGTTAAATTTCATCAATCCTGGCATCTCCACAAAATGATATCAACAATACTGAATAATACAGAAAACTGACATGCCTATGAGTAAAGTTTCTATTGTTTCCTCTTTATTTGAAAATTACCTTGATTCGGAAGTACCCCAAATCCTCTCAAAAGGAATACCTTGTTTTTGTATGCAAATACAACTGAAAATGAAATAGAGCAAGGTAAACTAGATGTTGTGGCCTATTTCCAATAGATCTTTAACTTCTGAAGAGTCTACTGATTTTGGCTTCCTCATGACATATTTTTAATTATAGCTTATAACTTACATTGTATATTGCAATATGTGTATTTTTAAAGAGGTGCCTCTGCCCATTCTGTTTGCTGGTTAGTGGAGAATTTCCTTTCATTCTTACCACAAAAGTAGAGCAAGTTAAATTCCAGCAGCATGAATGATAATATAATAATTACACAAATAGTCAACAAGCATGGTTAATGAATACATCAGTTTAGGTGAGATGGTAGACAACAAAAGGGGAAAAAAATAAAATTCAAGCCCGAGAGAAAATATGATACTGGTTTCCTACCTAAAGTCATTTAGTGAGTCAAGAAGCAATACATGCCTAGAAGGGTGAGCTCTCATGCCTCAAGCCTGGTTCACTTAACTGTAATCATTACCATTTTGATCTTCTTCAACGCAAGAAGTTGAATTACAAAGCCAAAAGCTTTGTATGTTACAAATGATCCAGTTATGACACCAGTACACTTTATTTAATGTGGAAAAGAAAAGACATTTCTCAGTGTGGGAATGGTACAATGTTGATCAAATAACATACGCGTGCTGTTTCAGAATAAATGTTTATTTCATCTTATGCTCAGGGCATCTCAGTCCACACATTTGCCCCAAAGCAGGTACAATGTGAATCAAATGGAAAATAGTATACATATTCATTTATTTGCTCCATTATTTTAGTTCCCTGTGAAACAAATCCCAGTGTAACTTTGTCAGATCTTCCTTATTTGGAATGTTGTTTTAAATATGAAATTCGGTTTGACTGAGGGTTGTAACCATATCAGCCCCACCTTCCCATTATGTAGGATCCAATTACAGGGCCGGCTCCATCACTGAGCACTTAATAATGTCTTCCCATCTTTCTGCCTCTTTTAGTAAAATGAAAGCCAAAGAGATGAACCAATCCGACCTGTGGTTAGACATCGAACACCTGAACAAGAGTGAGGAGCTCAAATTTCAAAGGGTGTGGGTCTAACTGCTGCCCAAATTCCAGGACCTCTTGTACTGTTCCCACAGGCCCACTTGGCCACATAAGAACCAACTTAGGTACAGGTGCAGGTGTGAGAATAACTCTCATAAGCCAGCCCACGGGGTGTGTGTGTGTGTGTATGTCTAATCTTATTTAATAAAATGTTAAAGAGCCATTTTGTTTGCTTTTATGTTAAACAATTTAGAGGTATTTCTATGGTAGTAAAAGCAAAATATTTTCCTTTAAGTGGAACTACCTTTTTTATTTACCATAAGATATTTCATAAAAACATTTTTATAACTGATAAAATTTTAGAATTTCATACCAGTTATCACTTTCCAGTTTTGGAATGTTCCCATGTGCAGCAGCACAAGACAAAGCTGTTCTGGTGATAGGAAAGTTTTCTCTTGTTCAAACTGGAGGCCATTTTTTAAATGACAAATTAGTTAGTGGCCTTCTTCAACATGTATGTGCTCCCAGCCTTTCATCCCACAGTGCTGTGGCACATATTGGACTGGATCAGAGGGGGCTGTGCCTGCACTGGCTCATGAACCTTCCGGAGGGCAGAGGGTAGACTAATGAAAGACTCAGGCTAGGAAAACTCTGTAAAGAGTGGTTATCCACCTTTCTTCACTAGTATTTAAACAGAATGATAGTCACACTTTAAGACTTCAATTTGAATACCATATTTTTAAAGGTAGTGCAATTACTAGATGACAAAATACTGCATTTCTTCAAAATTCCTTGGAAGAAAAACACTTGCAGTTGTATACTTTATTTTGTCTCAAAAAATAATGCCTTGATACTATGATGAAAGTTTTCAGTGTAATTAAATATTTGTTTTATGACTACATTCTCATTACTGATAACTTAGGTTAAGAAGTGCCATGCTAGGTAGCTGGGAGGAATAATGTGAAATTGGTACCTGGAGTGGGGAGAAACTAGCACAGAAAAAGCAGCCATCGTTGGCCTGAACGTATTTCTGAAATTCTCATGGGTCTTCCAAAAAAGTTTAAAGATTGACTTAAATGTAATGCTGTTGGAGAAAAGGAAACAGTGATTTGACACACACGAGTTAAATCATTCATGAAAACTGATTTAATTTATTTATGTACATTCATTATAAGTTTACCATGAATTTTCTAAAAATTGTTTCATTTGACATGCAGAATGCTAAGATACAGTAAAATGTATTTAATATATATGAATATGTAAATAAATATAAACATATTTGGGTCTAAATATGTGTATGTGGTAAATGAGATTATCTCTGAAAAATATGGTCTGACAACAACTTTAAACACATTAAGACCGAAACAGGCATAAACATTAGTTTCCATTTTTTAGCCTTATGTTTACTGTTGCCTTCTAGGTATGGTGCAACAGGACTCAAGCCCATCACTTTTTAATACAACTTGCAACTCAACGGCTCAACGAGAAGTGCATACTAAGCTTCTTGAGGATGTTTTATAGCCACTTCAGGAATCGCTTTCTTGTCCTCAAAATAGCATTTTCCTCTTGCACTAAAACCATTTTAATATCATTCATGTTAGAAGACTGAGGGCTTGACATAAACACATGAGAAAGAAGCAGGTATTGGTGGAAAGTAAAGTTGAAAGTTGTAAAAAAAATTTTACCTGTATTAGAATTAAAATAACTAGCAAAATATTTTACATTCTGAACTAAGACATATATACAGAAAAGTGCATAGAACACCTGTGTAACCTCCACTCAGGTGAAGCTATAAGATACAAAATGTGGCTAGACCGTGGGAACTGCTACCCTAATGCTCATGGTAATGACTTCCTTGCTCTTTGTTATATTTTTACAACCTAGATATGCATTCCTAAACAACATGATTTACTTTTAGAATGTATGTAAATGGAATCATACTGTATATGTTCTTTTGTGAGTTTCATCCATGTTATGTGCAGCAATAATTTGTTCAATTGTATTGCTATATAATATTCCATTACTTGAATGCACTGTAATTGTTTTACCCATTGTATTATTGATGAACCTTTGGATATGTATCTGGCTCCACTCAGGAAAATGGGAACTATACCAGTTCTTTTAATAGAGGCATTTTAAAACAGAGAATTGGTTAAACAGACATTGGAGGACTAAAAAGGCAAAAAGCAAACAGAGAGGCAACACAGAGGCAGCAGTTGCAAGGAGCTGTGCTGCAAAGCTGGAGAAGCAAACTGAATGGGTTGAAGCCTCAGAACCTAGGAGCTCGGGAGAGGGGCAACCCTGACACCTGGGGGGCACCATGAGGCTGGTTCACAGGGTGCAGAGAGGAAATGCAGACTGGCACCAACGGCTGCTGTCAGAGGAGGCCCTGCTGCTGTGAGGAGGGCCCTGCAGGCAGTTACAGCATTGTTGTGCACGAGGGAAGAGGAAACACCAGACTTTTCAGGGATTATAAACACTGGCCCTAAGTTGATGCTAATTCCTGGGATCTAAAGCACCACTATGATCCACAAGCCGGCTATAGCATACCAGGTGGTAAATGACATTTTGGCCTAGGACTGTATCTCAGTGGACCCAGTTACAGAATACACAATTAGAATAAACATACTAAAATCTGGCATGACCCATGCATCATCTCCACGGCCAGTAGAGTGAGGGGTGCTATTGTGATAGGAAGAGGCAGGTGGAAGCCCCTGAGACGTGCCCTGTAGGGAGCTCGGGCAGGCAGAATTCTAAGTGAGCCTTGAGACTCCTGCCACCTGGTGGACACACCCTGTAAAATCCTCTCCCCTTGAGCATGGGTGGGACCAGCGATGGTAGAAACAAATCTCAATAAACCAGTAACTGAACTGATTGCAAGTGAACAAAATACTTCAGAGATAAAAAAGATTATCAGATTAGATAAAAATAATATAGGGAAACCTATAAGACATAAATACATAGAAAAATTTTATATCAAACATTAACTAAAAGAAAACTGGTGTAGATATATAATAGCAGAAAAAATAATGTTCATTACTGGAGAGAAGAAAAGTCACTAAACTATGACAAAAGGTTACTTTAACCTGGAAGTCATACTAATTTAAACATATATGGACCAAATAACATGGCCTAAAAATACGTAATACAAAAACTGACAGAACTACAAGAAAAACTAGACAAATCCACAATGATAGAGAAAGATCTAAACATACATTCCTCAGCAATTGATAGAAAATATTTGAATAGAATGAGTAAGAAAACTGACCTAATGGAAAAATATAGAACAGTACACATAACAAATACTGAATGCATTTTCTTTTTAAAATTGCAAAAACATTTTAAAAAATGAGTAGATGCTGGGTGACAAACTTAGTCACAACAGATGTCACTGAAGTGGACTCATGTAGAATATCTTCTCTGATCATAAGAGGGTTAAGTTAAAAATAAATATTTTATAACATATGTTAAATAGCTATATGTAAATTAATCAATACATTTTTAAGTAAACCATGAGTCAAAGGAGAAATTCTAAGGAAGAGTACAAAGTAGTTTGAACTAAATAATAACAAAAATACGTTTCACCAAAACTTGTGGAATGGAGCTAAATCAGTATATAGAAATAATTTAGGCTGGGCACGGTGGCTCACACCTGTAATCCTAGCACTCTGGAGGCCCAGGTGGGAAGATCGCTTGAGGTCAGGAGTTTGAGACCAGCCTGAGCAAGAGCAAGACCCCGTCTCCACTAAAAATAGAAAAAATTAGCTGTGTGTAGTGGTGTGCCCCTGTAGTCCCAGCTACTCAGGAGGCTGAGACAGGAGGATCACTTGAGCCCAGGAGTTTGAGGGTACTGTGAGCTAGGCTGATGCCGCAGCACTCTAGCCCAGGCAACAGAGCAGAACTCTGTTTCAAAAAAAAAAAAAAAAAGAAAAAGAAGTAATTTATAGCCTTATGTAAAAAATATAGAAAAGAAGAAAGCCTAAAAAGATAATGAACTAAGCATTTATTTTAAGAAGTTACAGAAAGAATAGAAATTTAAACTCAAGGAAGGTGAGAGACAGAAAATAATAAACATAAAAGCTAAAATTAATGATATAGAAAAAGTAATGAAAATTGAATGGAATCGTAAAGCCAAGACTTTTGACCTTAAAATAAACAAATAAAAATGAAAAAGGTATGGTGTAGTTTATTAAGAAAAAACAGAAAGAAAGGAAGGGCACATAAAACCAATATCAAAGAATAATAAAAGGCATCATCATATGTGGGGCAGATAGTTAAAGATAACAAGAAAGTACATAGTGACTTCAGGCTATTTTAAAATATGAAAAAATATCATATCAAGATATGAAAAATATTTGGACAAATTATTAGAAAATATCACATATTAAAATGAACTCAAGAGAAAAATGTAGAAAATGTGAATATTCCTATAATCATTAAAGAAATTGAATCTATTGTTAAATATCTTTCCACAAATACAACTCCAGGCCCAGATAGTGTCTATCAAGCATTCAAGAAGAAATAATTCCAATCTTATACAAAGTGTCCCAGACAATAAGAAAAGAGGGAACACTCCATGCTAACGTTAATTTTATCTGTCAACTTGACTGGGTCACAGGGTGCCCAGATATTTGGTCAAACATTATTGTGGCTGTGTCCATGAGGGTGTTTCTGGATGAGATGAATTTTGAATTTGCAGACTGAGCAAGGAAGATTGCCCTCCCCAATGCGAGTGGGCCTCATTCAATGTCTCAGCTGGAGTTCTGAATAGAACCAAAGTCTGATCCTCCTGCGAATAAGAGGGAACTCCTGCCTGACTGCGTGAGCTGGGACATTGATCTCTTCCTGCCTTTGGACTCAAACTGAAACACAGACTCTTCTTGGTCTCGAACCTTCCGGCTGTCAGACTGGAGCTGCTCCATCCACTCTCCTGAGTGTCCAGCTTGCTGACTGCAGACCTTGGAACTTCTCAGCTTCCATAATTGTGTCAGCCAATTCCTTGTAATGAATCTCTTCTCCCTCTCTCACACACACACACTCTCCCTGTTGATTCTGTTTCTTGGCAGAATCCAGATTAAGACAGACTTTGGTAGTGAGAGGTGGGGTGTTGCTGTAACAAATAACTAAAAATGTGTCACTGGCTTTGGAACTGGGTTTTGGAACGGTTTTGAGATGCATGCTAGAAAATGCCAGAATTGCCATTATTGGTAGACATGTGGGCATTGGAGATGATTCTGGTGAGGGTTGAGAAAAAGTGAGCTGAAGAGAAAAGCTCCGTCCCCCTACACACAATCGTGAGCAGAATGTTGGAGGAAATAGGGATGTGAAGGGCCATTCCGGTGAGGGCTCAGACAGAAAGGAAGAGCAGGTCACTGGGACTAGGGCAAAGGCAATTCTTGTTATAAAGTGGCAAAGAACTTGGCAGATGGTGTTTTAGTGCTTTGTAGAAGGTAGAACTCACAAGCAATGGGATTGGATATTTAGCAGAGGAGATTTCTGAGGAAAATATTGAAGATGCAGCTTGGATCCTTCTTACTACTTTTATATTAAAAAGCAAGAGGAGAGCGATGAATTGTGAAGCAAAAAGGAATGATAAATTAGAGATTTGAATATTCTCAGCAAAAATAATATTGCAAAAAAAAAATGAGAGCTTATTCTGAAGAAAGCGCTAGGGGTGTGACTGAACAGCCATTTGATAAAGAGATCATGGGTGCGACTTGTGGACTTCATCATCATACATCTCAGCAGAAGCCAGGAATAGAGACAAAATTACACGAGCAGAGATACTGCCAGTTTGATCTAGAGGGGACAGAGAAAGTGGGATGGAATAAAGTAAGGCTATTAGGTTTCTTGGATTCTGCGGGACAGGACCATAGAATCACTTGGCTAAAAGCACGCGTTATTCTTCAAGGAAAGGGAAGAATGACCCAAAGGTGACTCAGAGATCGTTCAGAGGGGGCTGCCACTCCCACCACAGGCCCGGGGGTAGGGCTGTTTCCCCCTTGATTTCAGAGGGTGGGGCCGCTGCAGAGAGCCACACGGGCAGAATCATGGAGGATGGTGCCCTGCAGAGCTGTGGGAGTGATGCTGCCACCCCAGTGGTCCTGGACAGTGGGACATTGAGCCAGAGAGGATTATTCTTGAGCCTTAAAGCCCATGGAATTTGCCTTGCCAGATTTTGGACTTTCTTGGAACCTGTCACCTCCTTCTTCTTTCCTATTTCTCTCTTTTGGAATGGAAATGTCTATCCTATGCCTATCCCACCATTGCCTTTTGGAAGCATGTAACTTAGCAGGTGTCACAGGGTCACAGCTGGAAAGGAATTGTGCCTCAGAATGAGTCTTGTCTCACCCACACCTGATTTAGAGATATTCAGATGAGACTTTGGACTTTAGACTTCAAAGCTGATGCTGGAATTAGTTAAGGGGCAATTGAGTATTTTGCATGCTAGAAGGACATGAATTTTGGGGGGCCAAGGACAATACTATGAACCAAATTTTGTCCCCCCTGAGTTTGTATGTTGGAGCCTTGACCCCCAATGTGTTTGGAGATAGGGCTTTTAGGAAGTACAGGCATACCTTGTTTTATTGTGCCTCACGTTATTGTGCTTCGCAGATATTGCATTTTTTCACACAATGAAGTTTTGTGGCAACCCCGTGTCAGGCAAGTCTATCGGAGCCATCTTTCCAACAGCGTGTGCTCACTTCATGTCTCTGTGTCACATTTTGGTAATTATTGCAAAACTTCAAATTTTTCAGTATTATATCAGTTATGGTGATCTGTAATCCGTGACCTTTGATGTTACTATTGTAATTATTTGGGAGCACCAAAAACTACTCCTATATAAGACAGTGAACTTCATCTGTAAATGGTGTGTGTATTCTGCCTGTGCCACTGACTGGCCATCTCTCCATCTTTCTCTCTCTTCTTGGGCCTCCAATATTGAAATTAGGCCAATTAATAACCATACTATGACCTCTAAGTGTTCACGTGAAAGGAAGAGTTGTTCTCTCACTTTGAATCAAAAGCTAGAAATGTTATAATTAACCTTGATGAGGAATGCATGTCAAAAGCCAAGATAGGCTGAAAGCTAGTCCTCTTGCACCAAATGGTTAGCCAAGTTGTGAATGCAAAGGAAAAGTTCTAGAAGGAAATTAAAAGTGCTACTCCAGTGGGCACATGAATGATAAGAAAGTGAAACCTTCTTACTGCTGATATGGAGAAATTTTTAGTGGTTTAGATAGAAGATCAAACCAGCCAGAACATTCCCTTAAGCCAAAACCCAATCCAGAGCAAGGCCCTAACTCTCCTCAAGTCTATGAAGGCTGAGAGAGGTCAGGAAGCTGCAGAAGAAAAGTTTGAAGCCAGCAGAGGTTGGCTCATGAGGTTTAAGGAAAGAGGCTGTCTCAACAACATAGAAGTACGAGGTGAAGCAACAAGTGCTGACACAGAAACTGCCATAAGTTATCCAGAAGATTTAGCTAAGATCATTGATAAAGGTGGTTGTACTAAATGACAGACTTTCAATGTAAATGAACCAGCCTTATCTTGGAAGAAGAGACCATCTAGGAGGATGTTTATGGTTAGAGAGGAGAAGTCAACGCCTGGTGTCAGTTTCAAACCCTCTCGTTAGGGCTAATTCTGCTCATGACTTTAAGTTGAAGCCAATGCTCATTCACCATTCTGAAAATATAAGGCCCTTAAAAATTATGCTAAATCCACTCTGCCTGTGCTCTATAAATTGAACAACAAAGCCTGGGTGACAGCACATCTGTTTTCAGCATGGATTACCAAATATTTTAAGCCCACTGTTGAGACTTACTGCTCAGAAAAAAAGATTCCTTTCAAAATATTACTGTTCACTGACAATGCACCTGGTCAGCCAAGAGCTCTGACGGAGTTGTACAGGAGACGAGTGATGTGTTCATGCTGCTAACACAATGCCCATTCTGCAGCTCATGGACCAAGGAGTAATTTTGACTTTCAAGTCTTATTATTTAAGAAATACATTTTGTAAAGCTATAGAGCTGCTATAGATAATGATTTATCTGATGGCTCTGGGCAAAGTAAATTGAAAACCTTCTGGAAAGTATTCACTGTTCTAGATGCCATTAAGAACATTGATGATTCATCGGAGGAGGTCACAATATCAACCTCAACAGGAATTTGGAAGAAGTTGGTTCCAACCCCCATGGATGACTTTGAGGAGTTCAAGACTTCAGTGGAGGAAGTAACTGCAGATGTGGTGGAAACAGCAAGAGAACTAGAATTAGAAGTGGATCCTGAAGATGTGACTGAATTACTGCAATCACGTGATCAAACTTGAATGGATGAAGAGTTGATTCTTATAGATGAGCAAAGAGAGTGGTTTCTTGAAATGGAATCTACTCCTGGTGAAAATACTGTGAACATTGTTGAAATGAGAACAAAGGATTTAGAATATTCCATAAACTTAGTTAATAAAGCAGTGGCAGGGTTTGAAAGGACTGACTGCAACTTTGGAAGAAGTTCTACTGTGGGTAAAATACTGTCAAACAGCATCACATGCTACAGAGAAATCTATCATGAAAGGAAAAGTCAATCAATGCAGCAAATTTCATTGCTGTCTTATTTTAAGGGGTTACCACAGCCACCTCAGCCTTCAGCAACTACCACCCTGGTCAGTCAGCAAAAAGTTTACTATGCTGAACGCTCAGGTAATTGTTAGCATTTTACAGCAAAAAAGTATTTTTTAATTAAGGTATGTACATTGTTTCCCTAGACATAATGCTATTGCACACCTAATAGCAGCATAGTGCAAAGATAATTTTTTTATGCACTGAGAAACCAACACATTTGTATGACTTGCTTTGTTGCAACATTCACTTACTGTCTTCGCTATGTGAACATACATGAGAAGGCAGCTGTCTGCAAGCCAAGATGAGAGCCATTACCAGAACCCAACTGTGCTGGCACCCTGAATTTGAACTTCCAGCCTCAGAACTGTGAGAAGATGAATTTCTGTTGTTTAAGCTGCCCATCTGTAGCATTTTGTTATGACAGCTCAAGCTGACTAAGACATTCTCTGTCATTGTGAGGCTAAGGTAGCTTGATATGAACATCTGATAAGGACAGTATTAGAAGGGAAGATTACAGTCTAATCTTAATTATGAACATTAAATAATCCTTAAAAATCATTTCCAAACTGAATCCAGTAATGCATAAAAAGAATGATACAGCATGACCAATTTGGTATTATCCTAATAATATAACATTAGACACTAGAAAATGACTCAGCATAGCATATTAACAGATTAAAAATAAAAATTGCATTATTTTAATAAATGGATGAAAATATCTGATACAATTTAATATTCTTTTATGATAGAAAAACAAAAACAGAAACCCTCACCCTAAGCTAGAAGTGGAAAAGAACTTCCTTAATCTGACAAAAGGGATCAAAAACTACAACAAAATCTACAGCAAACAGTATAATTCATGTTAATATATCGAAACCTTTCCATTTTTACGTTTAGGAACAAGACAAAGATGCCCGCTATGATTTTGTATTCAATATGACATAGAGGGTATCTTAGTCCTGTTGGGCTGCTGTAACAAATCACCATAGACTGCGTGGCTTAGACAACAGATATTTATCTCTCTCAGATCCAGAGGCTGAAAGTCCAAGATCAGGGTGTCAGCATGGTCAAGTTCTGGTGAGGCCCCTCTCCCTGGCTTGTAGATGGCCACCTTCTCCTTGTATCCTCACATGGTGGAGAGAGAGGGGAAGCATGCTCTCTCGTGTCTCTTCCCACAAAGACACTAATCCCATCCTGAGGTCTTCACCTTCATGACCTAATTACCTCCCAAAGACCCTATCTCCAATTACCATCACATTGGGGATTAGGGTTTCAACATATGAATTGGGGGGGGACATAAACATGCAGTCCATAACAAAGAGCCTTTTCACTAAATTACTAGAATTAAGAGAGTTTAGCAAAGTGGTTGACTATTAAGTCAATATACAGAAATCAAATGTATTTCTGTATGTCAACAAAATATTATATAATTACCTTTTATAAAAGACACCATTTAAAATAACACAAAAGTCAAACATTTACAAATAAATTTAGTGAAAACCGGAAGACAAAATTTTAAAGGGTGACATTTAAAAATTTCTAAATTAAATCAAAAGTAACACCATATTCCTAGATTGAAAAACTCAATGTTATAAAAATGTTAATTACCCCTTAGTCTATATAATAATTCAGTCAAGATTTAATCAAGATTGAAGATTCAATATACGATGTCAAGATTCAACATAATCCTGACAAAAATCCTTATTTTTTTATGGAATTTAAAACTTACATGGAAATGCAAAATGTCAAGAAAGTAAAAATGCTTTTGAAGAACAAATTGGCTGAGCTCACTCTATAACATGTAAGGACCTATTATAAACCTACAGTAATTAAAAGAGAGTGGTATTGGCAAAAGCACAGATCATAGACCAGTGGTATGGAACAGAGTCTCCAGAAAAAAATTATTTATGAATATTTGATTTATTACAAAGCTAGTACTGCAGAGCAGTGGGAAAAATACCAGTAGAGGACTGCAAGCCTCAGAAGGGAGAAAAATATTTGCAATGCGTACACCCAATAAAGGGCCTATATCCAGAATACACAAAGAGCCCTGTACAAACCAGCAAGAAAGAGAGTAAACCTAGCAGCAAAGTGGCAAGAAACTGACCAGGCAATTAATAAAAAAGGAAATCCAAATAGCCAAAAAACATATTAAAAGTTCTTAGCCTCATGAGATACCACTACACAGTTACTAAAATAGCTAAAATAAAAAGACTGCAAAACCAAACATTAGTGAGGATGTGTAGCAATGGGGACCCTTGTACACTAAGTCCCAGCCTTCAGCATTAGGCTTAATTATTTTGTTGGGAGACTTTTGGATTTCTAAACTAATAGCCACATAGACTATTATACCAGGAATTAATCCACAAGGAGACTTTTAAACTCTCCACACCAAAGAAGCATCAATTAAATATAGGTGGTCCCTGACTTATGATGGTTCAACTTATAATTTTTCGACTTTACAATGGATTTGTTGGGACGTAACCCTACCACAAGTCGAGGAGCATCTGAACTTACGATAGTTCCACTTATGATTTTTCAACTTTACAATGGGTTTATCTGGGTATTAAATACATTTTCAATTTATGATATTTTCAACTTACTGTGGGCTTATTGGGACCTAACCCCACTGTAGGTCAAGAAGCATCTGTATATGAACAATGTATCATAATTTCAATGACAGAGGTATTAACAATGCACTAACAATGGAAGATATTGTCTCCAACTTGAGAAAATAAATGGTGTTTGGGAATTGAAGCCATGTTTGATGTTGCCTTGAAGTGAAAACAAATTTAGGAAATAATTTCCAAAGCAGAGCTTTGCATATCATCAATTGTTTCTGCAACATATTATTTGGTCTGACTCTCTAAAGAGATTTTGTTCTGTTAGCCCAAAAGCATGCTCATACAAACCCACAGAACCTTTTATTAGTGGTGGCTCTAAGACCAAGGCGTGCTTGGGCCTGGTTATGTTAGCCTTCCCATAATCTCTCCCAGCTCCCCAAATCCCTAAATCCCCGGTGAAAATTGCTATCACCACCACTACAATTACTACCCCCGTCATCTTACGTATG
Organism: Daubentonia madagascariensis; assembly: GCA_023783475.1. Lineage (NCBI taxonomy): Eukaryota > Metazoa > Chordata > Mammalia > Primates > Daubentoniidae > Daubentonia > Daubentonia madagascariensis. The sequence goes on from JAKFHU010000614.1 coordinate 379,417, forward strand.
TTACATATTAAGTGTAAAGAAAGGAGCAAGACATACTATTTGTATTCTCCAGCAACATACAAAACATAGAGTACATGCAACCCCCACAGGGCTCCCCTGTAGGCCTCCTCTTACCTTCTGCCCAACCCTCTCCAACACAGAAATCCTGGGGCTGCCTCTGCATTTCTTTTAGGAAACTTTATAACTGTGGAAATCACTGAATTATGCACTCTGTGATTTTCCAAACTAAAATTAAGAAATTTTTTTAGCATAAAAGACATTGACTGCAGTGCCAGTATTTCCATGCTGTGAGAAAGCAGGAGGGTTTCATTTGCATCATAAGTCACATGTTGATTAGTCTCTTTTACTTTCATTGAGTAAACCTAGTGCAGGTACCTTCCAGGGCAGAATCTGTACCTTTAGTTTCCAGTTCATTTCTCTTTTACCCACCTGCTCATTTCTCTTGATACCTCACTTCCACTCGGAACAGAGCAGGGAAGGTGGAGACAAGCCCCGCTGAGGGGAAGAACCCAGCAGTGCCCACGGGAGCAGCCCTTTTGCCCTGCTCCCAAACGCTCCTAGCAAACATAGCATTTCCATTACTATTATTGAGAAATACGGTACTGTTCACGACTTACATGAAGAGCTGTGGATTCTATACAGCGATCTCTTGAATTTTTGTTTTTCCTGATTTGTTTTTGCAGACCAATCCGGTAGAGAACGTATTTGGACAGACCTAAAGACCAAGTTTTACATCAGTTCCGGGTCCACATCCTCTTCCTCCCACGGTGGAGATGAAGACGACCCGGTAAAGGTGCCTCACCGGGGTAGCTTTGCTGCCCAGCTCACTTGTAACAACAGCGGCGATAGTGGGAGAAGGAATCCCATTGCAAAAACAGACTGAGATTTCTCTCCTAATCGAATATATTGGTAGTTAGGCAAGTCTCTTAGAGATTATTAAGTTTCGCTGATAACACAGGAAGATTTGAAACTCAAATGAGAAAACGCTTTCTGAAAAGCATCGAGAGCATAGTTATGTAACGGCCAGTACAACCACGGTTCAAACCAGGAGGGGAAATGGTCTGGCAGGGACAATTCTGTCACTGACTGCATTGCTTAGTTAACATTAAGAAGTTGTGATATAACAGGAACATTTTATATAATCATGTAGTTATCAGTATCAAGTCTGGTTTATGTATAGTTAGTAAGGCATAAAAGTATATTTGCAACTGTGCTTATTAAAATTAGACAATGTCATAGTCTGTAAATAACAGTAATAAAACAAACTCTTCATTGGCCCTTTATGTTAATCAAAGGTGATGATTCTCCACAAGGGAAAATCTTTCCTCTGAGATTCAAAGGGTTTGGTGCCCCCAGCTCAGCTCGTTGTCTCACCTCAAGCCTGGCGTTCCGATGGGGACATGTAGTTTAGTTTGGAAAACTTCAGAGTGGCTCATAGCCAGGCAAGACCTCATTTTCAAAGTCTTCCCAGAGCCTCTGAAATTTTGATAACAATTTTATTTATACTTAATTTACCAATATGTCCATGGGATTGCTTGGTCTGTTTAAAACATTTACATAAATATTATCCCTATTATTTCACAGCTTATTTTTTTTGCACTGTTTATTCATGTTGAGACCGTTCATTTCTTTTAACTAAGTAGCATTCCACTGTATAAACACATTGTTATGTCATTCTATGAACATACCAATGCTCTTTTTGATGGGCATTTGGGTTGATTCTGTTTTTCATATTACAATTTTCTATTGCAATGAGACTGTTGGGACTTGCTTGCTTGTATACAAATGGGACAGTTTGTTAGATATTGGCTAGTAGAAATGCATATTTTTAATTTAAAATTTTGCCAACAGAGTGGTTTAATATTTTGGGGGCAATCATAAATTTTACAGAAATATTGTAAATATAGAAAAAATGAATTTTTTCCTGGACTATTTGAAAGTTACCACCTGATTTCATGTCACCCAAATACTTTTAAGAATATTCTCCTACATATACACATACAACCATCGTCATTAGCACCAATCCTCAGGCCCCACTCAAGCGTCACTGGTCGTCTCCACGGTGTCCCGTACAGCAAAAGATGAAGTTCAAAGTCATGCACTGCGCTCAGCTGTCATCTATTCGCTGTCTTTCAGTCTGGAATGGTTCCTTCGTCTTTCTTTGATTTCATGACCCTGAGGCTTTTGATAGTCAAAGGTCAGTTATTTGTAAAGTGTCCTTCATCTTTAATTTTTTTGTTTATATCCTCATGATTTGATTCAGGTTATTCATCTTTAGCGGAAATATCACAGAAGTGAGGCCGTGGTCTACTTACTGTATCCCATCAGGTGACATGTGACTACGATGTATTCCAGGACTGATGATGTTCACTTTGCCTACTGGGAAAAGGTGGGATTTTCTTGGCCTCTCCACTGTGAAATTACTCTTTTTTCTTTTGTAGTTAATAAGTATTCTGTGTGGAGGTACTTTGAAACTGTGTAAATACTCTGTTACTCGCCAAAATTTTAATTTATTTACATCTGTATGGACTCGTGTTTTCTTATTTTAGTCAATGGCTTATGATCATCATTTATTTTGATGTTCAAATGTCACAGAAGTGGCCAGTGGGAGCCCCTCTGGCTTGCCACTGAGCCTTTGTGACCTGTCTCCATCATTCTCTGAGCACTTTCTTTCTATGTGGCAGAACAAAATTTATCAGCTCATCTTGTATTGCCCTAGCCCTGGATTCAGGCATTTCTCCTAGAAATATTGATTGTTTTCAGTGGAAAATAGTATTTAACAGTCAAGATACGGGTGCTGGGTATGCTTACTGCTATTAGGGTGTCACTATCCCAGGCCCTTTTATTGGACAGAACTAGAGGAAAAATATTCTATACCAGTTTGTTTTGTGCTGCTAGAGCAGAATATCACAGACTGTGAAATTTATAATGAACAAATGTTTTGTCTCATGGTTCTGGAGGCTGGGAAGTCCAGGATCAAATGGCTGGTGCCTGTGAAAGGACTTCTTGCTGCATCATCTCATGGCAAAAGGGAAAGAGAGGGCAAGACAGAGAGAGAGACAGAGAGAGAGCACGAGGTGTGAAGTGACAGCTCACTGAAGTTTTGATTTGTATTTCCCTGATAGTAAATGAGCATTTTTTCATGTGCTATTGGCCATGTGTATGTCTTCTTTGGAGAAATGTCTATTCAAGTCTTTTGCCCATTTTTGCATTGGGTTTGTTTTTATCGTTGTTGTTGAATTGTAGGAGCTTTTTTAATACTCTGGATATTAATCCCTTATCAGATGTATGTTTTAGAAATATTTTCTCACATCCTGTGGGTTGTCTTTTCACTCTTTTGATAATGTCCTTTGATGTACAAACATTTTTAATTTTGATAAAGTCCAATTCATCTATTTTTTCTTTTGTTGTCTGTGCTTTTGATGTCATATCTGAGAAATAATTACCAAATTCAATGTGGTAAAGATATTTTTTAATGTCTTCATCTAAGAATTTTATAGTCTAAGCTCTTCTATTTCAGTGTTTGGCCCATTTAGAGTTAATTTTTTGTATATGGTGTAAGGTACGGGCCCAGCTGCATTCTTACCTTGTTTTCCTTCTCTCTAAACAACTTTTAACATTGCAAGTCATTGTTAAAACATCTCAGATCTACTGATAACAAGTTCCCTCAATTTTGTTTGTCTGAGAAAGTATTTATTTATTTTTTCCACTTTTGAAGGATAATTTTGCATGGTACAGAACTCTAGGGTGGTGGGCTTTTGTTCTCCCAATACTTTAAATATTTCACTCCACTTTCTTCTTGCTTGTGTGGTTTCTAAGGACAAGTCAGATATAATTTTTATCTTTTCTCCTCTATAGATGTGTTTTTTCCCCTCTGGCCTCTTTCAGGATTTTTTTCTATCTTTGAATTTTCTGCAGTTTGAAAATTATATGCCATGCCTAGGTGCAGGGTTTGGTTTTTTGTTGTTTTTTTTTTTTATCCATTTATTCTGCTTTGTGTTCTCTGAGCTTCCTCGAGACATAGTTCGTTATCTGACATTAATTTGCCTGAAAATCTCAGTCGTGATTGTTTCAAATATTTCTTCTGTTCCTTTCTCACTTTCTTTTCCTTCTGGCATTTCTGTTACATGTTTGTTCTACCTTTTGTAGCTGTCCCACAGTTCTTAGCTAGTCTGTTCTTTTTAAAGTCTTTTTTCTCCTTGCTTTTCAGTTGTGGGGATTTCTCCTGAGATATCCTCAAGCTAAGAGATTCTATCCTCAGCCCTGTCCAGACTCCTAACAGGTCCGTCAGAGACATTCTTCATTGCTGTTATGGCGTTTTGGATCTCCAGCACTGCTTTTTGCTTCTTTCTTAGGACTAAATATATTTATGATTAATGACCCTCTTTTAATACAGTCTATATGCTATGACGTATCCACACTTTGTGAATTACTTTTCATATTATGTAAAAGTAGCCAAATTGGAAGAAATTGTATGAAACGTACAAGTATTTTGTTGTGGAAACTGCTTGCAGATATTTACTTTGCTTAAAATATATTTTCAGCATGGTTAGAATTTTAGTTTCACTGAGTTTTTGTCTATTAGCCAGTATAATTATTTTGCTTTACTTGAGGAATTATTTAGTTCTTGTAATTTTGGAGAAAGATATAACTTGCCTTTGCTTTCATCCCTTTAATTCACAGTGTGGATTCCGCTCATCTCCCAGTTCACACGCCAACAATGTGTAGAAAGGAATATCAGAGCAGAATCCCTGTTCCTCCTAAGGTACTTGACTTAATTACAAACCTACTGGGTTCCTTAAAAAATGAGAATAAATTGTTTTTGCTGTTCTTGCTCTGGCATTTACTGAAAAAAAATTTCTTCCCAAGTTACATTCATCAAAACTCAGGTCAGATTAAAAAATAAACACTATAGAAAATCACACTAAAAAATCTTGTTAAAGTTGGAATGCACCAAAGATGCGGATGAAATATTTAGTGAAACTTTCAGAAGAATTTTTTTCTCTTTAATGGGTTTTAGTTGTTTCTATCAAGCCCTATTAAGAACATCTAGATAATGATGAAATAACTTGAATCTTTCCCCTGAAACTAACTCAAAGGATCCAAATCTTATAACTTATACCAGGATAAATTCTAAATTCATCTTTTAATTCAAATGTAAAACTGAAACCACAGAAGTACTAGAAATGTACTGGAATATCTTAGAACTTTGGAGTACAGAAAGCCTCTCTTTGGTTTTTAGACTAAGTGAATGTACTGTCTATCCAAAACATAATTTTAAATGACCAAAATATTCCTCTGTATTGACAATAAGTAATCAGAAACTATAACATGTGGTAATTTTTAAAATTAAAAAATATAATAAAGGTTGTTTTCCAAAAACCAATACCGAATATAATCTTAAATGATGAAACACTAAAAGTTTTCAAGTGAAGTCAGGAATGGTATAGAGTCACCCCATATCACAATATCAGTATTCAGCAATTTCTTGAATATTCTAGGAGACACAATAAGAAATGAAAATGAAATGATTGACATAAACATTGGAAGATAAAACTATTTCATAATATGACTGCTATGATTATTTGCCCCCAAAACTCAAGACTCTGGATGGCTCCGGAAAAATGGCGATCTGATAGCGTCCTACCACCGCACCGCTCCCAGGGAAGGAGGTGAAGAACGCCAGCGGCTGCCTGCGAGCACGGACCGCTCACTCCGAAAACAGCATTGCGAATGACAGAGAAACAACGCCGAACGCCCAGCCCAAGAAAACAGGTACAAAATTTTCACAAAGATCGGAGGGCGCATGGAGCACAGTAGAGCCCAGAGTGTGGGAAGGCCGCGCTCGCCAGGTCGGCACAGCGCAACCGACCCCCCAAGCGGTTACACGCCTCCCCATCCACTCAGTCAGGGACAATCCCAGAGTTGGGGCAGGGCGGTTGCACAAGACAACAGACGCTGTGGAGTTGGAGTAATCACGAAAGCCAAACACAACCCTCAGCTGCAGTATACAGAGACCGCGCAGGGCTGGGGATCACGCTGGGCGGAGATACAGCTTCCCGGGACAGTGCGTGGGAACCCGCAGGCCGGCACTGCGCCACTGGAAGTCAGCGGGACTGGGCCCAGGAGTTTAACGGGGAGCGGGACACGCCCTTAGAGGCTGCTAGCAACTGCCGCTGCGGCCGGCGGAGAAAAACTGCGCTCCGGCTGTGCACCAGGCTGGCGGCGGCCGCCATCTTTACAGCCGCCCGCCGGAGCTGTGAGCCGCGTCTCTAGCTCCGCCCCACCCCGGCCCGGGGCTCTTCCGCTGGAGCGAGACAGGCTTTGCCTTTGGTGGCCAGGGTCAGCTGCATCCATGGGTTCCAGGTGGGACCAGGTCCCGGAACTGTAGCGGCGGGACCTTTGGGTATTGGAAACAGTTTGCAGCTCGTCCATCTGGTTCTGCTACCCCGGCTCTGGCCTCCCACAAGTCTGCTCCGTGCTGGTCCTAGTGCCCGCCCCTTCAGGTCCCAGCCCTCCTGTACCCCAGAGATCGCTCATTTTGAAGGTTACTGGCTATAGTGACTGATTTGGTATAACTGCCGGTTCCCATGACAACCAAATACCTCAAGAGCCACAGGCTGAACCAGAGCAGCTCCCCATAATCCTGCCCACTTCAGTAGGGAATTTCGTGCCACCCAAGAGCGCTTCCAGCGGCCACTACTCCCCCCTCCCCGTGGGAACATCCCCCCGGTGGAGACTGCTGGGGATAGAGACGGCCACCCGCCTCGCCTTGGGGTCTAGTGGTGGAAAAGGGGTGCACAATTGGAGATCCCCCTATCAACCAGTATCACGTGGAGACGCACATCAGAAGGGCAGACACACGTGGCTAGATGAGCAACCTCTGAGCTGTGTAGAATTTTCCCAACTCAGCTCTCACACTGCAGCCAAAAGAAATTGTGTTTCTACCTGCACCTCAGGAGGAGCAGGGTCAAAGTAATCCCTAGGAGCTACAAGGCCCCTCCCAAAGCACGGGGCTTTCGCATACCCCAACTGGGGAATCAGAGTCTGCCACGGACATAACAGAATACCTAGCTAATAGGGAGTGGAGGACTCATATCCTCAAGTACAATTCATTAGCTCAGAGCCCAAGCTGGGAGGTCATTCTCACCACACTCCACTGGGACGAGGAGAAGACCACAGGTCAGAGTTAACTCAAGATCCACCAAACTTGCTAAAATACACCTAAGGCAATACAGGCCACTACTTCTCTCCCTGGCTTTGCCAAGGAACAATAATTGTGAGCCTGGTGACAGGGCCATAAACTAGCTCTAACACCCCCAGCTCTCGACCAAGAGGCCAGATGAGAAAAAACCAGTGAAAGAACTCAGGGAACATGAAAAATCAGAGTGAAAAGTCACCCCCAAAAGAAATTATCCATTCCTCAGCAATGGATACCAACCCAAATGAAATGGGTAGAATGACAGAAGAGGAATTTCGTTTATGGATTATAAGAGAGCTCAATGAAATTCAAGAGAAAATTGAATCCCAGCACAAAGAAACCACAAGAAAAATGCAAGAAGTGAATGAAAAATTCTCCAAAGAAATAGAAATATTACAGAAAAATCAAATAGAAATCCTAGAAATGAAAGAAGCTTTCAAGGATCTACAAAACACAGTGGAAAGCCTTAAGAATAGGCTGGACCATGCAGAGGAAAGAATTTCAGAGCTAGAAGACAGCTCCTATGCACTAAATAAATCAGCCAAAGAGAAAGAACACAAAAACAAGAGGCAGGAAAAAAGCATACAAGAAATGTGGGATTATGTAAAGAGGCTAAAAGTAGGATTATAGGTATCCCCGAGGGAGAGGAGGAAAATTTGCATGGGCTGGAAAATTTATTTGAAGGAATAATAGAGGAAAATTTCCATGGCTTAGCCAGAAATCTCGATATCCAAGTAGAAGAAGCACACAGGACTCCTGGGAGAGTCAACGTGAAAAGGCATTCACCACGCCACATAATTATTAGACTGACCAAAGTAAACACAAAAGAGGCACTCCTCAGAGCTGTAAGACGAAAAGAACACATAACCTACAAAGGGAAACCGATCAGATTAACTGCAGATTTCTCAGCTGAAACCTTACAAGCCAGAAGGGAATGGGGAGACATCATCAATCTCCTAAAACAAAACAAAGGTCAACCCAGAATTCTGTATCCTGCCAAACTAAGCTTCTTATATGAGGGAGAAATAAAGATGTTTCCAGATAAGCAATCACTGATAGAATTTGCGAAGTCCAGACCAGCCTTGCAAGAAATGCTTAGACCTGCATTATACACTAAACAGAGCAACAGACACCCACCTATGTAAAACTACACAAAAGCTAAAACCCCAGAAACCAGATTCCACAATGACGCAAGAGGTAAAACAAAAGATACCACCCGACAGAATAATCAGAAATTTACCCCAAATATCAATTCTCTCAATAAATGTAAATGGCTTGAACTGCCCATTGAAGAGACATAGGCTGGCTGAATGGATTAAAAAATACAAACCAAGTATCTGTTGTCTTCAGGAAACACACCTTACACACAAAGACGCATTCAGACTCAAGGTGAAAGGATGGAATACAATTTTCCAGGCTAATGGAAACCAAAAGAAATCCGGAGTAGCCATCCTTATTTCAGATGACATAAACTTTAAAGCAATAAAAGTAAAGAAGGACAAAAATGGACACTATATAGCAGTGAAGGGAAAAATCTCACAAGAGGATTTAACAATCCTAAACATTTATGCACCCAACACAGGAGCACCCAGGTACCTAAAGCAAATACTGCTAGATCTAGACAATATAATAAGCAGCAATGCCATAATAGCAGGGGACTTCAACACCCCACTGACAGAACTGGACAGATCCTCCAAACAAAAAACAAATAGAGAAATAAAAGACCTAAACAGGACTATAGAACATTTGGGCCTAACAGATATCTACAGAACACTCCACCCAAATAACACTGAATATACATTCTTCTCATCAGCTCATGGAACTTTCTCTAAAATTGACCACATCCTAGGCAACAAAACAGATCTAAACAAATTCAAAAAAATAGAAATCATACCATGTATCTTTTCAGACCACAGCGGAATAAAATTAGAAATCAATTCCAACAGAAACTCACATCGTCCTCCAAAAATGTGGAAACTAAACAATCTATTGCTGAAAGATTATTGGGTCAAGGAGGAGATTCAAATTGAAATCAAAAGATTCTTTGAACTAAACGATAATGGGGACACAAGTTATCAAAATCTGTGGGATACAGCAAAAGCAGTCCTGACAGGAAAACTTATCGCCCTAAATTCCCACATCCAAAAGACAGAAAAGTCACAAATCAGTAAACTAACGAATCATCTTAAGGAAATGGAAAAGGAAGAGCAAAGCAATCCTAAAGCCAGCAGAAGAAAAGAAATAGCCAAAATCAGAGCAGAATTAAATGAAATCGAGAACAAAAGAACAATACAGAAGATCAATGAAATGAAAAGCTGGTTCTTTGAAAAGATAAACAAAATAGACAGGCCACTTGCCAGGTTGACAAGAAGCAGAAAGGAAAGGACTCTAATAAGCTCAATTAGAAATGAAAAAGGAGAAGTCACAACTGATACCATGGAAAACAAACATCATCTTGAATACTACAAAATCATCCACAACAACGAAACTAGAATGAGCTAAACACACTATCCAGGCTCAACCAGAAAACTAGATTCAAACAGACAATATCAAGCACGAATTGACAGCATATCACAACTACCCACAGAAAAAATTCCGACCAATAGTCACACTGAATTCTGACAAGCCTACAAAAAACCACAAAAGTCCTAACTGCAGAAGTTACTGAAAAATCCAGAAGAGAAACCTAGTCCTATACTAGAAATATACTTGATACAAACCAGAAGAGGAACCAACCAAAAAGAACTACACGACCAATACCTATGATAAGATCAAAAATCAAAAAACCTTCAAACCGAATGAAATATACATCAAAACAATAATCCATCATATCAGTGGCTAATTCCAATCAAAGATGTTCAAACTATGCAAATTTAAATGTAATCCATATAAATAAAACAGAACAAGATTATTGATCCTTCAATAGATGCAGAAAAGCTTTTGACTAAATCCAGCATCCTTTTATAAAATCTAAATATAGATAATGACTCTTCTAATAAGATAAAAGCATATTACGAAAACCACAGCCATGATAAAACCACATAATAGAGATGGGAAACTAAGCCTAAAACTGAAGGCATTCCCCTTAAACTGCACCGACAAGGGTGCCCACTTACTCCCACTCTTCAACATGTGCGAAGTCTGGCCACAGCATGGGAACGCAAGGAATTAGGCATCCAGATGGGGGCAAGAGGCCAAACTTTCACTATTCGCAGACAATATGATATTATACATAGAAAACCCCAAAGATTCAACCAAGAGATTACTGGAATTGATAAATGAATTCAGCAAAGTCTCAGGATACAAAATTAATACACACAAATCCATAGCCTTCATATATGCTAATAACAATCAAGCCAAGAAACAAATTAAAGATGCAATACCTTTTGCAATAGCAACAAAGAAAATTAAATATTTAGGAACATATCTAACTAAGGAGGTCAAAGACCTATATAGAGAGAATTATGAAACACTGAGAAAAGAAATTGCAGAGGATGTAAATAGATGGAAAGCCCTACCATGCTCTTGGATAGGCAGAGTCAACATAGTAAAAATGGCTTTGCTACCTAAATTAATTTACAGAATCAACGCAATCCCTATCAAAATACCAACATCATTTTTTGCCGATCTATAAAAAATAATTCTACGCTTCGTGTGGAACCAGAGAAGACCCCGTCTAGCCAAAGCAATCTTAAGCAAAAAGAACAAATTGGGAGGCATCTGTCTACCAGACTTCAAACTATACTACAAGGCTATAGTAACCAAAACTGCATGGTATTGGCACAAGAACAGAGACGTAGACCAATGGAACAGGACTGAGAACCCAAATATAAAACCAACCTCATACAGTCACCTGATCTTTGACAAATTCCAGAAAAACGTACACTGGGGAAAAGATTCCCGATTCAACAAATGGTGCTGGGAAAACTGGATGGCCATATGTAGAAGACTGAAAGTGGACCCACACCTCTCACCTCTCACAAAAATCAATTCACAATGGATAACAGATCTAAACCTAAGACATGAAACCATAAGAATTCTTGAAGAAAACGTTGGGAAAACTCTTATGGACATTGGCCTAGGCAAAGAATTTATGAAGAAGACCCCCAAAGCAATCACAGCAGCAACAAAAATAAATACATGGGACCTGATCAAATTGAAAAGCTTCTGCACAGCCAAGGAAACTATCACTAGAGTGAACAGACAACCTACAGAATGGGAGATAATATTTGCATGCTACACCTCTGATAAAGGGCTGATAACCAGAATCTATACAGAACTTAGGAAAATCAACAAGAAAAAATCAAACAACCCTATTAAAAAATGGGCAAAGGACATGAACAGAAACTTTTCCAAAGAAGACAGAATAATGGCCAGCAAACATAGAAAAAATTGCTCAACTTCTCTAATCATCAGGGAAATGCAAATCAAAACCACAATGAGATATCACTTAACTCCAGTGAGATTGGCTCATATCAAAAAATCCCCAAATAACAAATGTTGGCGGGGATGTGGACAGATAGGAACACTCATACACTGCTGGTGGGACTGCAAATTAGTACAACCTCTATGGAAAAGAATATGGAGATACCTCAAAGAATTAAAAGTAGAATTACCATTTGACCCAGCAATCCCACTACTGGGTATTTATCCAAAAGAAAAAAAGACATTTTATAATAAAGACATTCTCTCTCGAATGTTCATAGCAGCACAATTCACAATTGCAAAGTTGTGGAAACAACCCAGGTGCCCATCAATACACGAGTGGATCAATAAAATGTGGTATATGTATACCATGGAGTATTACTCAGCAATAAGGAACAACAGTGAATTAACTCATCTGGTATTATCCTGGTTGGAGCTAGAACCCATTCTTCGAAGCGAAGTGTCACAGGATTGGAAAAACAAGCACCACTGGTACTCACCATCAAACTGGCACTAACTGATGAACACTTACATCACACAGGGCAATAACATTCATCAGAGGGCGGGCGGGCGGGAGGGGGATGGAAGGGATGGGAAAAACTCTCACTGAATGGATGTGGGGAGCACAGTTTGGGAGACGACCACGATTGTGGCTCTGACACGGGCAGAACAGGGGCAATGTGTATGGCCAAAGTGTTGTACCCCCATGATATTCTGAAATTAAAAAAATAAATTAAAAAAAAAAAGAAGTATATGGCATGCAACCAAAAAACTATAGGAAAAAAATATGTCAAGTAATTAATTAATGAAATGTTATTTTTCTGAGTCATGTGATTATATGGCATTTATTGGGTTTTTTAGTTTGTATTTTTGTGTGATTCCTTTTCACATTCTAAATAAAAGAGCATTATATAAAAAAAAACCAAACAAACAAAAAAACCCCTCAAGACTCTGGTTTAAAAAACTACAAAAATTTATAAGATAATTTGAATATAAGGTAAATATACAAAATAACACAGATTATCTCTATTATTTAATGAACACCTGGAAAAGAAACTAGAAAAGACTCATATGCCAATGTCAACAAAGACATATATTAAAACTAAGAACAAAATAAACATGATAAACTCTCCATTTTGTAAAAATTAATATTTGAAGTTAAGACAGCGTCAATGAGAACATCAAAAGGTTTCCTTCCTTCCTTCCTTCCTTCCTTCCTTCCATTTCCTTTCTTATTTTTTTGCAACTCTGGTTAAGCACAGTATAATAGAGTCAAAATTGCATATATTTCTGCTTTCCACTGAAACCCACTAAAGAGAAAAAAAGAGTAGACAAAGAAGTCAACACGATTTCGGAAGATGAAAGCCTGAGTGTCAAGGTTAGCGGAGGTGAGAAATCTGAGCGTGGAGTGCTAAGAAAGGCAATGCCAGAAAGCGTGAGGATCAGCATCTCGGAACCCAGAAAGACTCGGTCAGAGGCACCAGGCCTCCGGCAGCCAGGGGCGGGGCGGGGCTGAGCTCAGAGGAGCTGACTAAGGACCTGTGTGCGGAGCAGGAAGACCCCCGCACGAGCACACATGCTGCCCACACAACTCTGCCCATTCTCCAGTTGAGGATGTAAAGACACAAAGAAGTTGAGAAAATTTGCCAACTGATAATTGGAGAAGTCAAACTGTGTTATAAATTGCATTTTGCTAATCTATGCTAGCAATAATTTGGGGGCAGAGAGGCATGATCCAGAAATGGGAAATCCATTGTGGATTACTCACTTGTAGATAAATCTGTGAGGATATTTGAAGTTTCAGTTGTTGGAGTTTCAATGAGAAATTTCAGGGTGCCTTCTTTCTCGGAGGTGTATCACCTCTTTCTGTTTCATAGGTTACCAATTCACAAAGCATATTATTTTTTATTGATATTAGAAAATGAAACACAAAATTTGCTCTCAAGTACAATTTTGAATTTTTTTTTCCAAAGAAGGTATAATATAAAACCATACAATTTTTTTCACCTGCCCCATAAAAAATAAGTACACATGGCAATTCTCATTTAATCCATTAAAGAAAAATTTGAAGAATTTATCAATCTAAAATGCATTGTTTCAAATGTTCAGGAAATACCAGCACAAATAAAGGCCAGGCTTTATTTATTAATACTTGGTTCCAAAATCATTAATAAACATTTGACCACCAAATATAATAATAATAATTATTGTTTTGTTTTTAGGATCTCTTGCTCAGTATTTTCCACCTAAGAAATAATGAAGGGTCAAGACTCTTCAATGTTGGGAAAGGGAGAGAGTTCCTTTTCTTCGTACAGAGATGGTATCTGGGGCAGGGCAGGTTTGAGGGAGACACCGGGATCACCTTTTCAAAGCTATTGAACCATGCATGTGTGCTTGCTCTCCGTTTTGCAGAGTAAGACCCACCGGTTTGTCCTCCCGTCCTTCAGGCTCCCACCAAGTGTGCGCAGTGCACGTCTCTGACGGTGGGCCTGAGACGGCAGGGCTGCGCCCGTCTCGGGGAGGCTGCGACGGGAGGGCCGGGTGGAGTGCAGCGTGACGGGTATGCCCGAGTTCTTCTGCAGAACTTTCGCTCTCCTTCGGGTGCAGAAGCATGACAGCAAACTGATCGCTTTGCTAACCACCTCACGGAATCTGCTGTATACTGGAAGGGTGGGAGGGATGGCCCTGGGGGCATCCGGGGGACCCCTGCTCAGCTCCTCCAGGCCTCATCGCCGCAGGCTCCGTGAGCCGAGCCCGGGAGCCGCGCAGGGCCAGCTTGCAGGCAGGGCCACTGTCACGAAGAACGTGCACTTTCCGGTATTTTGTTCTCTGTAGCTCTCGCAGAGCACGTGGACCAAACTCAGTAGCGCATGTGGCAGGAGAAAGGGCTGCGATCCTCGGGTTGTAACGGTGTTATTCGACACCTTTAACTCATTCCAGTGATACCGTTGAGAAGCAGTAGATTTTTGGAAATACTCAATAGTCGATCACTGTGCCGTGCGCGACATTCTGTTCTTTGTACTCGCTGGCTGTCCCAGCCAGGCACGTGGAGGGCTCCCCGGGGCACAGCGCCGGCAGGACAGTCCCCCGGCCCTGCGCCGGCCGCCTCGTTGCCCCGGCGCGTGTGAGATGCGGAGGGAAGCTTGTCCCTGCCTTCTCAGCAGAAGGGGCCCCTCTTTCTAGACCCACAGGAAGGCCTGGGCACAGCCTGTGAAAGCCATGTCAGGGTAAGTGCTAGTATTTTGGATTTAGATGAACTCTTAAAAAGTTTGTTAATCACCTCTCACTTTGTGAGCACATCTGTCATATGTATAACATTTGTAATATATTATACAATAAAATTAAATTATATCCAATCAAAAATTTTTGTTCCACCCTACGAAAATAATTTCAGAATAAAATTTTGCTGTCCCCAATAAGATATTTTGAAATGTCCCACAGTTTTCTGTTTAGACCTTACCTCGTGATGAACAAATGGTGAATCCCTACAAATGATGTAGCTTTGATTCCCAACTAGGATAAATTATGAGACTAAAAGTAAAATCATCTTCTTGAGAAACATTTAAAATCTGAGTTGGGTGTGAGGCATGGTGCTACCAAATTTGAATTTAACGTTACCTAAAGGCAAAGCTGTGACTGTTATTTTAGTGAATCGCTAGTGTTAACTGAAATGGTATCAAGTTTATTTTTACAGCGCGAGTCATTCAGTCCTCAAAAGAATTGCTTTGTTTTTAAAATTTCATACATAGTTCTGTTCTGTATCTTTAACAGGAAAAGTGGCATATTTATAACAAATTTTTGTTTCAATTTCACATGTAATAATTGGGTAGCATTTGATGTTTCAATTTGTATTGTTTTCATTTGTTTTTTAAAAAATCAAAACTAAAGGTCCCAAAGAAAGCAGGAATGAAAAAAGGACAGCAGAGAGCACTGGCTATTGTTTGTGACTTCCTGTATGATATAAATGAAGAGAAAGACTCGAAACCCAATGTTGCAGTGAGCCAAGTGATTAACATGAGGTAAGGTTTGAAAAGGAGAACTTTGTTATCAAAAAATCTGTGAATAAAGATGATTTCTCATATTTTCTTTAAATGATGTCATTTAAATTTAACTTTATGTTAAATTTCTAATTTTCTCCATTGCCAAGTGAACTTTGCCGTAGAAGACTTTTGCCTAAAGTTTGCATCACCACCTTTTAGGTATGGACTATAATTCGATATGACATTTATGAGAGTTTTTCAGTCAAGAGTTTATTTTCTCATTACATGTGTGTGTGTTTATGTAATAAGGAAGGGAATAAACTTCAAAAATAGACATTTAAAACTTGAGATATAATTCACATACCATAAAATTCACCATTTTAAAACCTGCAATCCACTGGTTGTTAGTATATTCACAAGACTGTGAAAACCCATATAATTTTAGAACATTTTTATCATCCCCAAAAGAAACCCCGTACTCATTAGCAGTCACTAAATACTCCTTGCCCCCAGCCACTACCAACCACTAATCTCTTTCTCTTTCTGTCTCTGTGGCTTTGCCTGTTCTGAACTTTTCATATAACTGGAATCATACAACGTGTGTTTTGTGATTGACTCCTTTTGTAACGGCAAAAACCAGAGTCACGCTGTCCAAGGGAACACTGAGAGGTACACGAGGATGCAGAGAGGCCAGGTTTATTAACTATTAATGCCAGTGGGCTCAGAGGGGTCTTCCGCCCAAGTCTGAGCACCCCCCCCACCCCCGTCAGGGGAACTTGTCTTTTATAATTTAAAACAAGGGGGAAGGGTACAGAGCAGTGCATATAGATAAGAGAGTTGCAGGGAGGGAGCTGGTGCAGGAACATAAGCTGGGTCACTAATTATCTTTCTGGCAACAGCTGTGGCCTTCAAGCATTCCTGTGACTAGGAGGGTAACAAGCAGTCTTACAGAAGCAGATTAAGCAATCTAACATAAACAGGGCTATAGCTTCTCCTTTCAAGGTAAAAGGTTTTCAGTGAGTTTTATTATTATTTTTTTCCATCTCACTTTCACTTAGTGTATTGTTTTCAAGGTTCATCTATGTAGCATGGATCAATAATTCATCACTTTTATGGCTGGTGCCCCTTGTCAGATTAAGGAAGTTCCCTTCTCTTCCTAGTTTGTTGAGTGTTTTTATCTGGAATGGGTGTTGGATTTTGTCAAATGCTTTTTCTATGTCTATTGAGATGACCATATAGATTTCCCCCCCTTCGTTCTATTAACAGGTGCATTACATTGATTGGTTTTTCTATATAGAACCAACCTTGCATTCCTGGAATAAATCCCACTTGGTCATGGGTTAAAATCCCTTTTCTATGCTGCCAGATTGGGGTTGCTAGAATTTATTGAGGATTTTTACTTGTACATTCATAGAGAATATTGGTCTATAATCTTCTCTTCTTGTGGTATATTTGTCTAGTTTTGACATCTATAATACTGGTTTAGAATGAGTTGGAAAATACTCTGTCCTTTTCTATTTTCGGAAGAGTTTGTGGAGGATTTGTATTAATTCTTTTTTAAATGGTTGATAAAATTCACTGGTGAAGCCATCTGGTCCTGGGCCCCTCTTTATGAGAAGTTTTTGGATTAATAGTTCAATCTCTTTGCTTGTTATAGGCCTATTTAGATTTTCTGTATCTTCTTGAGTCAGTTTTGGTAGTTGAGTCTTTCTGAGATTGTTTTTCCATTTCACTAAGATTATCTAACTTGTTCATAGTATTCTCTTATACATCTTTTAATTTCTGAAAGGTCAGTAGTAATGTTTCTTCTTTCATTTCTGATTTTAGTAATTTTAGTCTTTTCTTATATTTTCTTGGTCAGTTTAGCTAAAGGTTTGTCAATTTTGCTAATCATTTCAAAAAACCAACTCTGGTTTTTTGAATTTTCTTTATTGTTTTTCTGTACTCTGGTTAACTAATTTCCACTCTAATTCCTATTATTTCCTTCCTTATATGTGCCTGCTCTGGATTTAGTTTGCTCTTCTTTTTCTAGTTTTTTAATGTGGAAAGTTAGGTTATTGATTTGAGACCTTTCTTCTTTTTTAATGTCAGTAATTACACTTACAGATTTACCCCTGAGCAATGCTTTTGCTGCTTCCTGTAAGTTTTGTTGCGTTGTGTTGTGTTTTCATTCATCTCAAGGTATTTTCTGATTTCCCTCTTGATTTCTTCTTTGATTCATTGCTTATTTAGGAGTGTGTTGTTTAAATCCCACATGTTTATGAATTCCCCACATTTCTTTCTGTTGATTTCTAATTTCTTTCCATTGTGGGCAGGATCAATTCTTCTACATTTATTGAGACTTGTTTTATGGCCTAATATATGGCCTATCCTGGAGAATATTTCATGTGCACTTAAGAATGTATTCTGCTACTTTTCAGTGGAGTATCCTGTAAATGTCTTGTTGAATTACAGTGTTATTCAATTATATTTCCTTGCTTATGTTCTGCCTACTTGTTCTTTCCATTATTGAAAGTCAGGTATTGAAATCCCCAACTATTATTGCTGAATCGTCTATTTCTTCCTTCAATCCTAAAAGGTTTTGCTTCATGAATTTTGGGGCTCTGTTGTGGATGCATACATGTTTATGTTATATGTTCTTGATGGATTCACCCTTTTATCAAAATCAAATATCTTTCTTTATCTCTAGTAACAATTTTCATCTTAAAGTCTATTTTATCTAATATTAGTATAGACACTACAGCTCTATTTTGGTTACTGTTTGCATGGTATATCTTTTCCTATCTTTTTACTTTCAATCTATTTGAGTCTTTGAGTCTAAAGACAACATATACTAGGATCATTTTTAATCCATTCAGTCAATCTCTGCCTTTAAAATAGAGAGTTTAATCCATTATCATTTAATACTGATTATTACTGATAAGATAGGATTAACCTGCCATTTTATTGCATGTTTTCTGTATGTCTTATGCCATTTTGTTCTTTTATTCCTTTTTTACTGTCTTTTGTGTGAAATAGGTAGTCTCTAGTGTACGATTTTAATTCCCTTGTCATTTATTTTGCTATATATATTTTAGTTATTTTCTAGCAGTCCCCCTGGGGTTTAAAATTAACACCTTAATTTACAACAACCTAGTTTGGGTAAATACAAACTTAATTTCAATAGTATACAAAACTGCCTTCCTATATAGTTTCATCTCCCCCTTTTATGCTGTCATTGTCATCCAATTTATATCTTTATACATTATGTGTTAATCAGCACAAATTTGTAATTATTCCTTTACAAAACTGTCTTTCAATCACAAAGGAGAAAAAAGTTACAAACAAAAATATGTGCATACACTGTGTTTTCTATTTACCTATGTAATTACCTTTACTAGTACTTTTGATGTGATTAGAGTTACTATCTAGTGTCCTTTCATTTCCAACTGAAGGACACACTTTAGTATTTCTTGGAAAATAGGTCTGCTGGTGGTGAATTCTCTCAGTTTTTGAATATGTGGGTATGTCTTAATTTGGTCTTTATTTTTTTGCAGAGCAGTTTTGCTGAATATGTAATTCACGGTTAATAATATTTGTATCAGTTTTCTAGGGCTGCCATAAAAAGATACCACAGACTGGGTAGCCGAAACAATAGGAATTTAGTCCAAGATCAAGGTGATGACAGGGTTGGTTTCTTCTGAGGCTTCTCTCCTTGTTGTACAGATTGCTGCCTGCTCACTGCATCCTCACGTGGCTTTTTCTCTGTGCATACATATCGCTGGTATCTTTCCCTCTTTTTAACAGCATCAGTCATATTGGATTAGAGCCCACCCATATGACCTCATTTCGTTTTAATTACCTCTTTAAAAGTTCTATCTCCAAATACAGTCACGTTCTGAAGTGTACTGGGGATCAGTACATCAAAATATAAATTCTGGGGGGACATAATTCAGTCCATAACGATATTTTTCTTTCATCCCTTTAAATATATTATCCCATTACTTTCTAGCTTCCATTTTTTTTATTAGAATTCATTGGTTAATCTTATTGAAGATCCCTTGTTCATGACGAATTGTTTTTCTCTTGCTGCTTTCAAGATTTTCTCTTGTCTTTGTCTTTCCACAAACTGTTTATGAGGTGTCTAAGTATGGTTCTCTTAAAGTTTAACTTACTTGGAGTTTGTTCAGATTTGTGGATGTGTAGATTAATGTTTTTCATCAAATTTGGACAATTTTCAGCCATTATTTCTTCAATTATTGCTTCAGCCCCCCTTCCTCCCTCCTCTCTGTCTGGGACTCCTGTTATGTGTCTTCAGTACACTTCATGATGTCCCGTAGGTCTCTGACGCCCATTTCCTC
Organism: Daubentonia madagascariensis; assembly: GCA_023783475.1. Classification (NCBI taxonomy): domain Eukaryota; kingdom Metazoa; phylum Chordata; class Mammalia; order Primates; family Daubentoniidae; genus Daubentonia; species Daubentonia madagascariensis. Next base: position 399,363 of record JAKFHU010000614.1, read on the forward strand.
TTTGCTCCTTCTTTTTTCTTTTTTCCCCCGATGGGTTAATCTCAATTGACACATATCCAAGTTCACCCATTTTGTCTTCTACCTGTTAATATCTGCTATTGAGCTTCTGTCATAAATTTTTTATTTCAGTCATTGCACTCTTCAACTTTAGAATTTCTATTTTGTTCTTTTTATAATTTCTGTCTTGTTATTGATATTTTCTATTTTGTGAGACATTTTCCTCATACTTTCCTTTAGTTCTTTTGTCATGGTTTCCTTCAGTTCTTTGAATGTATTTGGGATTTAGGTTTTTGTCTAGTAAGTCCAATATTTGTGCTTCCTCAGGACCTGTTTCCATTATTAATTTTTTCCTCTGTGTTATCGTACTTTTGTGCTTCTTTGCAAGTTTCATAAATTTTTGATGAAAATTGGACATTTCAAGTAATAATACTGGCAACTATGAAAATCAGATTCCACACCCTCTCCAGGATTTGCTGTTGTCATTCCTTGTTGTAACAGTTTATATTTTTAGTGACATTTCTGAATTGATTTGTATAACCTTTATTCTTTGTCATGTTTGGTCATTAAAATCTCTACTCTGTTAGCTTAGTGATCACCTAATAACTGGGCAGAGATATCCTTAAACACAGGGAACCAGTAAATGTCCCAGTCTTTACTGAGGTGCTCTTAGGATATGTGGGGGCACTCCTTCAACACTCAGCCAGACAGGTAGCAACTCTGTCTCAGCCTTCAAGTTATACTGTGCAGAGCCTCAAGAATATTGGAAGAAGTGATAGCTAAAATCTTCCCAAATTTGATCAAAACGTTAATCTACACATCCATGGTCAACCAGAGGTGAGACCTTATGGCCTTCTCAGGTCTTTCCTGAGCATGTGCACAGCCCTATGCATGTAAGCGGCCATCTAGATTCTTAGCGATATGTCAAAGATTTTCAAAGCCCCTGCAAATATCTCATTTCCTAGCTTTTCCTTTTAAGACTTTTTGTGTTAATCTGTTAAACACTGCCTCAGACATTTGTGATATTAAAATGCTTGCCTGCAATTATTTTCCATAAGTGCCCCCTGGGAAATAGCTGTTTAAAACTGGAAGAGCTCTGAGTCAGGTCAAACACACCAGATCCTTTCCCCTCTCTCCTCCTCCCTTCTGCTCCCTTACGTATCCAGTGGCATCTAGGATGCACTGTGAATGCAGGCAGCTGTTTCAAGGCTACTGAGGAGCTGGAGAGTGGTGCATGGGACTAGGGCAACTTAAAACACCACAAAGCTCACTATTTTTACCAAGATGCAGCAGTTTTTTCTGAAAACTTCTCAACAGATTGCTACAAGCCTTTCATTAATTTACAGGGTGCTGAGGAAGTTGATTCTGATGAACTTTGCCAGTTTTCTAATTATTTTTATGGAGGAGAGAATTTTCAAAGACCCTTACTCCGTCACTTTCACTGACATTACTCTGGACATTCTTGGAGTGTTTAATAAAGAGCAATGAATCAGTGACCCTGAGGTGAGCATATCCTGTTAAGGGAAATGCAACATGGTTCTCTGCTCCTTCTGACTTTTCTGACCCTTTTAGGCCCCTCTATACCTTCCTCTCAGTGTCTTTTAGCATCTGTCCTTGGATTTCTTCTCTTTCTCCTCTGCACACTCCTGGGTGATCTCATGACTTCCTGAAGCTCCAGGTGTCACCTGCACAGTGATGGTTGAGTGGCCTCTCACCCCTGACTTTCTCCTTACCACAGTCTAGAAATATTACTATAGTGACCTCATGGAACATGATAAGTGACAGAAAAAGGAAAATGGAAAGAGGAGTAGCAGATGGTCCTGAGGTTTTAAATTATCAGACTGAGAGATTGAGGGTAACACTAACAGTTGTCAGGATATAATGAAGTATGACTGAATTGGGGAAAAGAAAATGAATTTTTTTTAGACCTTGAAGAAGTAGAACAATAAGTGAACTGGATCAGATTTCTACTTTCTGTCAAGGTGGAGTAACAGTGATCATATTTAACCTTATACTTGAAACAACTAAAAACTAATTTTAAGGTGCTGGACATTAATCAAGGAAGGGTGTGACCCCTGAAAAATGGGACACAAGTGAGCTGACTTCTACATATGTCCTAGATTACTGATTTAGAGAGCATTCAGTGCAAAGCACAGGAAGCAAAATGCTAGGCAGAACCAAGTAAACTCCCTGAGTTGAGAGTCTGGAGAGACCAAGGTAGCTAGGGTTCCCACAGCAGTGTACCAGAGAGTAGAGAGTTGGAGAGAGCTGGAAAGAGCTAGAGCGAGAGTGCTTGTGTGAGAGAGCTGTCCTGGGACCCACAGAAGATCTCTCTCAAGGATTCAGCACATTGCTTATCAGCATATGCTTGTGAGGAAACTACCTGAGACCAGCAAAAGAACCGCCAGACCGGATTAGAGGGAATAGTGCGGGTTCCAACCAGCCAGACAGGAAACCTCAAGACTTGGTAGAGTATCAGAAGGACCTTTCCTTAGTTGTGGAGAATAATTAACCCTTTTATAAATACTTTCTGGTCCCACCAGCAAATTTTGAAAGCAAGACCAGAAAGGATCAACTCTTTCCAGGTTCCTGCATTCCTACAAATACAAAAACACCCAGTACCCAACAAAATAACATCTGTGTCAGGCACCCAGTAAATAATTACCAAGCATGCAAAGAAACAGGAAAATAAGACCCATCATAAGGAGAAAAATCAACCAATCAAAATCAGTCCAGAGCTGAAGTAGATGTTGAATTAGCAGAAAAGGACATGAGAGCAGTCATTATAACTATTCCATGTTTTCAAAAAGTTAAATAGAGATATGGAAGACAAAAAAAGATCCAAGTCAAATTTTCTGGAGATAAAAACTATAAATCTGAGATGAAAAATACACTGAATACGATTAATGGCAGATTAAACATTGAAGAAGATAAGGGTATCAACAAAGCCAAGGAGAGGACGCAACAAAAAAGAAAACTACAGCCCAATATCCCTTATGAACACAGATGCAAAAATCCTCAACAAAACACTAGCAAACCGAGTTCAGCAACACATCAAAAAGATAATTAACCATGATCAAGTGGGTTTCATTCCAGGGATGCAAGGATGGCTCAATGTATGCAAATCAATAAATGTGATTCCCCACGTAAACAGAAGCAAAAACAAAGACCTTTTAATCACCTAAACAGATGCAGAAAAAGCATTCAATAAAATCTAGCACCCTTTCATGATAAAAACCCCAAAAAAACTAGGCATAGAAGGAATATACTGCAAAATTATAAAAGCCATATATGACAGACACACAGCCAACATCATACTGAATGGGGAAAAGTTGAAAGCATTCCCCCTAAGAACTGGAACAAGACAAGGGTGCTCACTGTCACCACTTCTATTCAACATAGTGTTGTAAATCCTAGCCAGAGCAATTAGGCAACAGAAAGAAATAAAGGGCATGCAAATCAGGAAAGAGGAGGTCAAACCATACCTATTTGCTGACAATATGATCTTGTAATTAGAAAACCCTAAAGCCTCCACCGAAAGACCCCTAGAATTGATAAATAAATTCAGCAAAGTCTCAGGTTACAAAATCAATGTACACAAATCAGTAGCATTTCTATATAGTAATAACAGTCAAGTAGAGAGTCAATTCAAGAAATCAAGAGCAGTCACAATAGCTACAAAGAAAATAAAATACCTAGGAATATACTTAACCAAGGAGGGGAAAGATCTCTACAAAGAGAACTATAAAACACTGATGAGAAAAACCACAGATGACACAAACAAATGAGAAAACATCCTTTGCTCATGGATTGGCAGAATCAACATAGTTAAAATGTCCATATTACCCAAAGTGATTTATAGATTCAGCACAATTCCCATCAAAATACCATCTTATTTCACAAATCTAGAAAAAAATAATCCTAAGCTTCATTTGGAACCAAAAAAGACCCCAAATAGCCAAAGCAATCCTAAGCAAAAAGAATAAATCTGAAGGCATCACATTATCTGACTTCAAATTATACTGCTAGGTTATAGTAACCAAAACAGCATGGTACTGGTATAAAGGCAGAGACATAGACCAATGGAACAGAATAGAGAGCCCAGAAGTAAAACCATATAGCCATGGCCAACTGATCTTTGACAAAGCAAACAACATACACTGGGGAAAGGAAGCTCTATTTAATAAATGGTGCTGGGAAAATTGCATAGCCACATGCAGAAGAATGAAACAGGACCCCTATCTCTCAACATATACAAAAATTAATTCTAGATGGTTAAAAGAATTAAATGTAAAGCATGAAACCATAAAAATTCTGGAAGAAAATGTAAGAAAAACTCTTCTAGACATTGGCCTAGGCAAGGAATTTGTGGCTATGACCCCAAAGGCAAAAACAGCAGGAATAAAAATAAGCAAATGGAACTTAATTAAATTTAAAAGCTTCTGTACAGCAAAGGGAATAATCAAGAGTGAATAGAAAACCTACACAATGGGAGAAAATACTAGCAAACTCTACATCCAACAAAAGACTAATATCCAGAATCTACAAAAAACTCAAACAAATCAGCAAGAAAAAACCAAACAATCCCATCAAAAAGTGGGCAAAAGACATGAACAGAAGTTTTTCAAAAGAAGATAGAGAAATGGCCTACAAACATTTGAATAAATGCTCAACACCACTAATCATCAGAGAAATGCAAATTAAAACTACAGTGAGATACCACCTTACCCCTATTGGAATGGCCATTATTAAAAATTCACAAAGTGTTTGCACGGATGCAGAGAGAAAGGAACACTTGTACACTGTTGGTGGGGCTGCAAATTAGTACAACCTCTATGGAAAACAGCATGGTGATCCCTCAAAGAAAGAAAGACCTACCATTCAATCCAGCAATCCCACTGCTGGGTGTCTACATAAAGGAAAAGAAGTCATTTTATAAAAAAGATACCTGCACTTGAATGTTTATTGCAGCACAATTCACAATCACAAAGATGTGGAATCAATCTAAGTGCCCATCAATTTACAAGTAGATAAAGAAAATGTGATATATATATACACACACACACACACATACACACATATATATATACATACACAAACACACACATACACACACCCCGTGGTATACTATTCAGACATAAAAAGTAATGAAATAACGTTATTTGCAGCAACTTGGATGGAACTATAGACACCATCATCCTAAGTGAAGTATCTCAGAAATGGAAAACCAAACACCATGTGTTCTTATTAATAAGTGGGAGCTAAATGGTGGATACACACAGGCACAATGTGATGTAAAGGACATTGGAAACCAAGAAGCAGGGAGGGGAAAGGAGAGGTGTGGGATAAAAACTTATCTATTGGGTACAATGAACATTATTCTGGCGATAGGCACACCAAAAGCCCTGACGTAAGTGTTATATTAATACAAGATATCCATGTAACAAAAACATTTGTACCCCTTTAATATTTTGCAATAAATTAAAAAAAGAACAAAATAAGACTAGAAATGAAAACTATCCATAATGAAACAAATAGAGAAAAAGGACCTAAAAAACTGAATAGGACATCAGTGAACTGTAATACACCTCTAAGTGTAATATGAGTCCCAGGATGACTGAAGTGGAAAGGGACAGAAATATATTTGAAGAAAAAGATGGCTAAAATATTTCCAAATTTATATAAACTATAAACCTCCAATCCAAGAAACTCAAAAAAGCCGAATTATAAGAAATATGATGAAATGACACAAAACTACATAGTAATTAAAGTACTGGTCACCAGTGATAGAGTCATATAGGGGCTGGGAACCCATTTCATTTAATGATGAACAAAGTGAAGGACACCACCAGATTTCTCATCAAAAGCACTGGAAGCTGGAAAAATGTGGGAAAATACTTAAAATGCTGAAAGAAGAGACATTGCTAACTTTGAATTCTATACCCAGTGCAAATACTTTTCAAAAATGAAGGCAATATAAAGATATTTCCAAGCAAAAAACTGAAAGAATTTATCACCAGCAGACCTGTTCTACAAGAAATATAGTAGGAACTCCTCCAGGCCAAAGGTAAATGAAAGGAAAATGAAAGAAGATGGAAATATTGATCTGTACTAAGGCTTGAAGAGCACTGGCAATGTTACCTATATAGGAAGATGTATAAGAGTCCCTATTTTTAAAAAATCTGTTTAAAAGATAATTGACTTTTATGCAAAAATAACAATGTTTTGTGTGGTTTGTAATCTATGTATAAGTGAAATGTAGGACAACAGCAGCAGAAAGGCCAGGAATGCGAAAACAGAAACATTTTCCTGTAAGATTCTTACACTACACATGAAGTAGAATAATGGCACTTGAAGGTAAGGTGTGATAAGTTAAAGATGTAAAGCAACCACTAAAATAACAAAATAAAGACTTATATAAGCCAATAAAAAAGATGAAATGGAACAATAAAAAAATACTCAATCCAAAAGAAAGCATAAGGAGAGGAAAAGGGAAGCAAACAACAAATGGATTTAAATAAATACCTAATATCAAGATGATAGATGTAACCTAATCATATAAAAAAATCACATTAGATGTATGTGTTCTAAGCATCCTGGTTAAAAGGAAGAGATTGTCAGCTTTGATTAAAAATAATCAAGACCCAAGTACATGCTGACTACAAGAAAGGCATTTTAAATATAAATATACCAACACATTAAAAAGACATGAAAAAGACATACCATGAATCAAAAGAAAGCTGGAGTGGCTATATTCATTTCAAACAAAGTAGATATCAGTTAAAAGAATATTACCAGGGATGAAGAATGTCATTTCATAAAAACAGGGCCAGCTTCTCAGGAGGACATACCACTCCTAACAATAATAATCTTTTATGTATGTAAGCACAGAGCTTCAACATAAACAAAGGAAACACTCATAGAACTCCAAAGAAAAATAGACTATTCCACAATTATAGTTTGGGAATTTCAACACCCTTTCTCAATAATTGATAGAACGAGCAGACAGAAAATCATTGCAGACAGAGCAGACTTTAAAAAAAAACAAACTATCAAACATCTTGATCTGATTGACATTTATAAAACACTCCACCCAGTAATAGCATATTATACACTCTTTTCAAGCAAACACAGAATATTTGTTAATACAGAACACATTCTGTGCAAGAAAGCAAGACTCAAAACATTTAGAATGGTTTCAGTCATACAAAGTATGCTTTCTGACTGCACTGGAAATAAATTAGAAGTTAATGAAATCCTCTAGAGAAAAACCAAATATTAGGATGTTAAATTATACAAGTCTACATACTGAAGGGGCTAAAGAAGATTTCAAATGGGAAATTAGAAAATATTTGGAGCTGAGTGAAAGTGAAAACAATATTTAAAAATGTTGAGATGCCAATAAAGCAATCCTTATGGGTAAAATTATAGGACTAAACACACTGTATTATAAGAGAAAAAAGTTTTAGAACAATTTTGTCAGCTTCCACCTTAATAAGCAACAAAAAAAGACCAAATTATACATAAAATAAGCAAAATAAAGGAAATAATAAAGATGAAAGTGAAAATCAATGAAGCAGAAAAAATAGGGAAAAATCAATGAAACCCCAAACTGACAAACCTCCACCAGGCTGATCATCAAAACAAAAATGGAGACAAATTACTAATACCAAAATGGAGAGAGATTATATATGCAGATTTTATAAAAATAAAAGGAATACTGTGAACAACTTTATCTAATAAATTTGATATTTGAGATGAAATGACAAATTCCTTGGAAGACACAAATTGTCATGGCTCACTCAAAAAGAAATAGATAATTGAATAACTATATCTATTAAAGTAATTAAATTTTAAACACCATCCCAAAAAGAAAACTCCAAGCCCAAGTTGCCTCACTGAGGTTTTTCTTTCAAACATCTAAGGAAGAAATGTTACCAATTCTACATAAATTGTTTCAGAAAACTGAGGAGTAGGAACCAGTTCCCAACTTATTCTATGAGGCCAGCATTACCTTCACACCAAAGCCAGACATTCTAAGAAAAGTGTAAACCAATATTCTTTGTGAACTTAGATGCAAAAAGTCTTTATAAAATGTTAGCAGATAGGTTCCAACAATACATAAAAATTATATTGCACCGTGAGCAAGCATGGTGTACTGCAGGAAGGTTGGTTTAACATCCCCTAATCAATGTATTTCAGCATATTAACAAGTGAAAAAAGAAAATCATATGATCATGTCAATAGAAGCAGTAAACACATTTGGCAAAATCCTGTGTTCATTCTTAATGAACATTTAGAAGGGAGCTTTCTTATCTTGATAAAAGGCATCTATGAAAATCCTACAGCTAACATCATAATTAGTGTACAAAGACTCAATGCTTTCTCCCTTGTCTTGTAAGGAATAAGACAAGGATGTTTGTTCTCACCACTCTTTAACAGTGTATTGGAAATCCTGACCAAGCAAGAACTAGAAATAAAATACATCCAGTTTGGAAAGCAAAAAACAAAACTATTCATAGAAAAAATGAACATCTATGTAGAAAATCCAATGTAATATACAAAAAAGCTACTAGAACTAATGAATGAGTTTAGCAGGGTTGCAGGATACATTATCAATTTACAAAAAACAATTGCATTTATTTATACTAGCAACCAATCATCAGAAATTGGAATTAAAAATCAATATCATTTACAATAGCATCAAAACATACTAAATTCTTAGGATAAATCTGACAAAAGATGTGCAAGACCTGTACATCAAAAACTACAAAATACTGGTGAGAGAAATTAAAGAAAACCTAAATAAATGGAGAGATAAACTGTGTTCATGCATTGTAAACCCAAAATTTTAAACATGTCAGTGTTCCCCAAATTAATTTAAAGTTTTAGTATAATCTGAACCAAAATCCTAGCAGGCTTTAAGTTTCTTTTGTAGAAATTGACAAGCTGATTCCAAAATTCACAGGGAAATGGAAAAGATCTAGTTTTACCCATAGGTACTGCTTTATCTTTTATAAAGAACAAATTTGAAGAATTAACCCTACATGATTTCAACAATAAAACTATAGGATATATGAAATCCAGAAATATATATACAAATATATTTGCATATATTTATTGTGTATGTGCATTTGTACATATTTGTGGATATGTATTTGTATAAATATGTCTGGATTCACTATTCTGTTATTTTAATGTATAAAATATTTTCAACAAGTTGCAAAAATGGTGCTAGAACTTAAGACATCCATGTACAAAATATCAATTTTGAGCTATACTTCTTACCATATAAAAAAGTTAACTCAAAATAGATCATAGAACTAAATGAAAACCTAAAACTCTAACATGCCTAGAAGTAAACATAGGAAAACATCTTTCTGTTCTTGGATAAAGCAAAGAATTCTTATGCAACAGCAAAGCACAACCCCTAAAAGAAAAAAATTAATAAAATTTAAAACTTCTGCTGTTTGAAATATACTGTTAAGAGAAGTAAACAGAAGCCACAGACATGGGGAAAATATTTGCAAACCAAATATCTGACAAAGGACTTGTATCCAGAATGTATGAAGGATTCTCAAAACTCAATAATAAAGTAAACAATCCAAATTTAAGAAATGGACAAAGCATGGTATGTTTTTTCATTTGTTTATGTCCTCTGCTATTTCATTCCTCAGTGTTTCATAGTTCTCCCTGTAGAGGACTTTTACCTCCTTAGTTAAATATATTCCTAGGTATTGTATTTTCTTTTTTGCTATTGTGAAAGATACTGAGTCTTTGATTTGGTTCTCAGCCTGACTGATGTTGGCATATATGAATGCTACTGATTTGTGTACATTGATTTTGTAACCTGAGACTTTGCTGAATTTATCAATTCCAGTAGTCTCTTGGCAGAATCTTTGGGGTTTTCTAAACATAAGATCATATCGTCAGCGAAGAGTGATAGTTTGACCTCTTCTACCCTGCACCCCATTTTGGATACCCTTGATTTCTTTCTCTTATCTGATTGCTCTGGCTAGAACTTCCAGCACTATGTTCAATAGAAGTGATGGTAGTGGGCAACCTTGTCTGGTTCCAGATCTAAGCAGGAATGCTTTCACTTTTTCCCCACTCAGTATGATGTTGGCTGTGGGTTTGTCATATATGGCTTTTATAATTTTGAGGTAACTTCCATCTATGCCTATTTTGTTAAGCTTTCTTATCATAAAAGGGTGCTCAATTTTGTCAAATGTTTTTTCTGCATCTATTGAGAGGAGCATGGATCAGCAGAACCAACAGTGTTAAAATATTGTGGTATATGTATACCATGGAGTACTACTCAGCCATAAAAAAAATGGTGAACAAATACCTCTTGTATTAACCTGGATGGAAGTGGAGACCATTCTTCTAAGTGAAGTATCACAAGAATGGAAAAACAAACACCACATGTACTCACCATTAAATTGGAACTCATCAGTCAACATTTATGTGTACATATGGAAACAACATTTATCAGAAATCAAGCAGGTGGGAGGGATGAGGAGGGGATGGGTAAATTCACACCTAACAGATACAATGCACACTATCTGGGGGATGGGCACACTTATAACTTTGACTCAAATGGTACAAAAGCAATTTATGTAACCAAAATATTTGTACCCCTGTAATATTCTGAAATGAGAAAAAAAAGAAATGGACAAAGGATTTGAAAAGTAAAGAAGATACACATGACAAATAAGTGCCTGAATGGATGCTCGACACCATTAGTTATTAGGGAAATTCAAATAAAACAACTGTGAGATACCACTACACATCCATTAGAAAGGCTAAAATTAAAAAGACTGACCATTTTGAGTGTTGGGAGAATGTGGAAGACCCAGAACTCACATACCCTGCTTTGTAAATCATACAACCACTTTGGAAAACAGGTTAGTGGTTTCTTAAGTTAAACACACATGTGCCACATGATCTAGCCATTACACTTCTAGGCATTTCCCCAAGAGAAATCAAGGTACATTTCCAAAAATAATATACATGAATTTTCATAGCAGCCTTGTTTAAAATAGCCCCAAACTTGAAACAACCCAAATATCCATTAACGGGTGAATGGGTAAATCATGGCTTATCCATACAATGGAATATTACTCAGCAATAAAAGGAAATGAAGTTGTGATCCATGTGACAACATGAATGAATCTCAAAATAATTATGCTAAGAATAAGAAACCAGACAGAAAGAATACATGTGGTATGCTTCCATTTAAATAAAATGCCAGAAAATTCAAGCTAATCTGGAGTGACAGGAAGCAGATCATTGATTGCTTGGAAAGGAAGGCCGGGGTGGGGGTGGGGGGGAGATTACAAAGCAGCCCCAAAAGACTTTCGGATGTGTTCTTTATCTCCATTGTAGTGATGGTTTCACAGGTATATACATAAATCAAAACTTACCAAACAGTACACTGTAAATATGTGAGGTTTATTTAAATGTCAACTATACCTCAATACCATTTTAAAAATACATCAAATGAACTGATGTGAGGGCACTGGTGCTTATTCTAGGGGCCATGGCTTTGGGGGCTTAGTCTAGGGGCCAAGGCTTCGGGGTCAGACGCTCCTATCCCAGTTCCACATGGCTGTCTGAATCCTGCTGGGATAGCCCAGCATTAACTCCGAGTTTCTGATAATATGCTGCTGAGTGGTCTCTGCCAACCTAGTACTTTCTTTGATCACTATCAGTTACTACAGAAAAGAATGTTAAAACTCAATGGAATTAAATCTGAGGATTGTGTTTATGCATTGTTTTGTTCCCTGCCAGGTGTTCTGCTTTTCCTTCAGGGATGGAGCGTTCTCTGTCAGTTCTGTGTGGCCCTCTGATTTTATTCGGGTCAGGAGAAAGGACATGCCCACATGTTTAAAGTAAGCCTGGGCACTGCCTGGGGATGCGTCTGGTTTCATCCCTGACTTACCTGTCTCTAGGGATCAAGGCTCCCAGGGCTGCCGCCGGTCCCTGGAGGTTGAGATTTCAGAGGGGCTTCGAGATCATTTTCCCTTCCTCCCACTTGCACAATAACTCTAACCCCCTGTTCTTATTCAAACAGACTATGAAGAGTTGTGTGCACATGTCACAGTCTTTCACCCTATTGGCGAATCTAGGGTTTAAAATGCAAATGTCTGTGCGGGCGTCCACTCATTGAACACTAGGTGAGCAGGACAGCTGTCGGATTCATAGCTGAAAACGGGGACCTGACAGAGCAGGATGGTATTGGGGGAATGAAGGAGGGAAAAATAGCGGCAGAGAAAGAAAGGCGGTTCCAAACCGCAGACTTGCAGGTCGCTGACCCGCGGTGCGCACGGGTGGACGGAGGCCAGAACTGGAGATGCTTTGCAACCCCATTTTCTCCAAGCCACGTGTTTGAAGTCATAATTCAAATTCAAACCAAGACTGCCACATGGAAGAATCAGGGCAGTAGGAGTTTTGCAATATCTGGAAGGAAAAAAAAAAAAAGAAGCTCCACTGTTTCAAAATTCATGGAAAAAAGTAAAGTGATTTTGGGGTGGGTTAAGTAAAGTGACAGAAAGGAAAGGACTGGCCCTCGTTTCATTTGGTCCATGTGGTTATAGTCAACCTATGGTCTTGTATTTGAGAAGGACCAGACAGAAGTATTCCTAGTCCCTCAGGCCAAGGCTATAAATCTATTTAGACTCTAGGGAACCACCAAGAGACCCTATAAGGCCTGGCCATTTGGAACTGACTTACAGAGTGGGAACTTAACATCATTTATTATGGCATTGCCAATTAACTGACATTTAGTAAGAGAGATCTATGTATAAATTTAGAACTCTGCTAGCATAATTATACATTTTTAAATTCAAATTTGATTTGTAATTTAATAGTAATGATGTATTAATAAATTGCAGGCATATGGCAGGCAGAAATCATACGTATTTCTGAACATGTCTAACTTAACAACACAAAACCCCTGGCATTGCAGAGCATCACAATTGTATGACAACCACAATTGCAAGACACATTGCCATTTCAGAGATACCAAAAGGTGCAAAGCTGTATCTTAGAATTGATGAAATACAGAGGCTCTGTCCTCCGACTGCCTGGGTTCTACCCCTCTGTGCCCTGTTTTCTCACTTGTAAAATGGAGACAATACCTACCTGGTGAGGTTTCTGTGAGGATTCAATCAATTAATACAGGTAAGTTTCCTAGAGCAAGTCCTGGCACAGAGTTAGCACTCAATAAATGGTAACGATTTTCATTTGATGTGGTATAGTGTGTTATTTAGTCATAGTACTCCAGTATTTTTATGAGGATTAAAATAGAAGTGATTCTGACATTTTACAGAGTATCTGACCCTTGCTTTTGGCATGGGATCTAATGCTCACACCATTTACTAGCCAGGAAGAGGGTAATAATATGAGAGGTGTCATTTACCAATGGTGAGTTTAATGAAAAATAGGCTGGCATAAAGAGTGTCAGCTTTCTTATAACATAGTAATATTACTCCTTAAGTCATTTTAGGTCACAGCTTCTTAGCTCTCAGCACGTAGTAATAAAAGTTCAATCCCAATATTACCAGATATCGAGAATGAGGAGAGTAAGTGGGTGGAAGTGCTGAGTGAATTGCACAAGATATTGGAAAAAAAGTCATTGCAGAGACCGCTCAGTCTATGTTCTGAAAGAGGCTTATGACAGCAGTCTACCCCTGATCAAAACCACCCGGGCAGCTGCAATCATAGCTATGGATTTATGACATTTACCCCACTAGGCTCACACCCCCTCACCACAACCCACAATCGAAATCTGAAAACCTTAAGCTTATTCACAACTCATTGGGCAGCAAAACCTGTCCTGAATTGGCATGAGGCTGTTGCTGGTCTATCCCCTCTTAGTGTGCCTGGCCCTAGGAGTCTCTGCGGATACTATGTCTGATTATAAGATGGTTCCCAGGCCCTATATAAAATGGTGCTTTAAAATATACAGTAATACTTTTCTCAAATCTGAAAAATTCTGAGTTCCAGAACACATTTGGCCCCAAGGGTATCACATAAAGTTTGTGTTCCTGTATGATAAAGGTGAATTATCTACCTTGAGGGCATAGACCGTTTTTCAATTTTGTACTCTCAGTGCCCAAAGTCCATAAATAAACGGATAATAAGTGAATCAATGAGTGAATTACTAAGATCAATATTCAAGTTTTGTCAATAAACAAGAATACTTACATTTCCCAAGCATCATTTCTTCTGAATTAGATGACAGTGACAATAAGAGCCAATTAGCTATTTACTGCTGTGTGACACAGAGCAAGTTACTAAACTTCTTTGAGCACTACTGTGCTCACATGTGAAATGCAGACAGTTCCTGTTCTTCATGGTTATGGAGAGGATTAGGTGAAACGATGTATGTAAAGTTCTGTTTTTTGTATTCAAGGTGTTCACTCAAATGCTGTCCTTGCCCTTTGAGTTTTAATTCTCCCTATATTTATGGCCACTTCAATGCTTTTACTGTTTAGGTCAAGATCACTGACAATTTAGATCATAACATTTTTTCATTCATGAAACATTTGCAGCAAATTTGAAAGCATGTCATTACTTGAATATTATATTTTCTTAAAGTATTCATAAAACTACTTCATAATGATCTTTTTACAGAGAAAACTCATGTTTTATTATTCTTACTTCTGTAATCTGAAAGAAAAACAATAGTGCAAATTAATTATACTTATTATATTTCTTTTTGTTTCATATATGTTAAATCTGTATTTACTTTTACTTAATTTAATTAATTAATGAAACTTGAACTTTTTCAACATTGATAAATTCATCTAGTTTATCAGCTTCATTTAGTGTTTGCCAAAAAAACTTGATGTTTTTGTTTGTGTGTCAAATGTAGATCACAAAAGTATTGCTCTGGGAAATGAAGAAGCGTTGTTTGTTGTGCACATTACCACAGACGGTAAGGAGAATCTTTACTGTTCTGGAATAACTTTAAACTCTGATAATAATAATATCAGACTTATTCGGGAGTTTTTTTCCTGTAAATGAAAGCTTCCATATCTGGCTTGATGTGTTTTCAAGTGAAATGATGACTTTTCTAACTTCCAGGGATTCATAATCCCCCTGGAATCTAAATATTTTTAGAGGTGATTTTATCTAATAAATCTTCTGTAAGGACTTAGATTATCATCTTATAGTTGGGGTGTGAAAGAAAATACAATTCTGCTTTCTTCTCTGTCCACTCCGCCCCACACTCAGAGTTCTTTGTTTTTGTTTAGTTTTGCTTTTATTGTTGTTGGAGGACTGCATGGAATAAAGAGAAGCCCTCTGATACAGCTGGTCCCCTCGATGCATTCCACCCTAACGTCAGGCTGGATGAAGGAGAGCCCTGTGTCTGAAGGCCCGTAGCGATGCTTTCCACTGAAAGGCCTTCCCTGACATCTGGGCGACTCCGTGTTTGAGGGTGTCCACGGAAGGTCCACCAGGTGCCCAGCACAGAGCAAGGACTCAGTCTCTTGCGTTCAGTGCCACACCCCAAACACTTAGCACAGCGCAGTGCCTACCACATAGTAGGCACTCAACAAATACTTGTGGAATAAAGGATTCAACTTAGTGCCAGAAAAAAAAATATATTTTTTTCCCTGAAGAAAAAATGTTTATGTTTCCATTTTTCAAACATAAAGAAGTGTTTGTCTCACTTCTTAGAATCTCATGGCTAAGTTTTGTGCTTTAATGCTACTTTTATCTGGTATTATTAAGGTAATTATATATCTCTGGAATAATTACCTTCTTTATTACCTATATGATTTTTGATCTCTTATCCTTTTTTTTTCTTTCCTTTTTTGTCCTTCCCACCTACCCTGTGAGTTTGTTCTGTGACTTTATTAAAAACTGTCTTAATCCATTGGGAGAGAATTTAAAAATCAGAAAATATCATTTCATTCATTTGAAGTAATATCAATTCTCTTGATGTTGTCCCCCAGGTCATGGAGGCTCTGTTCTTTTAAAAAAATTTTTTTTCTCTCTCTGCTTCAGTTTAGATATTTCTATTGACCCTGTCTTCAATTTTATCGATCTTCTTTGACTCCCATTGAGTCCACTGGGATCAGAACCTGACCTAAACAATTCAGAGAGAATGTAAAAGTAAGAAAACATTGCTAATTTCAAGGTGACTTGCCATTGTTACTTGTAGAGAAATTGCTCAGGTTGATGAGGTTAAGAAGATTTATCACATCATTTTTATTGGAAGCTTTCTTAAGGGCTCTTGGGTAAAATTGGGAGGAGAGTCAAAACAAAGAAATAGAAATTATTCTGAATTGGAAAATGACTTACTATGATGTTTGTTTGCGTAGAAATTATTCAAATTGGTGACATGGAGAAGACTCAACAGATTGAGCTTATCTCACGTGGTCCGATTGTTGCAGTGATCTCTGGACGACGTCACCACTTGTAGCTGTTTCCCATGTCAGCTCTGGATGGACAAAAGACTGACGTTCACAAGCTGGCAGAAACCAAGGGGTGCCAGACCATGTCTTCTGGAACAGTGTGCCAAGGGCCCCATATATGCCTCTGTGTGGCTAAGAAAGGTCGAGTCCTCTGTTATGAGCTGTTTCAGAGTGAGAACATTTCTCACAGAAAATTTAAAGAGGTCCAAGTCCCAACCAATGTCCAGTGGATGGGCATCTTCAGCGAACAGCTTTGAGTAGGATTACAGTCAGGGTTCCTGAGATACCTCTTGAGGAGAGAAGGAATTCCATGTAGGATGCTCCATTGGCATGACCCACAGTGTCATTTATTGCACATCAACTGGTGGATGCTCTCTGTGCAACTGAGATCTCCAGCATTGAGTGTCTGCTATGTTTTAAGAGCATCAGAATATACACTGAAGGCAGGGGCCTCCGATCTAGGCCAATGGAACTGATGTGGCCAGTAGTTCCAACCTACTGCCGTAAGGCTGTCTTTCTGCATCTTTCCCACCTATTATTACTATTATAGGATATCTCCTATATCCTGATATTGTTAATGGCAGGTTTTATATTTGAAAACAACATCACTGAAAAATGTTCTTAATTTGTCCATATCTTTTTAAGTAGAATAACTCTAATGAAGTTACGTCTAAATCATACATTTGAAATAAACTTAGCCTTTAATTTTTTCTACAATCATAGGATAATTTACCTTGAACATATTCTTAATCCAAGCTGTTGCTTTTCGTAATGCTCCTAAATAGGAGGCTTTGTGGTCACTGAAAATTATATTACACGTAGGTATTAATTGAGTGCAAGAAATAGTTACTAAGTTAATTATTTTTTCTTAGGTTTAGCGTAAATAAAGTATACATGTGATGATTCCTAAATAATTTTAGTCTATTTCATATTTTTATTGACACAGGCCATCATTAAAAAAATAAATATGGCCTTTTTTATTCATTTAGTGAATAGTAATTGAGCACTTAATGTGAGCAACTTACTGTGCTAAGGGCCAAGGAACATACTAAACATGATGACAAAGTAGACATAGGCCCTATCCTCATGGGGATCACAGTCATGCGAGGAGATGCAGAATTGAGCAAATGCCATGTGAGGAGCGATACAGCGTTCTATAGACGCACACAGGAGAGACGCTTGATCCAAACTGGTGGGCAGGGGAGCTGGCTAGAGCAGGGACTTTTTGTCTTCCAGCACTTTAATAACGTTCCTTCACTCGTTGTCTCCTGTCTTCCACTGTTTCTGATGAGTAACTAACCATTACATACTGGGTCTTTTCTATTTGGCTGCTTCTAGGATTTTCTCATCATCTTTGGTTTTCCACAATTTTACAATGACGTGCTGAACTTATCCCACTTGGGGTTTGCTGAACTATTTAGATCTGAGGGTTGATCTCTTTCATTAATTTTGGGAAAAAAATTCAGGTGTCGTCTTTCCAAAAAATTTCCAGGCTTAATTTTTTCAAGAAATTTTCTAACCTATTTTATCTCTCTTATCCTTCTGGAACTCTGATTATATGTATAATTGTTCCTCAGATCACTGAGGCTTTAGTCTTTTCTTAAAATCTTTTTTTTTGCTTTTTCTGCTTCAGTTTGGATAATTTCCATTGACCTCATCTTCACTTTCACCGATCTTTTTCCTTGCAGTGTCCAAGAATTACAAAGCATTTTAAGTATTTTATTTTATTTTAATTGACAAATAGGTGTTATATTTTTCTGTTTTATCATTTTAATTTTCTTTGAAATTTCCATCTGTTCGCTGAAATTCTTCCTTCTGCTAATGTATTTTCTTTATAGTTTCCACACGTTCCTGAGCTATTTATAATTATTCCAACATCTGGCTCATCCATGGGCCTGCTTCTATTGACTATATTTTATGATTAAAAGTCATATTTTCCCACTTTTTCACATCTTATAATTTTTTATCCTCCACTAGATATTATGAATGATATGCTGTAGAGACTCTGGATTGTATTATCATACTATAGTGAGTGTTGAGTTTTATTCTGGAAGGAGTCGATCTACTGGTGGATCACCTTGGTTTTGCTGAGGCTCGGATTTATATTTTATTTGAAAGAGTCTATTTTGGCTTTTCCTTTAGTCCTTACTCCTACAGAATGGCCCTTCTTGGGTCTTAACTTAATGCCCAGGATTTTCACCAACGTCTCTCCACTCTGTCTGGATCAGAAATCCTCTGTCTCCCCAGCACTGTACTACCTCTGAAATGTCTGTTCATCCCTCAGTGTTTCAAGCAGGTGTTGCGGAGCTTTGCTCTCTTTGTGTGCAGCTCTGGACGTGGCAGGGACTTTAAGGCAACCGCTGTGCAAATTTCTAGGATATCTTTTTTGTGGCTCCTTCCTCTCTGGTACTCTGCCTTGCAAATTCCAGACACATTAGTAATCAGTTTTCTCTACTCAGCAAAACTTCCACACTCTGTTTGGGCTCCAATTTCCTGCACTGAAGTTTGGAAAATTTCTGACTTGAGCAAACGAGTGGATGCCAGTGATGTTTACTGAGCTAGTGAAATAGGAGGTGGGGCAGGTTTAGGTGGGTAGGGGAGGAAGGGGTATGATAATTTAAGGTTTTTTCTTTTTTGTTGTGTTGTTGGAGTATTTTAAGTCAAATCCCTGACACCATGCCATTCCAACTCCACACACTTTAGCATGCATCTCGAAAAATATGAACATTTTCCCACATAGTCACATTGCTGTGATCAGTCCTGAGGAAATGATCAATGATTCTGCTCATCATCCAGCACATGGTCCACATTCAGACACCCCTGATTGTCACAGGCATGTCTCTTTTTAAAGAGTATTTGCTGGCATCAGAATCCAGACAAGGTCCACACAGCACACTGTTGTTGTCTCTGAAATAACTGCTAGTGCTGGTC
Source organism: Daubentonia madagascariensis (assembly GCA_023783475.1). Lineage (NCBI taxonomy): Eukaryota > Metazoa > Chordata > Mammalia > Primates > Daubentoniidae > Daubentonia > Daubentonia madagascariensis. The sequence continues at coordinate 418,721 of JAKFHU010000614.1, forward strand.
AGTCTTCCGTGCCATGGATTTGCTGTCTCGCAGAATGTCCCACAGTCTGGAACTTCCTTTTGTTTCCTCACACTGCTTGTTAACTTCTTCTAGACCCTCAATTTCCTGTAACTTAAAATGAGCTCTAATCGTTAATAGTGCCGTGTATGTCACACGGAAGCGCATTAAGAAATACACAATGTCTGTCGCCATGCTAGAACTGACGACTAGTTTCTAGTGTTGCCAGCCTGACTCCAGGGACATGCCGAGTGGGACAGTGAGCAGGGTGAGAGGAGAAGAGGGCACAGGCCGGAGGAAGAGACGCCTGCAAGGGAAACTGGGAAGGAGGAAAATCCAGAGAGCAGCACCACAGAGGCCGAAGAAAGACGGGTCAAGTGTCGCTGAGCAGTCAGGGAAGACACAGATTGAGCATGTCTGCAAGTTTTCGCAGCAGTTGATGGTTGGTAACTTGCAGCGAGAGCAGCTTTAACGGAGCGGTTAAGGTGTGGGGCAGAGCGCGGCAGACGGGGTTTGAGAAGGGTGAGAAGCCAGAGCAAGGATGTGGGGGACACTTTCAAGAGTTTGGCTGTAAGGAAAGGGAGAAAGCTGGGACAACATGAGCTTAGGAAGGGGGATGTTGAAGAAAGGTGTTGTGTGTATCTTGCGGTTGCTTTAATGCAGAGACGTCCTCATGCTGGGAGGTTGAATATTCAGGAACCATAAGTGATTATTATTAACAGAACAGGAAGTTTCAAAAATGTTACTGGCTGGAAGATTTCACTGCTTTGTTCTTTAATTTTATATACTTTCCTAATCTTATGCTATACTCTTTGTTGCAAGCCAAACTAGTTTAGGAGGCCCAGATTTTGAAATATTATGAAATTACTTAATAAAGCCACTGTTAGATGAGAGTGTTAGAAAGCATTTTTGTCCGACTTTTGAAGTGACTCATATGTATCACTTGTTTATTGTTTCTATTTTTTTAACCATGTATATTTCCCCAGAAATGTTTTGAGGCAGCTCAAAGGTATTGTAATAGGATTCTCCCAGGTTTCTAATCAAAAGTTTTTGTTAAAAAAAAGCGTGTTTGGGCTCAGCAGATAAACTTAGTCATGAATACCATGCGACTCCATCTGTAAGACATTTTTGAAATGACAAATGTAAGAAATGAAGGGGAGATTAGTGATTTCAGGGCTGGGAAGGAGGTGGGCGTGATTAGAAAAGGGCATGAGGGATCCTTGTGGTGCAGGAACCGTTCAGCATTTAACTGTGGTGGTGGATACATGAACCTGTACAGGGGATAGAGTTGTGCAGAAGTTAATACACACACACGCGCGCACACACACACACACACAGTGCAAGTAAAACTAGGACAATCTGCCTAACACAGGGAGCTTGATTGTTTTGACACCAGGATCCTTGTTTTTCAAAACCTTACCATTGGGGGAAACTGGGCAGAGTGTACAAGGGATCCCTCTGTACCATTTTTACAGATACATGCAAATCTATGACTATCTCAATAAAGATTTCACTTAAAAATTAGTCACAAAGCCCCCATTCGCTGCTACCTCCTCTCCTCTCCTGGGTTGCAATGTCCGTGTCTCTCAGTACACAGTGGAAATGCCATGGACATCTTTGGCGTGAACTCCACGGAGTGGATCCAGACTGTCCCCCTCAAGAAGGTAATTTGACATTAAGATCATGTGACTAAAGAATTAATGATTGAAAAGTGGGAATAGGAATATTCCATTGTATGTTTATTGTAATGTGTACTTGCTAATTTGGAGGCTTAACTAAAAGTTAAAAAAAAAACAGCCACCAAACATCAATTAATTTTTTTACTAGTACTAGAGCCATTTTTGATATCTAGTTGCATTATATAAAGTAATATTGTCATAAATAATGTACTATTAATATTTGTTTACATCATACAGTGTAGCAGTTCCTTCCCACATTCAGTTTAAAGTTACTTTTATTTATTGTTGATTTTCATTTAACAGTATAATTTGGCCACCTATGAAGGAAATTTTTATAGGCTAAAAAAAAAAGGGAAAGAAAAAGCATGCAACCAACGCTGTGTTTCAGATTCTCCATAGGATTTCACAGATTCACGATAAAATAAAAATTTTGTATTTCTACTACAAATAATTTAAAACGTAGATAACAATTTAAAAGTAAAAACCTGACATTTTAAGAGAAGACCCTTGAAGATTTAAGGATAAATTCTAGGATCTGTAGAGTGTACATAGCATGAGCCATCAAACAGGAGTTTATACAGGAATTCATAATTATAAGTGAGATATTTTTCCTACTTTCAGCAATATCAGCAGTGGGAAACACTTTTGTAAGGACTGTCCCACTACATAAAATGTTTCCAGTATTCTAAATGTGAGCCAGTCATATATACTGTCTGATAAAATGAATTCACAAGGCAGATGAGTTATTTCAGGATAATCTTTTAGTTACTAATGGCTTTTTAAAAATTATTTTAAAAATTAAATGTATTTCTACTTTGTCATTTCAGATTTTTTAACCCATGATATTCACATTTTTGAAATTTTGTCAATATGAGTTTGTAACACCATCCATTCTGCTGAATTAACATTTTTCTTTTCTTTTCCCTTTTTTGAGACTACACTATTTGGAACGGTTAGTTTAAATAGAATACTTTAATAATTAATGCTTCATTTATAAGCCAATATCCTTATAATGATTTTTAAATATTTGTTGAAATGGTAATTTTGTTTTTTATTATTTTAGGTTCGACCCTTGAATAGTGAAGGATCCCTAAATATTTTACATTTGGAGAGGATTAGATTAATATATTTCAAAAATAAGATGACAAGTAAGAAATGACTTTTTCTTCCTGGTAAAAATACTTCTAAGAAACCAGTTTTCTAGCTAACCACCCAAGGTGACGGAGCTAGTGCTTAGAGAGGCAAGATTTCAACCCAGGAGTGTCTGGCCTTAAAGTCTGTGATCTTCACCCATAGTCCTCTATGCACTCAGGGCAAAAGGTAGTTCTGCAGCTTGCATAGTTGTGTGGATAAAAACATGTACCTCTCACACATTCCAGGGACTTGTCTCGGCATGGTGGGCAGAAGCCTCTGGAACTGCTGATTACCGTTCACGTTCGATTACCGTTCACGTTCACAATGCTCATTGTGAAAACTCATTCACTTCCTTTACAGGATTTGGGTCTGGCCGTGCCCTGCACCACGGTGCAGCTCACGCTGAAAGCAGAACTGGGCCACCCCACAGCCCTACTTTAACTTCTCTTGTTTACATTTTAGATTCTAGCATGTCTGGAGTGTGAAAAAAGCTACAATTGATTCATTTCTCTCTTTTTTCTTATTTTATTTAGAAGGTGGAATACCTAATATAGCTGTGTATTAGTTTCCTAGGGCCACTATAGCACGATACCACAGACTGGGTGGCTTAAACAACAGAAATTCATCGTCTCACAGTTCTGGAGGGTAGGAGTCCAAGATCAAGGTGCCGGCAGGGTTGGATCCCCCTGAGGCTGTGAGGAACAATCTGTCCAGCCGCTCTCCACCCTCTTTGGCGTTCCTCAGCTTGTGGAAGCATCACCCAATCTCTGCCTTCATCTTCACATGGTGTCTTCTCTGTGTGTATTTGTATCCAAATTTTTCCTTTTTATGAGGACATAGTCAAGTTAAGATGAACTTATCTTAACTTGATCATCTGCAAAAACTCTTTCCAATTAAAGTCATGTTCACAGGTACCAGGAGTTACAACTTCAACATCTCCTAAGAGGACAGAATTCGACCTATAACAAGCTGTCTCATTGTCATTTTGGAGTCTAAGATAGTTTTGAGGTTGACAGTTTTGTTTACTTTTAGATATTAAGAACTAAAATAGAGTGGGCCCCAAACTCCTGAGGATCTAGGGAAGTGTTGCACCTTCCTCTCAAGATCAGCACAGGTAGCAAGCCCAGACTGGCCCTTGCCTCCCGCAGAGAGCAGTGTGGGGCCTTAACCCTCCCCCTCACCTCTTTCTCCCAGAGTGGCCCTTGGAAGTGCTTTGCTGCCTTAAAACAATGGTAATTGTTTTTATCTGTAGAAAGATTTTCCCTTTATGCTTAATTACCCTGCAACATAACTGAATATATTAACACCCTTAAGCCACAAGTATCTTGTAGGAGAAAAAAGTTAGCCTAGAAATGTGAAGGCAGCTCAAAGCAGAAAACACCAAAGCAACTGCTTTCTCCTTCCTGTGAAATGATGTCATTTTATACACATAAGTAACAATAGGTTTATTTTAATCTATTGTTTATATTGAAAATTAAACTCTGTTCATTAATGTTCTGTTTACATTCCTGCTAAATTTGGCATAATCATCCACTTTTAGCTTTTAAAAACCAGAGCAGTGTGATATTTGTGTAGTTCATTAACAATTGGAGATTAATAGATGGGAGGCATTTTAACAGTTTGAAGAACACCACTGTTTTGTTTTAAGATATATATAGATGAAGATGAGCTGGTATTTCCCAAAACATCAGATAATCGCCAGAAGCAAATGGTCTGACATGGCAACAGCAAGTGGCCTTACTCCTTCCAAGTTCCCAAAGAGAAAGGGTCACTACCAATGGGCTGTGACAACTGTCCCTTCACAGGTTGGCTGGAAGCACCACTCCAGACTTCGTGATGTTTGTTTTTATTTGGAAAAAAAAGAAATAATCTCTGAAACTCAGGCAAAAGCATCTGTTCCCTGTGAGGATATGTTTATTCCTCTGTGCAACTTTAAGGAAAACTTTGATGGTAGTAAGAATGTAAGTATGATACGTTGATTTATTTCTCTGTGCATGTGGAATAATTAAAATTTGGTACCTGAGCCTCCACATAATGCAAATATAGAACACACGTACATACACCATAATGTATGTCTCATAATCATTTTGTGAAACAAATAAATAGTACTATGTGTGTATATGGATTGATTACTCTCTGACCCTGAGTCTGCTTTCCTTTAAGATAACTTTTGTTAATGGGCTATTAGTTTCTGGTAGATTCTATAACAGAATAGGCAGAAAAATTGGCTGATCTTCTTTCAAGAGTTGATTTCAAAGTTGATTGCAGTAGCATGCTATTTGCTTATTAATATCTATAGTGATAATTTTTAACAAAGTAATAATTTCCAAAGTGTAGTCAAAGGTCTTCTACTTTCAAACGTGAAAATTAATGAAGTATTCACGTAGCCTGGTTGTCGTCCGTTCTTCCCCTGTTCCATCCTCCACAAAGAACCTGGGCTGGAGCCAGCAGCCCTGCCTGAAAATGCCTTTGTTTCCCAGCATCTATTTTATGTCCGTGTATTTCTATGCACATAATAACTAGTTCAATTGCTTTTGAATTTTATTCTATGAAAATCCTGGTTTTACCTTAGAATAAAAATATTAATAAATTGAGCCTTTATCTGGGGAAATGTGGGCATAGGATGATTTAGTCACTATCTAGGGCAGTGGTTCTCAAAGTGTTGTCCTTGAACCAGCAGAGTCAGCATCATCTGGAAACGTGTTAGACGTGCAAATAAGAATCTCTGGGGTGGAGCCTGCTACCTGTGTTTTCACAAACCTTCTGAGGGATTCAGATGCAGGTTCCAATTTGTGAACCATTGATCTAAGATAACGGAATTTTTTTTTTTAATGTAATATCGGCCGTGCTAGAAATTTAAGCCTCATTTTGGTCAGTGGTTCTCAACTGGGTGTGATTTTGCCCACTGAGGGTCATTTTCAAAGTTTGGTTATCACAGTTTGCAACCCCAAGGAATCAAGGAATTCTCCAGCTGCAAATGTCAATATTGACAAGATTGAGAAATGCTGATCTACAATAATGTGGGCCTAGGATAATTTAGACCTTATCACGGCCTATGTAGGGTATATTAGGGTAACACGGGCCTTGTCTAGTTTGACATAGTTTTTCTTTACAGTAATTGATGCCTCATTCTGGGTACTAGGGTTTTAGGATAATTCAAATCTTACCCAGGGAGCTTCCTCTTTCGGGACGGCCACAAGGAGGGAAATCCGAGTCTGTGCCCAGTGCCCTCTGTGAAGCCTCAGCTATTTCTGGAAGTCAAGCTGCTCGGACCTCTTTCTGGTTGGCTGGAGCTGTGACAATGGGTGTTAGTGCCATCTCTGGCCACCCACTGGCCACCAAGTGGGTACGTGGGCTTCTTTGGCTCTCCTAACAGTGATAACTTTCTGTCAGTAATGATTGATAAGAATAACCCCCAACCCTCATAGAATCCATCTGTTTCTTGGCTGGTCTTTTATCTTGGCTGGTATTTTGTGGAGAGTGATTATTGTGAAAAGAAGTCACAGAAAGTGTGATTCTGAGATTTTTATAAGTTAATAATGCCCTTGCTTTCTTTTAAACTTTAATAATTATAATGACAGGAATAAAACTCATCGTTACATTAAAGTGTTATGTCTAGGCAAGCATTTTCAGTGAAAGGCACAAGTGACTACCGAGATTTGAACATTGTTTATATAAATTCCATTTGATTTCTAGAACAATTTAATAGTGAGAATAATAATAGCACAATCATTTAAAAATACTTTTATTTCTTGGTAAACATTTACTTAAAAGAATTTAAATGAAAAAACTACCATTTTTCCTGTTATTTTGGATTCCTTATGACAAAACTTTGGCATTATAATTTTTAATAAACGTTACTGAGGTTGTAGCTAAGCTTTGTTAGCTATAACAAAATGCACCCATTTTAAATGTACACTTGGTTGAGTTTTGACAAATATATACACCCTATGTCACCAGTGCCATATTGCAGATACCGAACACATCCTTTGCCCAAAGTGTTCCTTCCTACTCCTCTGTGGTCATTCTGCCCACATTGGCCCCAGACGACCACTGACTGTATTTCTGTCGCTACACATTACCTGTTCTAGAATTTAACATGGAGTCATCAGTATGTGTTATGTTGCATCTGACTTATTTTGCTTAGAAAAATGTTTTTGAGTTTCATCCATCATGCTGTGTGTCAGTACTTTATTTCCTTTTACTGCTGAGTACTATTCTATTGTATGGAAACACCACAATTTTGTTCTTCTTTATACCTATTGACGGACATTTGAGTTCTTTCCCGGTTTCGGCTATTATGAATAAAGGTGCTAGGAACATTGGTGTTACAAGTATTTGTGTAGAGCTATGTTTCCATTTCTCTTGGGTAATTACTTCTGAATAGAATTGCAGGCCATATGTCAAGTATATGTTTGTTTAATTACTTGAGGAACTTCCAAACGACTACCAATTTACGTTCCCACCAGAAATGTGTGATAGTTCCGATTAAATACACGTGCTCGCCAATATTTGGTATTTTCAGTGAGGTGGTTTTTTTTTTGTAATTTTAGCTGTTGTAATGGATGTGTAGTGATATCTCATTATGATTTCAACCTGCATTTCCAGAGAACTAATGATGCTGAGAATCTTTTCATGTGTTTATTGGCCTTCTGTGTCTACTTTTGTGAAATACCTGTTCAAATATTTTGCCCAGTTCTTGAAAATTAAAAGTGTATTGATAATTATAGATTCACATGCAGTTGTAAGAAATACTACAGAGAGATCCCTTGGACGCTTTGCCCAGTTTTCCCTCCATGGTAACATGTGGCAAAACTATAGGATAATGTCATAACCAGGATATTGACATTGATACAATTGACAATTTCATATTCAGAATTTCCAGTTTCAGCTGTACTCGTGTTTGTGCGTGTGGGTGCTACGTTCCATACAATTTCATTGCCTGCGTAGTTTCCTGTATGCACTCCCACAGCTGAGAAACCAAACAGTTCCATCACCACAAAGACCCTTGTGTTGCCCTCCACGATCACACCCACCTCTCGTTCCTTCTCATTCCTAACTGGAAATCAGAAATCTGTTGCCCATTTCTAAAATTTTGTCGTTTCAAGAACATATGTATACTCACATATACGTATGTGTGTCCTTGCACGTGTACACGCATGCATGTACCTTTATATCCTTATCTCTTTGGGGGATCGGCTTTTTGGCTTTTTACCTTGGGCACATTCCCAGGAGAGTCGTCCAGGTTGCCGCGTGTATCCACAGTTGTTTCCCTCTCCCCGCACCACACTGTCTTCGTTGCTGCAGCTGCACAGTGAGCCTTCAAATCAGGCAGACTAATTTCTCCCACTTTATTCTTTTTTCAGTCAAGATTATTTTAGCCATCTAGGACCTGTGCCTTCCCATATACATTTTGAAGTAAGCTTGTCTATGTCTACAAAAAACCTTGCTGGAAATTGCATGAAGCCTGTAGATCAGTTTGTGGACCATTAATGCATATAATGTGTTGACTATTCCTATCCATGAACCTGGTATGTTTCTCCATTTATTTAGGTCTTCTCTGATTTATTTTATGGCATTTTATAATAGAAAATCACATAGAAATGTGATTGTTATTATTGTTTTTTGACTGATTTATACCTTTAGTTATCTTTAAGCACAGAATATAACTTCATAGTTAATCTGATACCAGTTGCTAGACGTTGTCATTTGTTCACTTTTTAAAAAACATCTGATAAGACAGACATAACATAAAATTTACCATCTTAGCCATTTTAAGTAGTTAAGTTCAAGTGGCTAAGTTTAAGTTTCAGTAGCATCAAATGTATTCACATTGTTGTGCAGTGATTGCTTTTTTGTGTGTTGACCTTGTATCCTGTGACCTTTCTCAATTCACTTATGAGTTCTAGGAGGATTTTTTTCTTTGTGGATTCTTTGGGATTTTCTGATTAGACAATCACGTGATCTGCAAATGTTTTTCTTTCCAATTTGTTTGCCTTTCCCTATTTTTCTTGCCTTGTTGCAGTGACTAGCGCTCCCAGCACTATGTTGGATGACAGTGGGGAGAGTGGAGAGCCCTTCACATTTGGTTAGGGAAGGAAAAAGCGTGATTGGGCTGTGTTTGGTGGCCATGTCTGGAGTCAGGAAAGAGGGTTTTGGTGACTTTTCTCTGCTGGGTTGGGGGGTGGTATGCAAGACACCCTGCCCTCTGTGCTGTTCTTCCAGTCCTTGGATCCCAAGCCGGCTTGCCGCCTTCTTCCCACCTTTTACAGTTCTCTTTTGATTGTCTTTTGTGTCATTTCTGGGGTTTATGGTTATGCTTAGTGGGATGGGGCATGGAAAACTGCATCTACTGCATATGTCACGTCAAACCTTTATCATTTCTTTGTGCTGGTAACTTTCAAAATCCTCTCTTCTAGCTATTTGAAAACATATAATAAATTATTGTTTACCATAGTTACCCTACAGTGCTATAAAACACTAGAACTTATTCTTCCTATCTAAGCTGTAATTTTGTATCTGTTAACCAACCTCTCCCACCCCACCCACCACCTTTCCCAGACTCTAGTTACCATTACTCTACTCTCTACTTCCATGAGAGCAACTTTTTAGCTTCCACATGTGAGTGAGAACATGCAGTATTTATCTTTCTGTGCCTGGCTTATTTCACTTAACATGATGACCTCCAGGCTCATCCATGGTGCTACAAATGACAAAATTTCATCCTTTCTGTAGAAGAATAGTATTCCGTTATGTATATATACCACATTTTCTTTATCTATTCATCTGTTGATGGACACTTAGGTTTATTCCATGTCTTGGTTATTGTGAATAGTACTGCAAAAACATGAGAGTGCAGATATCTCTTCAATATACTGATTTTCTTTCCTTTGGATATATACCCCAGTAGAATTGCTGGATCATATGGTGGTTCTATTTTAGCTTCATAAGGAAACTCCATACCATTTTCCTTAATGGCTGTACTAATTTACATTCCTACCAACAGTGTATAAGAGGTCCCCTTCTCTGCATCCTCCCCAGCATTTGTTGTTCTTTGTCTTTTTGATAATAGCCATTCTAACTGCGGTGAGATGATTTTGTGGTTTTGATTTGCATTTCCCTGATGATTAGTGATGTTGAGCATTTTTTCAAATATTTGTTGGCTATTTGTATGTTTTCTTTTGAGAAATGTCTTTCAGATCGTTTGCCCATTTTTCAAATCCAATTATTTGTTTCTTGCAGTTGAATTATTTGAGTGTCTTGTATATTCTGGATTTGGATCCCTTATCAGATGAATATTTTGCAAGTATTTTCTCCCATTCTTTGGGTTGTCTGTTCACTCTGTTGATTGTTTCCTTTGCTGTGCAGAAGCTTTTAAGTTTGATATAATCCCATTTGTCTATTTTTGCTTTTGTTGTCTGTGCTTTGAGGTCTTAACCATAAAATCTTTGCCCAGACTAGTGTCCTGAGCATTTCTTCTATGTTTTCTTCCAGTAGTTTCATAGTTTTGGGTCTTCCATTTAAGTCTTTAATCTATTTTGAGTTGATTTTTGTATATGGTGTGAGATAGGAGTCTAGTTTCATTCCTCTGCATGTGAATATCCAGTTTCCCCAGCACCATTTATTGAAGAAACTGTCCCTTCTCCAATGTATGTTCTTGGCATCCTTGTAAAAAATCGGTTGGTTGTAAATATGTGAATTTATTTCTGGGTTCTTTATTCTGTTCCATTGGTTTATGTGCCTGTTTTTATGCCAGTACCATGCTATTTTGGTAACTATGGTTTTGTAGTATATTTTATTGTCAGGTAGTATTATGCCTCCAGCTTTATTCTTTTTATTCAAGATTGCTTTGGATCACTTCTCAGCCTTTTGGCTTCTTAGCATAGTATCTGTGTAGTACGAAATGTAGTATCAGTTCTTATCAGTTGAAGATTTCTTTGGTTATTTGGGTTGTTTTTGTGGTTCCATACAAATTTTAGGATTATTTTTTCAATTTCTGTGAAGAATGTCATTGGTATTCTGATAAGATATGGACATTTTAACAGTATTTATTCTTCTAATCCATGAACTTTCTGTTAATTATTAGTACGAAAATACACTTACTGAGAAGTTTTTTAAAAATAAAGCCAATAAACAAGCAATTATGTATGATGGAATTTAGACAAGACATAACCTGCCAATCAATAAGTGCGAACTATTGAATTAAACATGTTGGATAAAAAAGGATATAGCAATATTGGTATATATATTATACCAAATATACCAAATAATTGATGTTGAAAGATTGAAACAAATTATGGTAAAGTTAATAAAAATGAATATGGTTCAAGGTTCGTGGTCTAAAGATCAACCAGAGTGGAATTTAGGAAGCAACCAGTAAATAAAAAAAAGAAGCCACTTTAATAACCTGAACAGCACAATTTAAAAGTATGCTATAAGCATTTGAAGATTTATGTGTCTAATAACATACCAGCATCCGGAAAACAAAACTATAGGGGATAACAGAAGTGACAACACACCAGGAGTAGTAGACTATAATATTCACCTCTGATTTAATAACAGGTCTACTGGAAAGAAAAAATAAGTAGGGCTATAAAAGATATAAACAAAACATTATTAAAAACAAAGAAAAAAGATTCTTTCAAGTTCCCATGGAACATTCATGCAAAAAAGTGAAAGTACATTAGGCCAACAGAAAATCTCAGTACATTCTAAAAATTAGTATTATTACAAATGACATTCTGTAACCACAGTTTTATAAAACTAGTAATTAGTGGAAAAATGAAAAACAAAAAGCTCTCTTTATACAAAAATTGACATAATTATCTCTCTTAAGCAGCTCATATGAAAAAGGAAATCAGAACCAAAAATGCAGAAATTCTATAAAATGCAAATATTGCAAGTGTATATATTAGAACTGTAAGATATAACAAATGTGATGATTAGAAGAAAGCAACAAGCTTATCTTAATAAAAAAGTAAACAAGAAAAATAAATCAAGAAAAGTAGAAGAAAGAATTTAATAAAGACAAAGATAAAAATCAATCCACTATATTACTGAGAAATAGGAGATCTAAAAACAACAACTACTACAAGAGACCCAAGAAGTGTTTCTTAAAATAGAAAAAAAAAAAACAAATAAAATTTTAGCTAATCTGACCAAGACAGCAAAAGAGACAGCACTTGGTAAGAACTTACACTGAAGTCTATGCACACACCCAATGGTACATTAGAATGTATTATTCAGACACAAATATAATGAAAAACAGGTGAGACATATGTGCAGAAAAATAGAAATATGTGCAGAAACTTAGAGCTTTATTGAGAGACTTTAAATATGACAAAAGGAATGAAAAACTAAAAAATGGAGTGAAATTACATGCATATGAATCAAAGTCTTAATATTTTAAAAATGTTAATTCTACCCAAGTATAGGTACAGATTCAGCAGTTTTCCAAACAAAATCCCACTCTTGAAGAACAACAAGATGGGAGGACTTGCTCTACCACAGAGTTTCTCAACTGGGGACAGTTTTGTCCCCAAGGGACATGTCTGGAGAAGTTTTCAGTTGTCACAACGTGGGGCAGGGTGGGGATTGGTACTGTCATCTGGTGAAGCGAGGCCAGGGATGCACCTAAAGAGCCTGCAGTGCACAGGACAGCACCCACAACAAAGAATTATCCAGCCCAAAATGTTAGTGTTGCCAAGGCTGAGCAGCCCTGCTCTACCAGATTGCAAGGATTTTTAGGAAGCTCTGGCAATCAAACAATACAGTGCTTAGACTGGAATAATTAAATACACCAGTGAAAGTGAATAATCAGCCCAACAACAAACACATGCTTTGTTGGTATTGACCTGTAGGTAGCACGGAAGAACAGGAAGGGATCTTGTACTATCCACATGGACCAAAAAAGAGTGCCCCCATCTCACATCATACCCCAAAACCAACTTGGGATGTCTTAAAGACCCAATCGTCAAGGCAAAAAAATATTTTAGAAAACCGTATAGAAGAACATCTTCATGACATGGGGAGAAAGTATTTCTACCTATAAAGATAAAGATAATAAATTTAAAAGAGGAAAGGCCAGCCAGAGAGGGGCGATATCTTTTCAGGTGAAAAAGAGCCAAAATGTGGGATATAATATTTGCAACCCAGATAACCCACAAAGAATTAGCATAGGTAGCATGTTGTATAGAGAATTCAGATATTAAGGTTCCCTTTAGCGTGGTCTTCTACGGGTCACCTTCTTCAGAATGCCCCCCTTATCTCGGGCAGTCACATGTCCCTGCCTCATCTCCCTCCAAAGCGCCTTCTCGCCCTCTGACGTGCTGCGCATTGTTTACTTGTGGCCCTTGCCTTTCTACTCCCCTGGGAGTGTGTGCTCCAAGTGAGCAGGGACTTTTGTCTATTTTGTTTGGTGCTTTCTATACAGTCACTGTCACAAATTTTTTAATGTTGAACTCATGAAAGCTATTAAGGATAAAGCAAACAATCTGAAAGAAAAACAGGCTTTCCAGGAAAAGGACATACAAATGGCTAATAAACATATGAAAAGATAGTGAATCTTCTGGTAGTTGTGGAAATGCTGTATCAGATCACAATGAAGTGCCAGTTTACGTCCAGTTTACAGAGGTTAAGCTTTCATAAGTATCAGGGGTAGGAAAATATGCTGTAGGGATGCTTACGAGAGAGGTGGCAGGGTCAGCTGGCACAGCCTCGGGGGAAAGGGGCTGCCACTATCCTTGAAGTTGAACGTGCATGTTCCCAGTGGCTCAGCAGTGCCACTCCCAGGCTTGTGTACTCTAGAAATACTCTTGCACATGTTCATAAGCAATAGAGTGTATATGGCATCATAATTTATAAGAACAAAAAATTCAGTTGTAATATGGTCACACGGTGGACTATATTACCAAGTACTTGCAATGACAGGGACAAATCATAAAGCAGGGTTTTTCGACCTCAGCATTGGCACTGTGGTCCAGACGATTCTCCGTTGTAGGGGCTGTCCTGGGCATCACAGGATGTGCAGCAGCATCCTCGGCTTCTCAAATAGATGGCAATAGCACCCCCAAATTGAGACAACCAAAAATGTCTCCAGACATCCCTGGGGAGGGAAATCCACCCCTGGTTGAGAACCACTGGTATAGAGTGAAAAAGCAATCGTAGAACTCTATAAATTAGAACAATACCACATCAATAATGCATAGACACAATAAAATTTAAGCAGTAACTTTTTTCTGTTACCAACTTGTTAAAACTGTGTAAATTATACACACACACTACATATATATGTGTATGTGTATGTACACAGGTATATTCACACCACACACACACTTTAAACCAAGACAATGATGAATCCTGTATTCTGGGTGGAGGCACATCTGGGGTTGGGAGGGAAGGCAGGAGGATGAGTAGGTGAGAAGTGTCCAGATAGATTTGGGTGTTTTGGAAATGATTTAAGTGGATGGTGGATTTGGGGGCTAGTCTTTGCCTGGTGGTTCTTCTGCTGGTCTTGCCCCAGGTAATATAGTGACATTTGTCTGGGGACTCAACTTGGAGCACAATCATCTACGATGGCCCCACACACCTGGGCCCTCAAGTGAGAAGGTTGGGATAGTATTTACCTATGTGAGGTTGTTCATCCCTGACTTTCATCGTAGCCTGGTGTTCTCAGGTTTGCAACAGGCGAGCCCTGATGTGTAAGCATTTACGAAGCCTCTGCTTGGGTCACATTGGCTGGTATCCCATTGGCCAAAGCAAGTCACTTGGTTAGGCCAGATCGGTGTTTGAGGGGCTATACAAGGTTGTGGATCCCGGGAGCTGTGCATAATCAGGGGCTGTGAACATAACAGTACATCAAAATAACCTCATGTGACTTTGTCTCACCTGCGTTGCAATTCAACATTTTGCCAGCCTCTTCACTTTCAATATGGCGGAAACAAAAACAAAATCATATCTCACAAACCACAAATCCTTCCTTTCTTCACCATTGTGTTCTATCACCCTCACTCCACGACGGACAGCAATGAGGTAGCACTAAATCTTTAAATCTCTGCTCACCCTTTCCTGTGGACCTCTGCAGCTCGTGGAAAGCTTTGAATGGTCACGTGGGGCTGGAGTGACAAAATGTAAGAGATGTAGAGGCCTACAAAGTACAGTTGGCTTTCTCCAGGAGAGGTTTTCTCCATGGGATGTGTGTTGAGATCCAGAGCATTACAGGAGGTCAGGAGCTGGGTCTGAGTCTCTAGAAGTCAGAACAAACTCTCCTGCAATCTTGCCATGCTGAAGACACAGAGGAACACCTGGGACAGGGACCTGCTTCAAACCCAACACCAGTCTTCCCTTGTAAGGGCTTTGCCGCTTATTGAAACAGTGACATAAGGAGCCTGGAAGCCTTAGACTGGGATCTGAAGTGCAGGGCTGGGTCTTCTGCAGTATTTCAGGATGACAACAGGGGTTTCATTCAGAAGACAGAGAGGCCCACATGTGAGGATGAGAGAGAACCAAAGGTACACTGAGCCGAACTACAATTTCAACCCAGGCCTGTCCTCTTCAGCTCACAACTAGAGTGAGACAGTGAGCTACTCACTCCACTTACCTAAGGGAGGGAACCATCTCTTGTGGAATATAATATCATCTGGAGCCTTGAAGGCTCTTTATACACAATGCCTAACATAAAGCAATTACCATATGTGTACGAGGCAAGAAAATACGATGGATAGGCAAGAGGGAGAAATTCAAGCAGACCTCCAGATACTGGAATTACCAAAGAAGGTCTTCAAAATGACCATAATTAATGTGTTAAAGAATATAGAGAAAAAGAAAGAATGGGTGGAAGGGTGGGGAATTTCACTAGGGAATTTGAATTTGTGTTAAAAATCCTCATATATTGCTGGTAGGAATGTAAAATGTTTCAGCTACCGGCAAACAGACTGGCAGTTCTTAAAGTGGCTAAGCATAGAGCTACCATACAATCAGGCAATTCTACTCCTGGGTGTGTCATCAAAGGACAAGAAGCATATGTGCACACAATAATAGGCCCAGAGTGGAAATGACCCAATCTCTGTCATCTGATTAATGAAAATGCGGTGTAAATATACAGTAGAATATTATTCAGCTGTACAAAGCAATGAAATACTGCATAAATTAAACCTGTATACATTATGCTAAATCAAAGAAGTCAATCTCAAAAGACAACATTTTTATATTGTTAGGTATGCAGTCTGTACCCCGAGGGAAGGTTTGCAAAACCAGAAAAGGGGATAGGAGCAAGGAGGGGACAGAAAAGGCAGCAGAGCCGGCAAAACGGGGGAGGTTTGCAAACCTAAAAGGGGGATGTGACTAAAAACAAAGACATCTCAAGGACTAACAGTCTGCTATGGCGCAACCTCCTCCCAAATGCCAAGGGCTTGCTGTGTACTGCCATTACTGTTTAACTTCCCCCAACTCCACTCCCTCCTCCCAACCCTTTATAAAGAACTCACTAGACCCCATTTTGGTGTAGCCGCCTTTCTTGGCTTCCACCCATCTGCACCCAGATGGTCGAATAAATATTTCTTTATATCTTTGTGCTTTTCACGTTTTCCTCTTGGCTCCAACCTAACATATATGATTCCATTTATATGAAATGTCTACAACAGGCAAATCTACAGAGATAAAGTAGATTAGTAGCTCCAGGATCTGGGGACTTTGGAGGGTGGGTGGGGAATGGAGAGTGACTGGGAATCAGGATGGGGTTTCTTTGTGGGGTGATAAAAGTGTTCTAAAATTTCAGAAACATAAAAGCTGGAATAATTCACCAGCTGATCCACACTGGAAGCAAGGTCAAAGGAATTTCTTTGGGCAGAACAGAAGTGCTATCAGATAGAAATCTGCAGATGTACATGGATGACTAGTGCTGAAAATGACAACTATGTGGATAAACAGATATTTTTCCTGTTATTAGGTTTTTTAAAAGACAACCATTTTAAAAGTAACAGTTAAAATCAAATAACAGCGCATTGCAGGGTTTATAACACATGTACACATAAGGTGTATATCATAAAGGCTAGGAGGGGACAATTGGAGGTACAGTCATCCCTTGGTATCTGCAGGGGCCTGGTTCCAGGACCCCCATAGATACCCAAATCAGTGGATGCTCAAGTCTCTTACGGCATAGTATTTACATATCACCTATGCACATCCTTCCACCTCCAGATTACTTATAATAGCTAATACAATGTAAAATGCTATGTAAATAGTTGTTACACTGTATTGTTTAGAAAATAACGACAAGAAAAACAACATCTGCAATTATTCAGTACAGATACAACCATCCATTTTTTCTGAATTTTAAAAAAATTAATTTTTATTTATTTGTTAACTTTTTTAGAGACAGAGTCTCACTCTATCACCCAGGCTGGAGTGCAGTGGTGTGATTGTAGCTCACTGCGACCCTGAACTCCTGGGCTCAAGTGATTCTTCCCCTTCAGCCTCCCAAGTAGCTGGGATTACAGGTGCACACTACCATGCCCAGCTTTTATTTTTTTAATTTTTTGTAGAGATAGAGTCTTGCTGTGTTGCCCAGGGTGATCTCAGACTCCTGGCGTCAAGCAATCTTCTCACTTTGGCGTCCCAAAATGCTGGGATTAAAGGCTTGAGCCACCACACCCAGCCCCAGATATTTTTGATCCTTGTTTGGTTGCATCTGTGCATGTGGAACCTGTGAATGCAGAGGACCAATTTCATATTATTGTGAGGTTCTTATATGTGAAGGAGCATAACATCAGTTGAAAATAAACTATAAGGTAAAGATGTATCCTATAAACCCCAAAGCAGTGACTAAAATGACAAAACAGAGTTACAGCAAATATGCCAAGAGATAAAATTGAATCATGGAATAAAATTTAAAAGAAGGAAGGAAAAGGGGAACAAAGAACATAAGGAATGAATAGAAAACAAGTAACTAGACTATAGACTCAAAGGTAACTACATCAGTAACATTAAGTGTAGATGTTTTAAACACCCCAATTAAAAGGCAAAGATTGTGAGACTGGATATAAAAGCAAGACCCAACTCTATGCTGCCCACAAGAAACATGCATTAAACCTAGAGACACAGGTTAAAAAAAAAAGAGGGGATAAAAATAATAAAAAAGCAAGGAAGCAGATTGAATGTGGAAATTAGGAACCTTGTGGTCACGAAAGTCAAAAGAGAACATGAGTGGCTATATTAATATCAGCCAAGGATATTTCCAAAGAAAAAATATTACCAGAGATAAAGAAGGTCATTTTATGAGAAAGTCATCAATTGTTCAATAAGACATAAGGATCCTAAATGTCTATGCTCCTAACAACAGAGTTTCAAAATACAGTACATGAAGCAAAAATTGCAATAGAACTACATGGAGGTAGACAAATCCACAAAATATAGTCAGGGATTTCAATACCCCTCTCCTAATAATTACTCAAATAATTAAGCAGCTTTATTTGTGTTAAGCAAATACTGTAAACAACAGAAATACTTGTCAATAGGTGATTGAATAAACAAATTCTATTTGTGTATCTATTCAATGCAATACAATTTAGCAATAAAGTGGAAAGAACTCTTGATACAAGATGTATAAATCGCAAAATAATTCTTCTGAGTGAAAGATAAGAAAATTAAATATAAAGAGATAAAAACTACAGATTGTGTGAATGCATTTATACAGTCTCTAGAAAATGTAAACTAAGATAGTGTGAGAGAGAGCAAATGAGTTGTTGTTTGGCAGGGGAAGGGCTGGAAGAGGATTACAAAGGGATTTGAGGGGACTTAGGAGGGATGGGTCTGTTCGCTATTTTGGTTGTGGCGATGGTTTCGTGATTGTGTACATATGCTAACGTGAAATTTTATGCTTCGTGTACACTTATACAAATGCAATAATATAATGCAATTTATTGCATGATACCTTTTACTGTAACATCAAAAATACATCACACTTTGAGGGAATAAATCTAGTAATAGTTTCTACACTGAAACATAAGAGTAGTTTCAAGTAAAATAAAACAGAGTTAAAATCAAAGTGTTTATAAATTCAAAGTTTTATTATGGCAAAGATGTGACGTTTTCCCCACAATTAGTCTTTAAATTCACTACCAATTCCAAAGAAGACAGAAACTTGGATCTAAAAAGGAGGAATGTTAAAGAAGAAATAAATGAAAGTTAAATAAAACCTTCTCTATTTCTTATTCTTAACTGACCTAACATGTTTAACTATTTGCTCAAAATAATAATAGCAGCAATGTATTGAGTGATTATGGCTTATGATTGAGTGAAATGAATCACAACAATGTTACAAAGGAAGAAAAGAGGAATTGGGAGTACTCAGTTGTAAGGTACTTATACTATCTAGGAAGTGATATTTTGTTAGTTGAAAGTGATTTAGATTAGTTGTAAATGTATATTTCAAATTCAAAGGAAACCACTTAAAAAACTGAAACAAGAAATACTACTGACATATTAACAGAGTTGAATAAAACGGGATCATATAAGACCCTCTGTTAAAGACAGAGAAAGCAGAAAAAGAGAAGACAAAAACAGACGTGAAGGACAAGGGCAAAGAGTAGAAACAGTTACAAATATAGTAGCTATTAATCCACCCATATCAATAATCACTTTAAACATCAATGGCCTAAATATACAAGTTCAAAGAAAGAGACTGTCAGAGATAAAAAGAAAACTACATGTTGTCTACAAGAAACCCATTTAAAATATAAAGATACAAATAGATGAAAAGTAAAGGAATGGAGAACAGTATACCATGCTCACACTGAGCAAAAGAAAGTTGGAGTAATTATTATAGTAATTCAAACAAAGCAGCCTCCAGAGCAAGGAAAATAATCAGAACAAAGAAAACTACCAGTGATAAAGAGGGGCATTACATGGTAAAGGGGCCAGTTCTCTAAGAAGACATAACAATCCTCAATGAGTATGTGCCACATAAAGTGTCAAAATATGTCAGACAAAAACTAATACAACCGCAAGGAGGAATACACAAATTCACTTCCATAGCTGGAGACTTGAACACACCTCTGTCAGTAATTGATAGATCAGCGGGTAGAAAATCACTAGGAACATAGCTGAACGGAGAGACACCATCAATCAACTGGATCTAATTGGCATTTACAGATAATTCATCCAGCAACAGAAGCATACTCATTCTTCTCAAGGGCACAGGGAGCATTCACCAAGATAGAACACATTCTGGGCCATAAAACATACCTTAAGAACAGAAATCACACAAAACATGTTCTCAGACAACAATGGAATTAAACTAGAAATCAATAACAGACAGACAACTGGAACCCACCTCCCAAAATCTGGAGATTAAAAACACACTTCTAAATAACACATGAATCAAAGAAGAAATCTCAAATTAAAAATATTCTCAATGAAATTAACATAAAAATACAACTTATCAAAATTTGTGGGATGCAACAAAAACAGTGCACAGAGGGAAATTTATAGCATTGGATGCATATATTGGACAAGAAGAAAGATCTAAAATTAATAATCTAAATTTCCACCTTAGGAAATTAGGGGGAAAAAGCAAAGTAAATCTAAAGAAAGCAGAAGAAAAGACATAATAAAAATTAAAGCAGAAATCAATGAAAATAAAAACAGAAAGTCAGCAGAGAAAATTAATGAAACCAAAAGCCGATTCTTTGAAAAGATCAATAAAATTGAAGAACCTCTAGCTAAGTTAACTTCTAGACAAAAAGAGAAAAAACACAAATTGCTAATGCCAGAAATGAAAGAACACTCATCTCTACTGATGTCATGGACATTAGAAAGACAATAAAGAATATTATGAACAACTCTGTGCCCACAAATATGATAACCTGAATGAGATGGATCAATTCCTTGAGAGGCACCATTTACCAAAACTCACACAAGAAGAAACAGATAATCTGAATAAACCCATATTTAAGAAGTTGAATCGACAATTAATAACCTTCCAATACAGAAGGCACCAGGCCCAGATGGGTTTACATGTGTATTTTACCAAACATTTAAGGAAGAAATTATACCAATCTCTATAATCGCTCTCAGAAAACAGAATCAGAGAGAATACTTCCTCATTCATTTCACAAAGCCAGTGTTACCCTAATACCCAAACCAAACACAGACACTACAAGAAAGTGAAAGTACAGACCAATATCCCTCACGAACATAGATGCAAAAATCCTCAATGAAATATTAGCAAATAGAATCCAACAATGAATAAAAATAGTTATATACCACAACCACATAGGACTTATTCCAGGTGTGCAAGGCTGGTTCAACATTTGGAAATCATTTAATGTAATTAATCACATCAATAAGCTAAAGAAGAAAAATCACATGGTCTATCAATAGATACAGAAACAACATTCGACAAAATCCAACACCCATTCTTGCATCATAAAAACTCTCGGCAAACATACAGGACAACTTCCTCAACTTGATAAAGAGCACATATTAAAAGAAACCTATAAAAACTATACTTAATAGTGGGAACCTACGTGCTTTCCCATTAAATCAGGAACAAGATAAGGCTCTTTCCTCTCACTATTTCTATTCAACATCATACTGAAAGTCCCAATGCAATAAGACAAAAAAAGTAAATAAAAGGTGTACAGACTAAGAAAGAAGAAATAAAATTGTCTTTCTTCAGAGATAATATGATTTTCTATGAAGATCCCAAAGAATCAACAAATTAAAAAACTCCTGGAACTAATAAGTGGTTATAGCAATGTTGCAGGATGCAAGGTTAATATACAGAAGTCAATTGTTTTCTTGTATACAAAATGAACAATTGGAATTTGAAAGTAAAAACCATGCCATTTACATTAGCATCAAAAATGAAGTATTTAGTTATACTTAATTATAAATCTATCTTATACATAGATCTTGTAGAGCTATACAAGGAAAACTAGGAAACTCTGATGAAGGAAATCCAAGAAGATCTAAGTAAATGGAGAGACATTCTATGTTCTCAGGTAGGAAAACTAAATATTGTCAAGATTTCAATTCTGCTCAACTTAATCTTTAGATTCAGTGCAACCTTAATCTAAGCCTCAAATTATTTTGTAAATATTGGCAGATTCTAAAGTTTATATAGTAGGCCAAAAGACCCAGAATACCCAACACAATAAAAGAACAAAGCTGCAGGACTGACAATACCTGACTTCAAGCCCTACTGTAAAGCTAGACTAAGCTCTAAGTGTGGCTGATTAAATAAATGTTGATATCTGATAAACACTTGATATAGTTTTCTTTCTTTACTTGTATTTAAAATTGTCTTTTAAAATCATGAACAAATGCTCAGTTTTACAAAAACAGCAATTCTTAACTGGAAAAATTACAGCCCCCTGTTCCTTCACCCTTTATTCTTCAGAACAGGGTTTCTTGACTTATTTCAATGCAGATGCACAAACACAAATTCATGTTTCAGAAGAGGCAAAAATTAAGTAAAGTACATATTTACAAGTGGCTTTTACACTTAACCTTGTTTGGTGGTTCTGTTTTCTGGTCAGAATGTATAGAATGACTTTGTGCCCTTATTTCACTGTGTGGGTGTCCTATTTATTTAACCAATCCCTTTTTAATGGATGTTGGTTTCTAATTTTTGCCGTAATAATGTGTAGTGAATGTCTTTGTATATACAGTCAGCTGTCCGTATCGGTGGGGTCTACATCCATGGCTTCAACGAACTGCAGATCAAAAGTACTCAGAAAACAAAAGAAAGGTTGCATCTTTACTGAAAATGTGCAGAGTTTTTTCTTCTCGTCATTATTTGCTAAATAATACAGTATAAGAACTATTTACATAGCATTGTATCAGGTATTATAAGTAATCTAGAGATGATTTAAAGTACATGGGAGGATGTGCTTCGGTTATATGCAAATACTATGCCATTTTATGTAAGGGACTTGAGCATCCATGAATTTTGGTATTCCCAGGGGCCCTGGAACCAATGCCCCACAGACACTGAGGGACATCTGTACCTTGTGCATTTCTGTGATTCTTTGCATATTTGTGTGATCTCTGTGATACAAGTTGCTCAATTAAAATTAAAACACATTTTAAAATTTTATGTTGCCAAATATTCCTTTAAAAAGGCTTTAGCAATACATGCTTTTAGCAACATATAGAAGGGGTCAGTCTTCCTCTCAAATACTGATTCCAATATGGGAAAGATGAATAAAACATTTTAAAATGTATTTTCTAGTTCTGTTTCTTTTTTAAGGAAAAGACTGTTTATGTTCTATATCCTTATTTTTACTGGGTTTTCATAACTTTATTGTTTATGCATAAGACTGTAAATCAGTATTTTGCTACATGTTCCGTTTTCTAAGCCCAGCTTTGACATTTGTCTTTGGATCTTATGGCTTCCTGTTGTTTTTAACTAATTAGAAGTGTTAAATTTTTACATAGTAAGATATATTAGGCTTTTATTTTTTGGCTTTGGGGGTGTGTATCATTCTTTAAAGGACTTCTAAATTGCAAGATATAAAAATAGACCTTAGTCTCAAGGAGATGTTTGTACACTGATGTTCACAGCAGGACTATTCACAATAGCTCAAAGGTGGAAGCAACCCAAATGTCCATCGACAGGTGAATGGATAAACAAAATGTGCTTTATACATACAGCTTTATACATTGTGCCTTAAACAGGAAGGAAATCCTAGCACATATGATTACGAAAAAGTTCTGAAAACTGGTTGCACAGCAATGTGAATATACTTAACACTACCAAACTGTACACTTAAAAATGGTTAAGATGATAAATTTTATGTTGGGTATTTTATCACAATTAGAATAAAAAAATTTAAAAGTCACTGAAGTATTTTGTTTTATTACATCTTTGATTACCAGGAGGTTATTTTTGTGTAAAAAGTGAGAGAGAGATTCAGCTTTTTCCCAAAGTGAGCTGTAAGCTGAGGTATCCAGCCTGATTTATTTAACAGTTCTTATAATCACTTTTGTTGCCTATTAGAACCCATTACAGCTGGGCGCGGTGGCTCACGTCTGTCATCCTAGCACTTTGGGAGGCTGAGGCGGGAGGATCGCTTGAGCTCAGAAGTTTGAGACCAGCCTGAGCAAGAGTGAGACACCATCTCTACTAAAAATAGAAAAATTAGCCGGGCACAGTGGTGCGCACCTCTACTCCCAGCTACTGGGGAGGCTGAGGGAGGAGGATTGCGTGACCCAGGAGTTTGAGGCTGTAGTGAGCTAGGATGATGACACCATTGCACTCTAGCCTGGGCGACAGGGTGAGACCCTGTATCAAAAAGAAAACCCAAAAAACATAAAACCCCATTATACACAGGAAGCTATTTGTGGACTATTCTGTTCCCTCAATTTGACAGGTCGTGGCTGCAGCTCCCACAGTGTCCATCACTGTGGTGTCATCTAAGGTTTAATACCAGGTGGTGCCTCCCATCTAATGAGGCTTAATTTTCAGAATTTCTTTAGCTATCACTATAGTTTATTCTTCCAGATAAATTTTAGAATTGTATTTTCATGATAACTCTATCAAAAATATCAGGTTGAGATTTCTTTGGCATTATAGTAAATTTATGGGTTAATTAGTGACAAATGATCTCTTTACAACAGTAATGCCGTCATTCTGAGAAAAATATAACTCTTTCCCTTAATGTAAGTCTTCTTGAGTCTCCAAATACAGACTTATAGTTTTTTAATATATATTTTCACATAAATACACATTTCTATTTATGTTCATTCTATTCAATTTGATAATTATTCCAAATAAGTTGCTATTTCTGTATAGGAAAGCTGTTGATTTTTATTCACTAACCGTTTATTCTTAGCTAATCTTTCTGTGGATTTTCTAGGCATCAAATGACACGTTTGATTGTTCTTTTCCAACAGTTCCATTCTCTTTAAAGAAATGTCTTATTGCTACATAATAGTTGTACATATTTTTTGGGTACATGTGATATTTGGGTACCTGTATACGACGGATAATGATCAAATCGTTTCTCTTTTCTTTGTGTTGGGAACATTCCAATTCTTCTCTTCTGGTTATTTTGAATATATAATAAATTATTACCGCTAATTTCCCTACTGTACTATCAAATACTAGAACTTATCCCTTCTATCTGACTATATTTTGTACCCATTAACCCACTTCTCTTCGTACACCCCCCTTCCTTCCCAGCCTCTGGTAACCACCGCTCGACCCTCTACCTCCATGAGATCCACTTTTTTAGCTCCCACATGTGAGTGAGAACATGTGACCTTTGTCTTTCTATAGCTCTTTTTCTAATGGATTCAATAGGAACCCAAGCAAGTTGGTGAAGCTGTGTTTAGTGTCAAGAGACCTTCACACAAAGAGCGTCACGCTAAAGAGGATGACAGAATCCACCCCGCTCCAGACCCTGGGGTTGCACCTGACAGCAAGAGAGATGGAGCTCCCCACCTAAAGCCCAGCTGGGTCCCTGCAAGAAACACATGTCACCCTCCAGGAGGACAATGGAGGACGCTGGGTAAAGAAATTCTCCGAAAGGCGTGGGCAGGGAACTCAACAGGCAGAGTGAGGCTCCCTGGGACCAAGAGAAGTAGGGACCATTACCTCTCTAGGTCTGAAGGATGCTTGGGGGGGGGGTCACCAAAACCTGGTAGGAAAGCCGCCCACCACGTGCTGTGGCCTTAGGGAGAGGGCCTGTGCCATAGCCAGCCTGTGGCTCAGCTCTGGGAGAGAAAGGGGGATAAATGTCCCCAACCACTCTCCACCCTGTCTTCTGGGGGTGTTTGCATGCTCCCTCTCTGTGCCCTCCCCTGGAGGCCCACCCACACTCCTCTCCCCAGACCTCCAAATCTTCCCAACCTTAACCTTTCTTGGCCCAAATCAGGGTAAATGATCTGACTAGAAAGCTCCAAAGGGCTGGCAGCAAAGATAAACTCAGACCTCTTTGCACTTAGTAGAAACTCCGGAGAAAATAGGGAAATAGCCAATGCCACCCTGCTTTGGTGTTCTGGTTTTGTCCCTCACTGTCTTCATGGGCTGGAGCCAACCAGGTCAATGTGTTTGCCCATCTGTGAAGTGGAGAGAATGCCCGTGTTGTGAACCTGCTCCAGAGGACTGCAAGCACACTGACTGGGATGCGAAATAGAACAGGTGTGGGCACTGGCATGGGCTGAGACAGTGAGTTCTGCCCCAGTGCTAAGGATGGCAGAACTTGGGACCCACAGTTTAGTTCTAGACCCTTTCTTGAATGCTGCACCTGATGTCTATGGAGCTGTCAGCAAATCAGAATCCTTCACAGGTTTGTGCAGTGATGTCTGGACCAACTGTCCACAGTGGGGGGAGGGAAGCTGGGGGGATATGGACAGTTGCACCCCCAGCATCATTGAGAGTCTTGTTACCTATCATCACTCAAGCAGCTCACAGGCATCCTTCAGCTTCCGCCTCCTTTGGAAACTTGTCCCTCCCTGTCCACTCTTCTGATGTCCTTCATCCAAGGCACAGGAAGAGCTCTCTCAAAGCATTTCAAAGCAGTCCTAGAGTGCTAGTCACTGAACTTTAAGAGCCTGTTGTCCTACCCTCTCCTGAGTTTCACGCAAGCACAACTCGCCTGGTCTTGTCATCAGAGCCTTAGGATAGAGCATTGCTATGGTTTGAATATTTGATCCCTACAAATCTCATGTTGGAATTTGATCCCCACCGTTGGAGGTGGGGCCTAATGGGAGGTATTTGGGTCATGGGGCAGATTCTTCATAAATGGCTTGGTGCTGTCTTTGCTGTAATGAGTGAATTCTCACTCTATTAGTTCCCACAGCAGCTGGTTGTTAAAAAGAGCCTGGTGCCTGCCTCCCCGCTCTTGCTTCCTCTCTCACCACATGATCTCTGCATTCTCTTCTGGTTATTTTGAATATATAATAAATTATTACCGCTAATTTCCCTACTGTACTATCAAATACTAGAACTTATCCCTTCTATCTGACTATATTTTGTCAGATATTTTGCTGGAGCCCCTTCACCTTCCACCCTGAGAGGAAGCAGCTTGAGGCCCTCGCCAGAAGCAGATGCTGGTGCTGTGCTTCTTGTACAGCCTGAAGAACCATGAGCCAAAATAAAAAGAATATAAATTTTCTTTATAAATTACCCAGCCTCAAGTGGTCTTTTATGGCAACACAAATGAACTAAGAGAAGCATCACCTGAAATATTAGAATGACATGTCTAGTGAGGTGTTGGGCGAATATAGTTCAAGAAATAAGACAATATTCTGGCTACCTCCAGTATGTCGACCTGAAAGTAGGAAAAACCTGGGGAAAAGCAGGCTTTGGGAACATGACCCCAGAGGGATGAAGCAAAACAGAAAGCAGGACATGGTCATTCTTGAGCTTCTGCTTCCAACCTCCCCTGTAGACTATGAAGTTTTTTCTGTGTGGTCTGGCATTCCAGGCCAGGGGAGAACTGACCACCCACTACCAGGACCACTCCCTCCAAATGTTTGCATTCATTACTGATTTCACTAAGGCCGTGGCCATCTCAAATCCTAGTAAGGAATGCCAGTCAAGCTAAAGGAAACCTATGAATTCTTTCATCTGTTGTGATTTTCTGGTTTTCTGATTGTGCTTGTTTATTTTTGTACAAAACACCTCTGATATAATCAAGAATATCTGTGAAATACTGGGTATTTTCGGGCCTAATCTAATGACGCAAACCTAAAGCTCTTTTGGTTCTGATCCAAGCGTCCTGTCATTGCTAATCCCGGATGAGTTCAGAGACCGGAAGTCTCCTGATGTCAGAGGGTGTGGTCAGGTGTGGCTGCGTGTGGGTGCGCCAGGGCTGCCCTCAATGGAGGTTTCACAAATAGCCTAAGTGGGACTCACTGGGTGGAATGAGAATTATTAGTAATTGATAATGGCGTGAGCAGATAATGGAGTGGGAAGATTGCACTGCCAGAAAACTACCCAGCAATATGACAAATCCTCCCTGCATCATAACGTGTTCCAGACAATATAATATCCTTACCACGTAAATCATATACCACAAGGCAGACTAAGTCATTTGACTTCCTAAAAACAAGTATTCGACTTTACCAGTGATAGAAAATGTTGATTTTAGTTCTGAAAACTTCCAAGCCACAAACTAAAGAGCATTGAGAGATGGGCCACAGGACCGAGAGGGCTGCGGACACTGTCGCTGACACTAAACATTTCCCTTTAGGAAATAGCCATTTTTAATATCTAAATTTTTAACTCACAGATAAAACTATATGTATTTATGTGAACAATGTGATGTTTTGAAGTATATATAACTGTGGAATAGTTAAATCTAGCTAGTTAACAAACACATTACCTCACATAGTTGTCATTTTCATTGTGAGAAAACGTTCACTCTCTTTGCATTTTTCAAGAATCCAATATATCATTATTAACTACCGTCACCACGCTGTATGATAGATCTTTTGAACTTACCTCTCCTATCTAACTGGAATGTGTCTCTTTTGACTAACATCTCCCCATACCGCCCTCTCCCATAACCTCGCCAGCCCCTGGTACCCACCATCCCCTCTCTACTTCTGTGAGTTCCACTTTTTCAGACTCTACACATAAGTGGTGAGATCACGCGGTATTTGTCTTTCTGTGCCTGGCTTCCTTCACTGAGCATAATGTCCTCCGGGTTCACCCACGTTGCCACAAATGACAAGATTTCCTTCTTTTTTAGGGCTGAATAGTATGCCATTGTGTATATGTACCACATCTTCTCTATCCACTCATCTGCTGATGGGCACCTAGGTTGTTTCCATATCTTGGCTATTGTGAATAAAGCTGCAATTAACATCCGGGTGCAGATGTCTCTGTGACATTTCTGGAAATTTGTGATTTCTGTAAATAATCAAAGATTAAATTTAAATGATATGACATGATTTAAACAAAAAGCTAAAGAGACAGATTAAACTTGACTTAAAAACAATGGATTCGATTAACTTGAAGCAAAAAATAAACAATGATTTTTTTTAATTGCCAAATTTTGGGTTGTTATTCAAGCTATCCCTCCTTTAGTAAACCTCTATCAAGCAGATGTGATGAGTCTTAGCTTTTGAGGTAGTGCTTGGATCCAGTCCAGAGCTAAAGTCACATTTTGTGGACTGAATAGCACATTACCAAGTCTATTCCCTCGTTTCCATGACATGCATTTCAAATGTAATGTGGAGACATAATAATTCAGATGAAATATTTCAAAGACCAAGTTTCAGTGATTTTAATTTAACATTTTGTTAAAATTGCAAATTCCCAATTAACGACAACATAATGGTCCCCATTGCATGTGACTGGAACTAGATCCACCCTTTCCTGATACGCTTCCATCTTGTTTTCCCACGTACAGCGTATGCTTTGAGTATTGATTTCTTCTGGCCCTTACCTGTAATTTTGCTATAAAAGATAAAAATAAATTAGACTATAAGATTCCTGTTTTGTCTCTTCCTCCCCCTCACCTGCTCACAAAGCATTTTCAGGTACAGCAATGACCACTCCGATCAGGGCCAGAGCCTCGGCCATCACCAGACTCTCCTGTGTCATAGAGACGGCCGTGCCTGGGTTGAAAGAATGAGGGACGTGACAGAAACCAACCCCCAGCAGGATAACCAGAGGACCAGACAGCGCTGGGCACCACTGGTCATTATTGCAGTGGTGGTGTGTATGTGTGTGTGTGAGAGAGAGCGAGAGCTTTCTCACTATAATACCTGTACCTCTGGTTAAACCTCCAGCCAGGACTGTGCCAGGGACCCCAGGGTGAAGGCGCCCAGGCCCTGAAACATCCTGGGAGAGATGCCTTTCCTGGGGGTGTTACGAGGAGTCGGACTCCAGTTTTTGAAGTGTGGCTGTAACAGCTTTTAAGCTTCACCCTCCCTCTCTGCTGCATGCTCCCATCTGGACAAGCTGGTAAGAAACCCCTGGTGCTTCCTCCTTTGGCACGGTTGGGAGAGTCAGACCCCCAAGCCCCTGCCTGCACAGGGACCCTCACCCCTGCCAACCCTGAGCCATGGGAAAAACTCAGGCCAGTCTCCTTCTTGGCGCTCTCAGGCCATTTGTGATCTGCTTGAGAGACCTGCCCTGCTCTCCCCAAAGAGCGCAATAATGTAGTGATAAACCCTCCATGCTCTCTGCGGGCTGTGGGCCTCAGCAGGCTCCACATCCAAAACTGACTTTTGGGTGAGTAGGATCCCCCTGCTTTGCAGGGGCCAATGCACCTGATGCCGTGAGTGGGACACCAGGACCATGCCCACCGCCACCACCAGGAGCTGCTTCGGGGGACTCGGGCTCTGAGCTGCATCGTTGGGCCCTACAGAGTGTTCCTCATAAATCTGCAGAAACAAGCTGGAAGTTTCTACAGTCAGTGTTTAGGGACAGGAGTGCGGACTGGGGTCCTCTTTAAAGTGGCCTGAATCCATCTGTGTGTCCCAGAATGAAGCTGTGGCTGTGGCCAGGCTCGGGGGGACGACACCCTGTGGTGGGTTGGTGGTGATTCTCCACCCGGCACTGGCTCCCCAGAGGACAGAGTGCTCAGGGAAAGACACGGGCCCATCGGGTGTTTGCTCATGAGGCACGGTCTTCAGGGAGTGAAAAAGAAAGACAGCAGAGAGAAAAGGCAGCCATTAGGCGACATGCTGAGGCCCCCACCCATAAGGAGACAGCCCCCCAGGACCCCCAGGACCCCCAGGTCTCACTGCTGCTGCAGCCCGTGCCCCTAGGGCAACACAGATCTCCATCCTCGAGGTTACGGGAAGTGCACCCCGCACCCCGTGGCACAGTGAAGGGGAAAATCCAAACCCAGCTCAAGCCTGGGGTCGCCAAACTCCACCAGGAGCTGTCGCCACAGGGTGGGGCCCTGACCCTGAGGATCCTGATCTGAGAGTCTCTGGAGGAGGAAGTTTACACATCCGAGCGGAGTCTGGAGAACCAGAACCCCTGGAAGTACATCCAGTCACGATGCCAATGACAACAATCAAAAGGGGAGAACGAGAGGCAGACGGGAGGAAGAAAGAGATGAGACAGAGAGAAAGAAACCTGCACACAGGGAGGAAACGAGCAGAACCATCCACACGGAAACAGACGTCCACAGGTGGACCCAAGTGGAATCCAAAACGTCCTGAAAGAAGTCGTACGACAGAAAGACGAAAGAGCTTTCGCACCTCTACAACATATGTTCTGAAGTAACTGTAACATGTGCCGAAACGCACCAGTTGGCAAACCTTCACGGACTTAATCAGTCCTGGGGCTCAAGTTATAGGTCGCCTGGGAATCCTGCCAAATTTACATGAAGTTCCCCCTACAATCGTAGAGGAGCTCCTGACACAAGCGGAGGGCAAGTAAGTATCTTCACCTTACCCACTGGAACCACTGCCCAGCCTGCATCCCCCCGGTCACAGCACCCAGTGCCCTAAAATAGCCCGTAATGGGCACGGACACTCTGACCCAATGAGTAATAAAAGTAAACTAAATTTTTGGCACTTCTTACAAATTGGCTTGAGAAAATGGGACACCAAGGACTGTGAAATAGTTAAGCTTACAACAGTCAATGTGACCTAATATGAACCAAAATAAATTGAGACTGGGCCTCAGGGATTGAAACCCACTCTACAAGAACTACTGAGAGAAGGTGTGATTACTTGTCCCCGTTGCTGTCCATTTAGCAGCCTGTCCACTTAGCTCCTGTTCCTAACCTGGAGGTAACGAAGGGTCCCCTGTGGTGGGTCACTGCAGCCTCGACACTGTGGTCCCGTTCATCGAGGCCCCCACACCCAATATTCTCGAAGTAACGGACTCCATCCAATCAGAAAGGTAACTAATTTGCTATTGTGGATTTGGCTAATATGCTCCATTCCGTGTGTATTTCAACAGCCTCTCAGCCCAAGTTTGCTTCACCTCTGAAGAGACACGATGACCTTTTCCTGCGCCCCTGAGTGCTGTGTGGTCTACTTACTCATTTTGCTGTTCGTCGGCCTCCCTAGCTGGAGGGAATCTTGTGCTCAGCACAGATGTTTGTGGTCTGCAGAGGGTGCGGTCATGTTTCTGTGTTGTCTAGACTGGGCAACCCCCTTGCTCCCCCCAGCTCTTCTTATGGGATTCAGCATGCGAGTGGCTTTGCTTAGCCTGCCCTGGGGGACTGGACCCAGAAATCCTCAAAACCAGAAGTCAATTACATGCAGGGGTGAACTTGCTGGATGACCCCAGCTAGCAGAACCTCACTGGCTCAGGGGAATCTTAGGTCGACCACACAATAGTTGCAAACACGGCTTTGAAATGCTGAGCCACGTGAAGAGCACTGGCAGCCCCTGCCTGCCAAGGCACATGCAGCTGTGGGCATTTTAATTCTAGTAACATGACTTTGATTAAAGGTAGGACTAAAGAATAAAGATTACTTCATCATCTTGGACATAAACAATTTTTTTTCATACTTAAGATCTACTTTTAGATATTATTTTCTTAGTATGTGTTTTTAGTTCCTACACTCGCAGGAAAAACACTGGTAACAGCCCTAGCTCTCTTTTAATTTGGAGACAACAACCACACCCCATAGATATGGAAAAAATAAAGCCCAAGCAGGCATGAAGGAAATACTCATTGTGTAGTGTTTTCAGCAAAGTTACTTTGGATCAAACAGGTAAAGGTGTACGTAGTGATTGTGACGCTTCACGGTGCTCAGACACACAAACGGTAAGGCCACAAAACACTGAGAAATGTCACTTTGCACAAATAAATCAGGAGCTTATACTTCTTTTTATTTTTGCTATGTTATATGTGAATGCTCATTTTATCTCTGATGGCAGATGATTAATTATAAAGTCACCCTAGCGATTACAACTCTAAACCTCAAACTGCTGGGGACAGGGACCGTCTCATCCATCTATAACCTGAACACGATGCCTGGCATTTGGCTGGAAGTCAGGTAATATTTGTTGAATCAGTGGATCAATCCCATTTTGGCTTTCTCCCCGTTCTGGTCTGGGTGGTCTGCACTTTCTTCTCTGAGTACCGCACACAGACCCGGGTCTCTGCAGTCGAGGCCTATTGGCTGGGGTTGGAGCAGCCCCTCCTCCCTGCAGTGGGGGTCACCCTTGTGCTTCATGTATTAAGAGCCAAGCACAGGCCCAGGTGGAGGGTGCTGTGGGTCCACAATCCGAGGCCCTCCAGCTCCCTTTGCCCTGCCCGGGTCTTGTCACCTACACAAGGGGGAGGACAGGGAGTGTCCCGAAGTCATTCCTTCTTCACTGTCATTGGTGCTCCCAATGGATTTGAAACAAGAAAAATCAAATTCTTGGCCGGGCGTGGTGGCTCACGCCTATAATCCTAGCACTTTGGGAGGCCAGGGCAAGAGGATCACTAGAGGTCAGGAGTTTGAGACCAGCCTAAACAAGAGTGAGACCTCGTCTCTACAAAAAATAGAAAAATTAGCTGGGCATCGTGGCACGTGCCTGTAGTCCCAGCCATTCAGGAGGCTGAGGCAGGAGGATCGCTTGAGCCCCGGAGTTTGAGGTTGCAGTGAGCTGTAATGAGACCACTGCACTCTCACTGGGGCAACAGAGTGAGGCCGTCTCAAAAAAAAAAAAAAAAAAAAGAAAGAAAGAAAGAGAAAAAAGAAGGAAAAAAGAAAAATTAAATTCTATAATTTCTAAATTTTCTAAAATGAACATGTATAGCTTTTATAAACAGCAAAAACATATTAAAACACAAACACACACACAAACTCCGTGAGTCTTGGAAAAGCCTAGTCATTGGGGAAGTTAATAGGAATTTCATACTTTTCTGTGCGCGCCAGTTAATATATTTTAAAAATCTGTCTGAATTAACTTTAGGAAATGGAATTTCTTTGTTCATAAATGTAAAGATTCACACGTCACAAAATATTAAAATGTATTTGATGTGTGCTAACCATGAGACTATTCCAGTTTTTGTTTCTTTGTTTATAGGTTGTATATTTCTAATTGCTTTAATTAGAAATTATTATTTTCGTAATTCGTAAATTTTCGTAAAAATCGTAAATTTTATTACGATTTTTAAAAATAGCTATGAAATTATCATCATTTTGGGTCACTGTGTAATAAAGCTATGTGACCACCAGATGGCGGTGTTACACAGAACAGAGCAGGTCCAGGTTCTGCAAAAGCAGATGATTTCCTATTTTTAAAATGGGAAATCAATTTGGAACTGTGTAGAAGTGAGCACTTTTGAATAGGTCCATGTTAAATTTCTAGAGCTGTTGATAAATATGACCAAAATGTTCAAGACAGAAAATGTAAAAACAATTCATTGTTTAGGAGTTATTCATTGTTCTTTTCTTTATTAATGCTTAATATTTTCCATTTCAAACTCCATGTACAGTATAGGTATACTATATAAAAAGTGTATTAAGATAATCCTGTGTTATCTAAAATTAAAAAACACACGTATGCACGTATGTGTATACAGATATATAAATCTTGCTGTTGTGATTATAGAAGAAAATGATGACCCCTTTTGTCATAAAACAGCATTTGATTTTTCATTTGATTTGATTTGATTTTTCCTTAGGTTTCTCTCTTTTCCTCAGCTACTTTAAAAGTTGCAATAAAGTGGCTTTTGAAGTTTCTGTCACATAATATGGTTCTGCTGTCATATAAAACTCAAAAAGCCTTTATTCTGAATAAATTTTCTTAGACTTCATTCTCCTGTATTTCCACTTAAAAAACAACAGAAAACAAACACATTTTTGTAATGTTTATTTTTAAAGGAAGTGTAGTTGTCACATGCCATAATATGTCTGTGGGAATTCAATGCAGTTATTTTATTTACAACATTTTAAAATAGTCACCACCAAAACTCTAGTTTCTCAGGAACCATTTCCCTGCACGGGGAACAAATGGAGGGGCCTCGGCTGCAGGGGTCGCTGACAGCATCGCTGTGACACCTGTGTGAAGCCACCACAGAAAGCTTTGATAATTACCACGAAAGGAGTGAGTCCACTCCGTTTTCCAAACTAGGTTATTTGCTCTGTCAGTGGGTGGATGGGGGAAGAATGGGTCTCTGCCAGTACCCAGGGAGTACAGGACCCCAGGGACAAACCTTCCTTCCTGTCCCACACCCGTGCTGATGGGCAGATTCAGGAACACTTTGGAGAGTCGGTTCTCCAGGCCCAGGGGCACTTCCTGGGCGGGGCCTCCTGGGTGCTCCTGTGCGGGTCAGTGCCCACCAGCTTGGAAGGAGCTATTCAGAGCACTGGAGAGCTCAGTCCAGCCAGGAATTGCTTTAGCCCCTCATTCACCTGCTCACTTGGCTCACACCGCCTGAGTGCCCTGTGGTCAGGCACTGCTCCAGAGAGCAGGGATGCAGGACACCCATGACACGCCCCCTGCCCCACAGGCCCCTGTGTGCTGTCTCTGTGCCTGCCCTCCCAGGCCTTTCTCCTGGATGTGACCTGCCCCAGCGCTGAGCAGGCCCCTTGGGCTTGGATGACAAATACCCATGTGGGTGTGTTCACAGACAGGGGGTCGTGTAGTGTGTTCCCTGGTGCCGTTCATTCTTTCATTTAATATATTCTGAATGTCTTTCATATTATTATATTTTATTTTACTAGTATTTTAATGGATGCATAACATCCCATTATATGAAATAGCCTAATTTATTAAACCAGTTCCCTATGTATTGTTTATACATTCCATTTAAAAAAAAAAACTTTCCAATATTCTTGGCTGTTCTGCATTAAAATTTTTGTAGTTTCATCCTTGAATATTCCTTTAATTACTTCTACATTTAAATTTACATAATTGGTATAATTATTTTGATAATTTACCAGGAGTGAAATTTTTCGGAGAAGAAGAATATAAAATTTGACTGATTTAGATTACTCTCACACAGGTATTTTTAAAATCAATTTGTACTCTTATGTAAGAATGCTTGTTTTCCCAAATTCTGAAAAAAAAGTTCTATAGTGTTTACAAATGGCGTTTCTTGGGTAAATAAGGCAGCCGAATGCTATTTTTCATACCTGACTTGCCGACTCCCCTCACTGGGAACCGCTTTCTGCCTGTTCCTTTGCTTTTCTGCTGTTTTGTTGTCTCCGTGAGATCTTCCTACATGTGTTTCTCACGTGTGTAGGAAATAGTCTCCTCTCTCAGCTTTAACTTCTAATTTGTTTATGGTAAACAGTTTTGCTAGACAGAATTTTAAATCTTACATGTGGTTAAATATTTAATTCCCCTTCCTCCCTTTTTGCCTGTATTCTTTCCCGTATCCGTGAATAGCGTATAAATAGGCGTTTGTATCCTTCTGGCATGTTCATGTTCACCTGTTTGTACGTTTATACCTTGAAGGAAGACAACACTGACGGACAGCAAGGGTTCCCCGACGTCTCTATCATAGACATGAACGCCTTTTCTGAGGTGAAATGCAGCTGTGATCCTATAATCAGTGCCCCTCCCAGGTCCCCTCTGGTCCCGTCCACCACCCCCACACCTGTCCTCCAGCTTCCACGTGCGTGGCTGGACCCTGGATGCCCAGAGGACTCTCTTCCTTTGCAAGCCACTCACACCCACACCCTGCTCTCAGGGGCTGCTTCTGGGAAACTGGCCCAAGGCACCATCATGCTCTGACACACCTGAGCCCCTGCCATTGTGTTGGTGCTTTCTGATGACAGAGTTGATTGGATGTGAAAGTGACCTTGACACTGTCAACTGTGCTTTCCATCAGAAACCCGTGCTGTGGGCCTCTGAGGTGTTTGCCTTGGTTCACACAGCCTGGTGCATGGTCCACACGGTGATATGCTGCTCTCTGCTAAACAGCATTCAAGGTACAAGTTTCATCCTAAAAAATTAAAAATCAAAGACACAAATAAGTCTGTACAGAGATGATCACTCAAATGAAGTAATGCGCTTGTACAGAATGGAATTAGATACTATCCAAAAGTTAATTTAGAATAATGTGTACATTTAACAGATGATTTCGATGGAATGAAATGGTGTGAGACATTGTATTTAATTTTTGTTATTATACAGCTTTCTTTATACTTTGTATGACAGGAGAATTGCCTCTGTGACTCCTACATTTAGGACTTTTTTAAAAGTCCAAACCCATAGAATGTACAACACTGAGAGTGAACCCTAGGGCAAACCATGGACACTGGGTGACAACAACGTGTCGTGTAGGCTCAGCGGTTGTAACAAATGCATCACTGTTGTGGGGGCGTCAGCAGTGAGGGAGGCTGTGCATGTAGAGGGGCAGGGGACAAGGGACATCTTTGCACCTTCTGCTCAACTTTGCTGTGAACATAAAACTGCTCTAGAAAATAAAATCTATTTTAAGAAGCCTTTTATTTCCTGTGTGAGGGTCTTGGGTTCACCTCTTTCTATTTTAGTTATTGCAAATACTTCCCTCATTTGTTATAATTTAATTCTGTATATGGCTTTTCCTAACTTACAGAATATACCAAATTTCATGTAATCAAACATATCAATCTTTTTTTCCTTTGTGATTTCTTCTTTTGTTTTATTTTCAAGAATGATCTTAGTTTGAAAAGGTGGTTCTAGTTTTAAACTTATGTTAATGGAAAAAGACCTAAACTCTGTAAAATAATTTAAAGAGGTTTATTCTGAGCTGAATGTGTGCGACCGGCCCAGAGCGCATGGCTTCAAGAGGTCCTGAGAAAATGTACCTACGGTAGCTGGGTTACAGTGGTTTTATACATGCATGGAGACAGGAATTACACATAAGACTCTAAGTCAATATGTGGAGGTTGTACACTGGTTTGGCCCAAAAATGTGAGACATCTCAAAAGGGAGAGGGGCTTAAAGATTATAGGTGCATTTAAAGATTCTTTGATTTGTAATTGGTTAGAAAAATCAAGCCTTGTCTAAAGGCTTAAAATGCTTCAATTTAAGATAAAGAGGTCTGTTAATCAGAGACAAGCCACTGCATGTTTACCAAAACTCAAGTGATCTGTTCAGTAAATTGACAGCCACCAGATGTGGTTTAAACTTTGTCTTCTATAGCCTTAGGCCTGATAATGATTTAGCATCTCATCATTACAAAAGAAATCTCCCAAAATCTCATACAAGGCATGTATTACCTCCCTTCTCATGGCCAGCAACTCAGCTTTAGAGTTTTCTGGGGTCCCCTTGGTCAAGGGGGGGGTCCATTCAGTCTGCTAGGGAGCTTAAGATTTTATTTCAGTTCCCACTTACGTGAATTTGGCTTTTTACAGTCTTGAGTGTATTTTGGTTCCTGTTCTTTTTTTAGAAAGTGTTGCACAGCTGGGTGGTTTCTTTTTTTTTTTTTTTTTTGGTTAAGAGACGAGGTCTCCCTCTGCCACCCAGGCTGGAGTGGCACAATCGTAGATCACTGCAACCTTGAACTCTTGGGCTCAAGTGATCCCCCTGCCTCAATCCCCTGAACTCCTCACCTCAAGCAATCCTTTTGCCTTGGCCTCTCCAAGTGCTGGGATTACAGGTGTGAGCCACCACCCCTGGCCTGAGGTCCTTCTTACTCTCATTGAAATAAGGACCAATACAGTGTTGAGGAAAAGGTATCTGTCCTGAAGTTCCTTTCTTGGTGATTTTACAAATTTTCTTTGAGAATTTATTCAACACAGGAGTCCCCAACCTATGGTGAGTTGTATAATTATTTCATTATATATTACAATGTAATAATAATAGAAATGAAGTGCACAATAAGTGTAAAGTGCTTGAATCATTGCAAAACCATCCACCCCCTCCCCAGTCCGGGGAAAAATTATCTTCCATGAAAACAGTCCCTGCTATCAAAAAAGTTGGGGACCACTGATTATAGGAGGATTATAGTTCCTATAACACTAAGTCCTCCCCCTGAAATATACACATGCATATAAGGATACTAATAAGGACACAGTATGTATTCTATATCACTAGTCCATTTACACATACATTCTACCCCAATGCATGTAAGAAGATAACAAGAGAATCTTTGTCATAATAAGATCACCTTTGTCAATATAACTTTACATTTTCCCAGGTAAATTCTTACTCAGGAATGTAAGACTCCAAACCAATTTCCTGTTTTCTTTGGGAAATGTTTGCAAAACAATTTATCTGGGCCACTAACTCTTTAATTAAGCAACAGGTTACCTCACAAATCATTTGTTTATTAGAGAAGTGTTTGTTTAGCAAGACTCACTTCAAAATCTTCACCTGCTGTTTTCACCTAAATTATTATTCCCAAAACCTCACCCAATATTAATGTGCACTGTCTTGACAAGGATCCTATAAACTACTCAAGTCCAGACACTAAAACCAATAAATTCCCTCTGAGATCCCCTAAGACTGTCTCAGTGGAGTGCTCCCTTACTGCAGTTGGCTTGGCTGGATTGAAAAGTTTTTCTCATAGTATATTTTGAAGGTGA
This sequence comes from Daubentonia madagascariensis, assembly GCA_023783475.1. Classification (NCBI taxonomy): domain Eukaryota; kingdom Metazoa; phylum Chordata; class Mammalia; order Primates; family Daubentoniidae; genus Daubentonia; species Daubentonia madagascariensis. The sequence goes on from JAKFHU010000614.1 coordinate 457,920, forward strand.
CAATTGGCAAATCACACAGCATTAAAACATTGTTTCAGTGCAGCTTTTGGTTATAAAAGTGGTTCTCAGAAGGATGCTGCTATGGTCCGCTTGTTGAAACCTAATCACCAACATGGTGAGACTTGAAGATGGGGCCTTTGGGAGGTGCTTAGGTGAAGAGGGTGGAGCCCTCAGGAGTGGGATTAATGCCCTTACAAGAGACACAGGAACTTGTCCTCTCTCTGCTCTGCACCCATGTGAGGGTACAAGGAGAAGACGGCCATCCGTAAATCAGGAAGTGGCCCCCACCAGACACCAGATCCGCTAGTGTCCTGATCTTGGACTTACAGCCTCCAGAACTGTGAGAAATAATTGTTTGTTGTTTAAACCACCCAGGCTGTGGGATATTTGTTACAGCGGTCCAAATGGCCTAAGGCAGATACCTTCTGGAACTATCCACAAATAGCAATCCTTCCCTAAGTATGTTATAGTATTCTAAATTGGGGTCTCTGCAGCCAAAATTAGAGAACAGGGCAAGGTACTTGTTAGGCCTGTATTGAGTCAAAATACTTAAATCATGTCATTACATCTAAAGGTAAATAAAAAAGGAGAGAGAAGAGATAGATGTGCAAAAAGGAAGAAAGGGCGAGGTCAGAGCAGCCTGTGATGTCCTTTTCCACATGAAGCGGCAGCAGGAGCGTGTCCCCTCCCTTCCTCTCCCTTCCCAGCTTCACCCCCATGGAAGGGAGAGTGAGGAGGCATCTGCTGGTGGGCTCAGTTTGTCTTCGTGGCCCTTCCACAGTACTTTCTTGGTCTCTCTCCCACATGTGTCCCCTGTCACCTCCCCCCACTGTCCGAAGGCCTCCGAATGATCCACCTCCAGTCATTAGATCAAGCCTTTCCTAACGTAACTCATCCTTTCCTTACTAACTGCATCACATTTCTGCAATGCTACCAGAGCCACCTAAAGGCGAAAGCCCTCGTGGTACTCACAGGAGTCATGCTGAAAGAATCCCATTAGCGCATCGGAAAAGGAGTTTTGCTCCTCTCAATAATGAAGAATGAGGGTCTCTTAACACTGCTGACTTCCATGACTCCAATTTATGACTTTTCTTGAAAAATCAAGTAAACATTTATCGTATGAAATAACTATTCTTTTTTGTAGGAAAGAGTCATTTTTCTTACCGATTATCATCTTAGTTCTCTTCAGGCTGCAACAAACATATTTGAGTATCTTTTAAAAAGTATTACTGCTATAAATTTTAAGATGAAAAATGCGTGTATGTAAGAGGTTAAAAAAACTCATTTTAAAGGCAAGGTAGGCAGTAGCAAGGGAAGTGTAGGGACGGCTGATTCCTGTCTGTCCGCACCCCACACACTGTAACTTCTTGAGCCCCCTTATCAAAGGGGTCCCTTTAATGACTATATGGCTACAATTAATCCTGCAAAGCCACTCCAGTCTCTCGTGTTTTACTAAAGGGGTTGGCACAGAATATTGAGTGTCATAGTCCACGTGTTTGCATTTCAGTTATTTTAAGTTTTCTGCTCCTTAATGCTTCCTTGCTGCATTTTTTGTTTTCTGTCTTTGTTATCTGGGTGGATTCCAGGGTAGCAATGTTAATCATTAAGGTAGCATGATTCTTTGGATGGACACTTCTTGCCATACTTCCCAAGCATTAAATTAAATATTCCCTTTGTTGCAATAATGTCAAATTAATTTTTGAGAAAGGTGTAAAAACACATGATATGTTTCACTTGAGAAAAATAATTTTTCTGGAGCGGATACTTAGAAATGTAATTGCTGGAGAATAAGAGATTCACATTTATAGTTTTAACAGACATTGCTCAATTGACTTCCAAAGGGGCAATGTATAAGTGTTTCTGTTTCTCTATGAACCAAGTCTGCTATTGATATTATCAGACTTTAAGAATATCACCTATTTTCTGAACAAAAAGTTCTATGACATGGCTTTTCGTTTAATTTTTTCTGATTATTAGTAAGAGTAAACATTTGTCATATATTAATTATGTATGTTTTTTATTTTCATTATTGCTATGTGCTTTTTCTCTCCCCCAAAACATATGGTTTTATATATATTCTGATATTATCCCCAATTTAACAAATGAAAAAATTGAAGTAATCGTGGTTTTAATTATTGTGCTGGAAGTTGTATGATTAATAAATTGTAAGACATTGTTTACAACCAAATATTTCCGCATGTAAGGGCTTGCTCTAACAAAGGTCATTTCACTGAATACCGCTTTTTAAAACAATTTCAGCTTAATTCATTTTACACACTTTCATTATGATCACGTTCCAGTGTAATGACTCATATTTACGTTCCACTTTCTCTCCTCTGCTAGGCTTTTTCATGATAGTCTTGCATTGTTATATTACACTAAGGTGAGCAAAGCATGTGCTCTCTGATTGCATGTTTTCTCACTGTCAAAACACTTTATATAAAGTCTGCCCAGAATTCGAATACAAAGTCATAATCAGCAAGTATTTTACCAGTGCTAAATTCCCTGTATGCTTACAAAGGAAAAAGGAATATAAACATGGTAATCCAAAAACCAAAGCGATGCTCTTGAAGACAGAATCCTTACTCAAGTTTTTAAGTCACAGTCTCTCCCACCGTCCTTGTTTATCGATGAGTCAATGAGGATGGTGCCCCGGCCCGGTGAGACTTTTCATTTGTGATGGCCGCGTCTCTGGGAGCAAGCTGTGGGATTTTCCCTCCTTCGCTGAGTCTTTCCCTGACATCCAGCTTCACTTGACAGATTTGTCTCCCACCCCACTGCGTTACAGACCACAGAGTGTGTGAAATGATGGCTCAGCCCCTGCTGAACGTTACCGGATGCTGCAGACAGTGTGCGGTAGATGGAAGAGTGCAGACTCCTGTTTCAAGCCATCATCTCTGTTCAAAAGGATGGATTTTGGGACCACAAGTAAGTGAGGCTCTGTCTGGACTCATCCCTCCCACATCATCCTTCAGTGTGGCACGCGCTGACAGCGGCAGGTGTTGCTTCCCCAGTGACTGGACTCCTGTTACTTTTAGCCTCTTCAGTCTGTCCTAAACGTTGCTGAAACAGACACGTTTTGCCTGACACACGGCTTGATCAGCTCATTTCCCTGGTCAAAGCATGGCAATGCCCCGCCCCATCTACAGGGACCTCCTGGATGCCCCAGCTCAGGCGTCCACCCCCGCCCCCGTCACAGTCCCTGACACTGTCCCCCACTTGCTGCCACTGTCTCTCAGCCTGGCGTTCACAGTCACCCAAGGGATCCACAGCAGGTGACCGGAGGCCATGATTACCTCAAATTGTGTGCAAGATTTTACACTCTCCTTTCTTTCTTTTCTTTCAGTCCCACAGAGAGGTTTGAAAGGATTCTCTAAGGAGTCCAGGTCCAAAGAATTGAAGAGTCATGTGTCTGAGTTCACACCTTACTCCCATCAGAGCCTGTCTGTTAAATATGACCTCAGACGATTAACGACCCCCGTGCCTGAAGACAGGCAGGGGAGCAGCGCGTGTGCTGAGGCGGGACCACGCGTGGCGGGCACGTGAGAAGGCAAGCCCATGGGGCCACGTGGGACAGGGCGGCAAGGGTTGGATGAAGTCAGGACAGCTCGAGAAGGACTGGAACACAGAAGGCCTTTCATACAACACCGAAGACCGCAGACTCTTTGCGCTGGGGGGACGTTAAGCAAGGAGGACATTCAAAAGTTGCCAAAAGAGAGGTAGGACAAAGGCACAGTGAAATCCAAGGACACCTGCGAAGGGACTAGGTAGGGGAGGGGCACCATCTGCTGTATAAAAGCGGTCACTTTGGTGACTATGCGGAGAGCGGGTTCCACCCCCCCCACCCCGCGTGCCAGTCTATTCTTGTTTCTCTGCACGTTTCCCGGGTGATTTTCAGACTGAATCCTGCAGCCCCACACTCCCTGCAGTTTGCCGTGGGGAAAAGGGTGGGCAGATGTGATTCAGGGCAGAGGCTCCAACAGAACCCCAGACATTTTGTCAGATTCTGCCAGAAAAACTCCACGTTCATCTCTATTTAGATATTTGAGCTTTGCTAAGAGTTCTGAGCCAAAAACATAAACAGACACGAGCACCTGCCCGGGTTGGTCCTGTGTCTACCCTGTTCTTCCAGTTACACAAGCGTGTGGTGATATTGAGGGTTCATCATACATATTGTGTCATACAGAAAGGTCTCTGATTCCTCAATTCTTCTCTGGAAATCATTTTATTTAGGGATGAGAGAGGGTATAAACCCAGAGGCAGGGGGTGAAGTAAATGACTCTTGGGGTCTCTCTCAGCTCCGTGAATCTGTAGCTCAGTGATGGCTTCGTGTGGAGCTGCTTTTCTTCCTGCCCAACTAACTGTTCTTAATTCTCCGCTGGGGTCCCGGGACAGGAAGCCCACGAGCTCATTCCCTAAGGGAGCCGTGGGGGTCTCTGCAGGTGCGACGGCTGCTCATCTGCCGCTGCCGGGCATCAGCTGGTGGCTTTTGTCTGTGCCAATTCCCCACTGCTGCAAGCTGCAGCTACTCGCTGTTTTTGCCTGTGACAGTGCATTAAAGACACAACAGATGAACAGATGACGCACAAGTTGGTTCACTTGTGTGTCTTCTCTTGCCTGTGGGCAATACCATATCACTTCCTTGCATCAATAGTGAGATTTACTCAATTACAAGAATGCCTTTTTGAAATCAGTCAACTCTCAAGTGCACATTTAAAATGAAGGTCTTCACTGTGACACCAACAGTTCCTTTCAACTAAACGGTAACAAGGAGAGGGAGGCAGACAGTGGTTTTTAACTTGCCAATGTACACAGCTAATATGTTATAATATTAAATTCAGGAGCCTCACGGTGGGAAAGCTCACAGGTAGTATTATAAGTTCCTTTCGTGCTTCTTTAAGTTCAACTCACAAGGTTCAGTTTATGAGTAATTCATCTCCTTAGAGTTATGGTAAGATTCAAGGACACTGTGGAAAATGGTGACAAGGTGCTGTTATTCACCAGTGGCTGGGAATGTCTCTGACATATTAAACTGCCACATTGATGACCAAGTCAAAGCCAAGTGTGATCTTTGTAAATTTTGATTTGAATTAGGTAATACATTATGATTACTACTACCATTAATATTAATAAACTATAGATAATGCTCTAAACTGGCTGTTAGTGGTAACTTTTCCCTAAGATCAATAAAAAATTTGTGCAAGGGATCTTGCATCAGTATTTGGATAAACATTTTTCAATCTAACTTCTAAGAACTGAACTTTCTGACGTATCATTGCTGTTAAGAATCCACCACTGAGAGTTTTCCTAAGAAATCCCAGGGCTTCATAGACTCTACATGGCCAAAGGCCACAGTGGTAGCAGTTGACTCTGGGTAATTCAAGCCTCCTCCCAGCTATCACCCTGACAGTCCTGGAATTGGAGGCACAAACCCAGATCCCGCGCACCGTGGGAGCATCCCTGTTGAACTGCATACCTTGGCGTTGCCTCTAGAGCACAGGGCTTGTGAGCTCATCAGCGCAGTGAGGTCTTCCAGGCACTTTGGTGCCCCTGCCCTGGGATAATGTCCTCAGCAGTGTGCTTACAACAGCCCTGCACTCAGGGATGTTTGTGGCACTGAAAAGAATTACATTTAATAGATTTATTCTGCATATATGAACTTTATACCAAACAAGATTTTTTGTGGTCTTTTTTACTCTGCCTCTTTTTGTATTGGCTTCGGTTTATATATCCTTCTCTGACAGCATCCACTTTAATACTTAATGAACATTTCCATTTGTGTTTATCAGAATCATGTGAGCATTACAGACAAAAAAAATCCTGCCATTAAAAATTCAGGGGAAGTCTATGCAATAAAAAATGTTTTTTAAAAAGTATTTTAAGAGTTAATATTGTTAGAGTTCCTGCCTTTTTTCCTATGTTAGGTATGATAAAAATTACATGGTAGTTGCTTAAATCAATTTTATGCTATATCTAGAAATGTACATCTCTGCACTCACAGCTCAGCCCAATAATCGAAAAAGTCAAACACACATTTCTTCTAAAAGGAAAAGTTACAGTTAAGAGCTAGCTCTCACATCACATCCTTTAAAATTCCATGCCAAGTTCACGTGTTTTAAAATCCTGCCCTGACTTAGTTTCTTGTACCTTACCAAGCTCTATGAACCTCTCACTTTGTAAATATCAAGCAATAGCTCAAAAGTAAGTTGGCATAGTGGCACAAATTGGTTTAACATCTTTACCTCTTGATACTTGTTATTCTATTTGACTGCACTCAGATGATTTTAAAAACTTATTTGTCATAGGTACCTTGAGCAAACAAAAGTGTGAATATTTTAAAAACATCCTTAGAGATAATCACAAAAGGAAGAAAAATAAATACAAATGACCAATTTAACTCTGAGAATTTCCTCTTCCAGCCTATATTTAACCCAAATATAACAAATAAAACAAAATAACAAAATTAAAACCTCAAACTTTTATTAAAACAAAAATGCTGGAAGGTGTGATTTATCACCCATTGATTACATGGGTTTTAAGATTCTCACTGTGTGGAAATTATCTTGAGTTTCATCATGAAGAAGTCTCTACTGAGCATCAGGAATACATGTGTTTGGTGAAACCCTTGCCTCTTCCCACTGGTTAGGTCAGGGCCAGGTTGACATCTGCAGAGCCCGGGGCTCCATGGCTCCACACAGACCTTGGGAAGAAAGAATAGGCTCTGTCTTACAGCCCTGCAAAATCTAGAGTGAAACAAAGCCTTGATTTTCTTATTTTGCTACAGTAGATAGTAAGTGACTGATAACCACTAAAAACATCTAGGCAACAATTTTTGTAAGGTTTGTTTTGATTTTGGTCCACAAATTCTTTTCATGGGTCAGAATTTTTTTTTTTTAGTGCAAGAAAGGTCATTTGTGGGTCCTCATGTCTAATATGTTATAGATACTAAAGGAATACAGACCCTTATTAACAGTTCGGCTCACAGAAGGTGCCCTTCTAGCTGAATAAATGCACCTAGGCGGTGAACTCCTCCACTGTTTGGCCCTGTGACCAGGATGCAGGTGAGCCTTGAATTCACCACAAATGAATATCCAAACAAAATATACTTTGCCTTAACGTAAAACACGTGCCCAACCATTATTTGAAGTGTAATAGTGATATTGTTTAAAACCATCTTTAAACCAAAAGAATGCACTAGAGTAACTATTAAGCAACACAGCAACACACGACATGGTTTCAAGGTTCCTCTCAAGTTCAGAGTTGGCCCTCAGTGTCAAAACTCCTCCAGCATCTGCACAGACTTGGAGTCCGCAGCCATGGGGGTGGCATGTCCTTGTTGAAAGGTGGCCTTGTTATTAACCTATCTAACACGGGAAAATAAGCTATCGAACAGAAAGTAAGAGAAATAAATTCCCAACACATAATTGCCCCTTTGAAGAGAAAACTCACAGCACAATTGCCCTTTGCTTTGTTTGATTAAGCACCTGGGGCTTAACTCCTTATCTCTAAGAGTTTGATTCTCAGCCTTGAAGAGCCCTAAGTGGACAGCCGGGGTGTGAGCTCTCTGCCTCAGTTCCTGCCAGACCAGATCCAAGGACTTTGATAAAGTCAGCTGCACACAGAAGAAAAAAATGGAAAAAAGCAAACACAGCTGCTCCACAGCCGCTTCTGTTATCAGTCTGCAACAGAGGGGAAAAGCCACTTTCACCCTTTAAAAGCATCAAGCTGCTTTTCCTCAGCTGCCTGGCACCTCCACTCCTTCGTTCACGTGCCGTGGCCACACCTGCCTTGTCTGTCTCTCTCAAAAAAGTGAAATAAACTCTGTACTACTTACTATCCTAGTCTTTGTGTGAGAAATCTTTCTCAACCTGCGCCATGAGCTGCTCGTGAGTCCCCCACCCTAACGCTCACTCTCCGTCACCAGACCAGACCACAGATAGCCCCGCCCTCCCGTCCACAGCTTGTTCCATTCTGGAGGCTTCCTGGGTTTGTCATCAAATATAGCATCAACCCATTAGCTTCTTCTCCTTTCCAGCTGCTTGCGTCAGACCCACTTTCCTCTGAAACGGCAGGGAAGAGGGCTCCGGGAGGGCAGGGCCCGGTCCCTGGGCTGGAGAGGGCACTGGCTGGGTGGCAGGTGTGAGGTTGTTAATTCAAAAGGTACATATTTACACAGAAGTGTAGAGGCACAAAATTTGGAATATAACAAACAGGTAAAAATATTTTAAAAAATATTTTAAAATCTTTTTGTATAGATGGGACTATTTGTGCATTTTCTGTGTCCATTGCTTTGTTAGTACCCTTTAAAATGTTACAATTTCAATATCTGATATTGTTAACGGCAAAAACCGGAGTCACGTTGCCAAGAGAAACACTGAGAGGTACATGAGGATGCAGAGAGATCAGGTTTATTAACGCCGGCAGGCTCAGAGGGGATCTTCCGCCAAATTCTGAGCACCCCGGGTCAGGGGGACTTGCCTTTCATACTTCAAGGGCAAGGAGGTGGTACAGAGCGGCTTATAGCAGGAAGTGCACACCTACGGAAGTTACTGTGACTTACAAGGTAGCTGCTGCAAGAGGGAGCTGTTTACAGGAGCATGAGCTGCAGGCGTTAGTCAATTTCAATTTCTTTCTTTGTAACATTAGTTTCACAAACATTCCTGTAGGGGTGGCGATAAGCAGTCTCACAGAAGCAGATTAAGCAATTAACATACATAGGGCTACAGCTTGTCTGTTTCAGGGTAAAAGGTTTTTAGTGAATTTTTATTTTTCCCTCACATTCCCCTCTTTCAATACTCAGACTGAATCTTCACCTGAGTAGTTGTTGTTTTCATATTGTGATACCTGTTGGTATGGATGGCGTAGCACCATCTATAACTGTACTCTATTTGTCTAGATATTAGGGAGGTCAGGTATTTGAGTATGCACAGGGCTATGATTAGTAAAAGTATGAGTCCCGGTAGGGGCCCGAGTAGGGGTGTAATCCAGGGGGTCCAATCCTGGAATGGATTCCACCATGGGGACTGGCTTTCTCTCTCTTTTATCCGGTTCTGGATCCTAGCCCATAGTAGGCTTAAATTTTTTTGTGCTATCCCAGAACGGTTGGCATAAAAACAACATTGTTCTTTCAGGTACAGGCAGGTTCCTCCCTGACTTGCTGTTAACATGTCCAGGGCCCTCCGGTTCTGGAGGACCCCCTCTGCTAGGGAGTCTACTTGTTGTTGGAGGGTTGATAGTGCCTTTTCTACCGAGCTGAGGTCAATATCTACTTGTGAGGCTAGTTGTTGAACCTGATGGGACATTACCCCTAGGGAAGCTCCTCCGGTGGCCAGCCCCCCCAGGAGACCTATAGTAGTCAATATTGGAACCAGGACCGGGACTCACTTGGTCCGTCGTGGCTCAGGAGGGGAGAGGTAAGCAACATCCGATCCTGGTGTGATAGTTATGTCTGGGATAAGGATTACAACTGCACATAGGCTACAACTTAACCCATTCAGCCTCTTGTATACCCCATCTGCACATGAGAAATATGTACTGTTTGGAGGCCGATATGCTTGATCTTCCAATTGTGTTATGTCAAGGCAACCAGTGGTTATATTTGGCCCATTGCCTTTTCCCAAGACACACGAGGCCTTTCCAAGGGTTTGGATAGGCCTCAGGACTGGCAAGGCTGGTTCCTGGATAGTATTGGCAAGTTTGATGGGGGTGGAATCATTGACCCCAATGACAGTGTATGTCCATGAGGTTACTGGGGCACACAGCCAGCAGTCAGCAGCTAGCTGCTGGTTAGTAAGATTGAGGATCTGGTGTATGGCATTTACCAAATCTTTCAGCCAGATCTGGGGAATTTCCCATTGATATCTATATCCTTGTGGGCGGGCGGTGTCCTTACCTAATACTCGGACAGAAGTCGGGGGTGTTGATGGCTTGTAATATTTTACTTGGGGCTTGTAGACCTTTATCACCTTTATGATTGTTCCAGGATCTCTGCCTCTACCGTCTACCCTGATGCCAGCTATCCTGTCTGTCCACTTGATGGAGTTATTGATCCTGTATGTAATGGGGTTGAGGTTCCCAATCCACAGTTATTAGGGGCCCTCAGTTTTTCTAAAGGACTACCTGGGTTACCCGTATACCCATGGGTGCATACCCAGTTGCCACAGTAAAATTCAGCTGCGGCATGACATGGCTGCCGCCAATAGTTTGGGTTAAAATCAGGTTTGAGCCAAAGATATTTGTGGTTGGTAGTATACTCTCTCTCCCAACTCAACCCTCCACAGTTAGTTTTGGAATTAGGATCCATGGCCCCACATACATCAAATTGGATGATAACTGAAGGGGACTGTCCATCCCACTGGGTGGAGTTAATAACTCCTTCATCTCCCCAAGTGTGCCTCACTTGAAACTCCCAGGGCCCTTTGGTAATGTCCACCACCCCACAGGTGGCCCAAATTGACATCATTAATACATAAGTAACAAACAGTACAGTATGGTCACCACGCCCCAGTAGACAGGACCATTCCAGCTCTCTGGATCCACGTCCACTCTTTTGGTGTCACAGCCCCAAGCCCTATACCCAAGGTCAGAGTCAATAACCCGACAAGTCCGAGTTCAAACTATTTGATGTTAATGTCTGGCTCAGGCTGACTCATTCGTTCTCAGCAGTCTGGAGACTCCCTGTGTCCCATGTCACTGCGGATCTCCAACGCAGGCACAGCTTGAGCGGGTTGCCCTGGTCCGGCCGTGCTATCCATGAGTCCTGCTGGCTCTCCGGACTCCGGAGGTGGGGTGGTAAGGCAGATGACGGTGGCATGTCGGGAACCGGTGGATCGGAGCTCGGGATGGCTGGATTATAGGGTGGCGACAGCGGCAGTTCTTCCTCCTGTGGCTCTTGGTGGGTAGGGGCTGGTGACTCCTTGGGTCCCGGTTTCGTGGGCTTGTGGGCCAGATGAATCCTACTCTCTCCCTTTCCTGAACAGAACCGGACCCATGGGGGCAAGGTCTGGGCTACCTCAAGCCAAGAATCAATATAGGGGAACTGGTCTGGATGGCCTGGGGTCCCAGACTGCTCTGAGAAGTTGGACATCTACGTCACAGGTGATGAGATGAAGAAGCAGCCACCTAAGACACCCCGTGCAAACTCACCATGCTGCAACCCCGCCAGTAAGTGAGCACTGCGCCATCCTTTTGCAGACTCTCCCATACACTCCTATGTCTTGTCTCCAATTTGCTTTGGTCTCAATTTTTTGTTCTGTGTTTCATTTCCAGTTTCCTTCCGGCTGCTGCTTCTGACACCTGCACTTTTGGCTGCTCCCAGGGTCCCCACTTTCCCCTCTTGGGGTCTAAAGGTGGGCAGGGGGCTGGCTGGTGGGGACGGCCCACCCCGGGTGGCCTGGCCCTTCCTTAGGTGTGCCCTTCACATTCACAGAGGTCTCCCGTGTCCTCCCGCGCTTCCTGCTTGCAGCAAGAAGGGTTTAGCGCTATCTCTGTTTTAAAGACCACCCAGGACACCAAGTGACTGGCCTGTGGTCGCACAGCCCCTACCCTGGCTCTTATTGGCTCAGAATCCTGTTTATCTCACTGTTATTGTCCTTCCCCTCAACACTCCTGCCTTAACCTTTCCTCTAGCTCGCTCTTCCTCCCCTGCACAAACTGAGGTGCCTGGGAGGGGCTGGACATGGGGGTCAGGTGACACCTCAGACAGTAACTTCCCGACACACGTTGGATGCGACCTCTTGGAGAACTGAGCCATTTTGCTTGGGGAGGGCAGAGGGGCCTAAGGGATGTCTCCATTTTCATCCGTTGCAATTGGCTGGGACTGGCTCCCTGCCGGATGTGCCTGCAGGTGTGGCACACTTTGCAGATCAACTTCAGACTTTGGCTCTTGACTCTGCCCTGGGCCTGCCTCCTGCTGCCATGCCTGCAGTCAGGGTGAACTGGCTGGGAGTTGCCCAGGAGGCAGTGGTGGAGGGGACCCTGCTGGGAAGACACAGCAGGAAGCACATCGCCCTGTCCCCCGGTACGAAGGTCAGGACGCTGTGTCCCCGTGAGAAGAGGCTCCAGCTGGGGTCTGCGGGCTGGAGATGTTGGTGGGTACAGGCGGGAGGCAGAGGAAGAGGAGCCCAGGTCCGCCTGACCTGCAGAGGCCTGTAGCTTTCTAGACCTGTCTGAGCCTCCCTGTGATGACAGATGGCTGGGGAATGTTCCAGGGCCTGCCAGGCAGTGGGCTGGGGTGGGGAGAACTGCCCTCCACAGGCAAGCAGGAGAAGATACAGTGGGCACCCTTCAATTCAGCCTTAAAAAATAACTAGGGACATTGGCATTCTTACAGAGGACACAAGACTTCCTCTGCCTTTGCCTTGTCCAGTGTTGTTCCAAACAGCAATTCTTGGCTCTTAGTTCTCTAATTCTCCAGCACCAACCGGGTGTCCAACAGGTCCGTTCAATCGACTCTACAGGTGCGGGGCTGCCACCCGGGAGACTGTCCTCACAGCAGACGCCAGCGCAGGTCCCGGGCCGCCCGCACTTCTGACCAACCAACAGGTATAAGATCAGGGGCTCCCAAGACCTGTCCCCAGGTTTGGTAACTTGCTAGAATGACCCACAGAACTCAGGACAGCACCACACTTATGGTTTCAGTTTTATCATGAAAGATACAACTCAGAAACAGCAAATAGAAGAGCTGCTTAGAAGAAGGAATTGGGGGAAGACGTGTGGAGCTTCCAGGCCTCGTCGGGGTGAACTGCCCCCTGCACGTGGGTGTGTTCACCCCCTGGAAGCTCCCCAAGCCCTGTTGTTTGGGGTTTTATGGAGGTCCCCTCCCTAGGCATGACTGATTTCATCATTGGCCAGTGGTGACTGGCTCCATCCCTAGCCCCTCTCCCCTCCTCTGGTTTGGGGATAAAATACGGTTATGGTTGATTTTTCTGGCCACCAGCCCCCATTCTGAAACTATCTAGGGCCCTGCCACCAGCCATCTCACGAGCACACAAACGACAGTGAATTCCCAGGGTTTCAGGAGCTGTGTGCAAGCTCTGATGCGAAGGAGACCAGGAAGTGAGTGGATAAGTGGACGGCAGTGTCCTGGTCTCACCCCGGCACCAGGCACAGCCCGCTTGTGCTCCCCAGGGAATAGGCTGCCCAGGCAGACACAGGGCTTGGCCCGTGGGGTGCCCTGGTGCGGAGGCTCTGCACACCACCTCACCTGGAGGGCAGGCGGATGCTGCCAGGGGCAGGGGCTGCCAGAGAGGGCCTTGGCCGCTGCTGCCTGACTGAGGGGCCTGGTGTGGGCAGGGCTGCTCCTCTCAGGGGGCCTCAAGCCCCCTCTGGCCAGCGCTGGCCACGTGGCAGCCTCCACTCGGCCTGCATCGGGCTCTGGGCGTGCCCAGGGCCTCCCCCTCCCTGGGGTGCTGGGTGAGACACCCCAATCCTCTCAGGCTTAGGAGGCCACCCAAGGTCTCAGGTAGGGAAGGCTGTCTTGAAATATGCTTGGTTTCCAGTTTCTAATCTTTGGGGCTTTGGGGGAAGACCCAGTGGTGTATTGTGGGGGGTGTGTGGGGGGTGTGTGTGTATATGGGGCACCTGGTTTGTAGCATTTGCCAGTTTCCATGGTGTGAATACTCCCATTATGGCCAATTTGAAGCTGCCAACGCCATGTTCCCAAACATGAAGTTGGTAATGATGTGTGTACCCACCATCATGAAGTATTTGCACCAGAGAGATAGGACAAGCACACGTAGGCTGGAGAACACAGGTAATGACAGAACTGGGTAAGACAGGAAGAGATGAGTTGTATTTTAATATAATTGGATTTTAATATAATTTAATTGCAAGTTTATACATTTTAATTTTTAATAATGGCTGAGTGTAAAAACTGGTCCCCAAATTCATGAGCATTTGGCAATCGGCCCAAGTCACCGTGGGGTCCCTCTGTGGCCACACCCTGTGGTGTGCTGAGCCTGGCTGGCCAGTCTCTTTCCTGGAGAAGCCAGGAAGCTGCAGGAGCTGGAGACAGTTTCACTGGGGTCCCCAGGAGAAATTTACAAGGGAGCAACAGGGGCACACGTGGGGAGGCCCTGGCTCTGGGCTTTGGACTTACTTAGGGAACTGTTCTAGGGGCTCAGCCTTGAGGTCCCATGAGCAGTTTTATTTTTTAAAATTATGGTAGTAATTTATACTTGTGCATTGTTTATCCCATAAATGACATTTCTAGGAGCAGGGCCCTGGCCTGATGGAGAGGGAAGTGCTCATTTTGTTCTAAGCATATTACGGCACCTGCATACACACTCATGTATATGCACGTGTGTGCACATATAAACATATACACATAAATACATCTATCAGGTGAGGGAGCTTACTGACTTATAAGGCATAACCAAAGAACAAAGCAAAACCAAGCCTCCATACTGTAG